>QLNU02015270.1:111554174-111611415 GCA_006491805.2 Dysdera silvatica | reverse complement strand
TAAAACGCATTTTCCTATTTTTTATTCATTATCAAAAATATTTGGATTGGCTCATTTACTGACGTAAGCGGATATTTGGCGCTAATGAATGGTAGTTGTAATCCTTCATTTTGGCGGCTTAACTTGGCGCTTTTAAGTAACGAAGTTGTAGTATTTATGTGGAAGATGTTTTCTCTTTTCATTCGGATTGGACACCGCATTTAATGAAGGTGTAATTTGTTTAGTATCGAAAAGCAATACTCTCCACATAGATTATTCCATGGTTTGAAAATATTATTTATATATAAGAAAAATCCAAGACGTTATTAATAATTTTCAATCGCTTTTAAATTTGGCAATCGAGAAATATTTACTTAATTCTACGACAATTAACGAGAACCGTACTTACAAAGCAAAATTTTAGTACCAAAATTTGAGGAAATCATTTAAAATAACTCGATAATTGAAGAGGAAGTGACATTGGATTTAGAAAATCAAACGAAATAATTCCTGCGACGGAATTTGATAACAAATCAAAGACAGAACATTTTACTTTACCCCAAACGAAGGTTGTAATTAATTTATATGACTCGTGTAAAAGCAATAAATTTCAGCAAACATAGTAGCGTTATAAAAATATCCGCGATCAGAAGCAAATTTCTGGTTTCAAAAATGATGTGTCGAAATGTGGTGCTCGCAAAAATAAGTTTAAAATTCTAAAGAAAATATTAAAATCGAAATTTCATCGTATTTGAAGTCATAGTTTACCTGTTAGTGATAGTAATTTGAAAATATGGGCCACTAACATCGCAAAAGCTTTAAATATGAAATCTGAAATATCCAGTAGCATTATCAATAAATTAAAATTAGCTAATCGAATAGTTTCACAAAAAATAAGGAAATATACTACTGTCCGATCACTTCATGATGTTGAAACTAATGAAAACAAAGCTATGGAATTTGTTTTATAAACAAGAGATTTAATTTCAAGCTGTAATATACGGAACAAGTGCTTAATGCAGATCGGAGTGGGTTTCAGTACTTCATCCCAAGCGACATAACGCTTTCTATTAAGGGTGAAAAGTGTACACTGGCCATTGTTGAATCCAAATTTTCAGCCACACATTCGTATACGATAATGCCATTTCTGTCTATGACCGCGAGCTGAAAGGAAAATTACTGTTTATGTTTGTTTGTTTAGGTGTTTTATGGCGCAAGAGCATCTGGGCTATACTGCGCCAAACATGGTAAAATCAAAGAGTGTATACCGTTTAAGTGAACAGTCAAGAAAATGTGATCCAAAGGTTCAAAAAACATTACGTCGCCCTAATAAAATTTTTATTACATGCCCCAAATCAGGGAAAAATGGGAAAAGATACTATGAAGGAATGGGTTACCAACTGCCTCAAACCACTTTTAAGTCCCCCTTGGTCTATTGGATTCCTGGATCGGATCGACATATAATGAACTTCCGAATAGTTGCGTAAAATTACAAATTCCTCCTGGCACAAAAGCATTCACGCAGGTCCTAGACGTATATTTTTTCAGAGAGTAAAAATTCTTTATTAAAAGTCTCGCGAACTTCATTCTTACAAATGAAATTGCAATTAAAATAACTGATAGTAGTGAAATAATTTAGCCACATTCTTTAGTTTACAACCAGTTGCAATCTAAGAAATATCAAACAGTTCTTCGTTATCCATAGTCCAAATGTAACTATAATGATGATAACATTGTAAAACCTGGCAATGTATCTTCAATTTCATTTAAAATGGATCACAACGTATGCGATTTTCAGTCATGTAAACGACTTTCATTTACTAAACGCACTCACTGTAACGTCGACTTCTATTTCCAACATTTCTATGTAGATTACCACTATCATATAACCAAAGTGTAATCATATAATTTTTCTATAACATGCTATATTTATATTCTAGGAACAACAACGGTTTATGGCCCTTCATACGGTTTTTTAATGTACATTTCACGCTAGCCATAGCCATACAAACCGAAAATCGAACGTTTGACTTACTGCATTATAAGTTACATTGGTTAAAAAGCAAAACATAATTGTACATATGTGATGTTTTAGTAAGCCAAGTTGGTTTGTTTTTGAAAATAACTATTTTGTTATAAACTCTTGACATTAGTAGAACAGTTTTCCAAGTTTCGTTTTTACGAAAATATGTCTTTGGTTTGTTTTTAACTCTCTAAAAAGCAAACGAAATTATGTATGTAGTTATAAATTTCGTGTTATAAAGTCAAAATGTTCTTATTTTTGTTATTAAAAATAATATATGGTAATTATGTTTAACAGAATACAATATATATTACGTGCGTGCAAGCCATAATTTAACGTAAGTACAGATCGAGATTCCATTCACACTTAATTAAAGATAATTACATCGTTTCTTACAACTGAAAGTACGGAGGAGTGGAAAGAGAGAGAAGTGATAGCAAAACTTTTTTTCCGTCGTAACGTAGAACGTGATTTTATTGTTTTCGCCAATAAGGCGTAACTTTGAATTGCAGCAACCATGTCCATCATTTTTGCGGGCAGTTATATAAATGAGCTTGGCTGAAAACTGGCAAATGCACCAGTTCAAATATTTTTAATAATGTATATAAAATCGCAAATTCGCCTCGTCTGCGAAAATGACAAACTGAAACGAAGTGGTTTACCAAGTCGAATCGTTGAGCGAAACTTTGCATGAATAATCCAAATAAAAATCCAAACTTAAAGGGACATGTCCCTGTTTGTGGTAAACATACTAAAAAGAATGTTAGTGACAAGATGTTATTATTTAAGCTTTAAAAATTACGAAAAGGCTGATTCCAACGGATTTATTTATCAAAAATATAGATCTTTCCAATTTACTAAGTCTCAAATCTGGGTGCAATTGACACTTAAAACACTTCCATTGTAAGTACTAGTAACATTTATTATTTTGAAAATGTCTTGTTTTTTGGATTTTAAGTTAGGTATGCAAATACTTTTTGGTAATGAAAAACAGGTTTTTATTTTTGTTATAAATTTATTTCTTGCAATTATTAAACAATAAATACACATATGAAAGCTTATTGTAAAAGTAATCTAACTATTAAAAACGCTTCGTAGAATTTGCTTTTCTCTGCTGTTTATGTGACATAATGTGGGTGTGCAAATATTTTTTTGCTGATTGTATTTTCTTTGTTCTCCCAAAGCAAAGTATTTTCCGTTACACCCACCAAACCCGTTAGTATAGAACTAGTGCTATGGCATTGACCCGTCGTAGCCCAGGTATGTAATTGTGCGGCTGCAAGTAAGGGGATTGGATGCAACACGATTATAGTAATCAGTCATTGACAAACGTTGTAGTTCATTGACAAAAGTTGTAGTTCATTAAAAAACGTTGTAGTTCATTAAAAAACGTTGTAGTTCATTGACAAACGTTGTAGTTCATTTACAAACGTTGTAGTTCATTAAAAAACGTTGTAGTTCATTGACAAACGTTGTAGTTCATTGGTAAATGTTGTAGTGCGTTATTATTAATTATGTATAAGAGGATATTTTAAAAATTAAGCGACGAAATTTGTATTTAAACGTTTTTAATATATGGTTATATTGGTTGGGTTGCAAAACTATTCCTTGTAGGTCGCGGATTTGATATGCTTAATGTACGACTCTCATAATTATCTAATATTACCCGAAAGACTCTGGTAAAACAGAGCTGTCTTCGACGACTTATCATTCCCAAAAACTAACGGAGTCACTTAGAAAAACGACGATTTGATAAAACAATGATCTGGTTTCTGGAATTTAAAATTCCAACCTGTTAAGAAATTATTCATTAATGCTTCAAAATGTTTAGGGTAGTTCACTAATTTGCCAAAAGATAATTAAATCACAATGCAATGTTACAAGATTTTATTAAGCCTTTTTTTGCGGAGTCTTCATGGTACGTGTGAACACGTCGATGGTAAATCGAAGACTGATTTGTTTTTAGAATTCAGAAGACAATTTTACCTACCGTTGCCAAATACAAAAAATGAAATTAAAATTACACAACATATATTGCCAGCTACAGTAAGTGAAATTATGTACATTTGGAAAACATCATATATATAAACATATTTGACATGTTGCCAATTTCAGAAACTGTAATTATTAAGTTTGTGTTTCTTGGTATTCCAAGTGGCAACAACGAAGGAAATTCGCAAAGCGAACACGTAGCATTTCTATTGCGGAAGCCCACAGACTGATCCTCGTAGTGAAATGACCAACCAAATGAATTATTCTAATCCAAAAAGGAAATGAAAAATTGTTTTTGGATGTTATATGGCGGAAAGACAATGCAAAAAAAAACAAAAAACTTCCTCGTGGTCTGAGCCATTTGGATTTGAGGAAACAAACTGCGATGTATGTGTTCATAGGGGAAAAAACAAATTCAGAAACATTCCATACCAGGTGCGTCCGAGCCCTAGTTTTTCGCATAGTAAACAGACATTATATTCACGAAACATATCTTGCAATGGACGAGAGAATATTTCTATTATATTTACACATTTACTAAGAGAAATAGTTTTACCCTTTCTGACCAAATAGTTTGCCTTCAGGAAGTTAAATTATCAAAAAAACAATTGCTTTTTATTAGAAATTTTTAGAAAGGGAAGTTTAACAACTCGTTGTGCAGCTACCCTCTGTTTCTCGGTCGGAAAGCAATAATATTATATTTGATTGAATATATATAGCTATTTCCTTTATAATTCACCTTTATCACTTTTCGGTTGCGAGTGTATAAGGTTGCGAGTAAATAAAATTCCAGATTTTTCTAAAAATTTAAGCAATTGCCAGTTTGGTTAATATTGGTAATATTCATTATAATTAAAATATGAAAATAGCGAAAGAAATTATATTTGTTCAGGAACCTAAATTTGAAATTCAATAAATATATATTTCACATAAAAAATATATATTTAAACTACAATAAAATTTATCTAATTCACAAATTTTTCATTTGAATATATTTCTTTCTAAATAAAATTTGCCTCATTTTAAATTGTTCAGGGGGCAACATATATATATGTACGCAAACATTTCGAATGCTGTTATTACGTACTACTGCATGTAGTTTCTAAACTTTCGTTGGTTTTTATAAGAACAAATAGGATATAGAGAGAAAGGTAAATAAAATATATTTATTTTTTCTAAATTTTTTCGTAAATATATTGTAGTAATGTACAGCATTCAATATGCAAGACAATTGCTATGAACGTAAGCCTCCTTTTCACATATATTTTTTGTTTCTCTATTCGCGGTTTTGCCATTTGTTGATAGTTTGTGGAACCTAACCCGCGAATACCGTAGATGATTGGGGTATATATATATATATATATATATATGTATATATTCTGTGACAACTTTTGAAATACAGTATATGTTATGAAGCATTTCTTATGACCTTGATGAATGTGATTATTTACATTATATTATTAAATTGCACCAAAAAATAAATATAAATAGGTAATTGATAAAAATAGTTTTTTAATTTAAAAATTCTTGCATGCTACTAAATTATCTGCACAATAAACAAAAAATGCCTTTATTTTTAAATTGTTTTTTGATTAATAGCCGACTCACTAAGTGTAATTTCAATGAAAGCTCCTTACTTCGATGGAACACGCTGTTTAGAGTATCAATCACTGGAATATTAATGACAAGAGGAAAAAAATCGCTAGATTTAATTAAAAATTAATTAAAAAGCAACATTTTATTATTTTCATTAAAATTTATTATTTCGTTTAATTGTTGCCATCATTTAATTAAATAATAAAAGATAAATAATATATAAAAATCTTTTCGCGAAAGAATATTTAAAAAAAGAAAACCTACCTCCCCACTCTCGTTATATTTCGTTTCTTCAAAAATAGCAAACCTTTCAAAAAGAAATTGGCACTACTGTAATATTTGCCATTTGTTGAAATAACGTGCAAGCAAAAATCTTTAATTATAATTTCAGAGAATGTACCTGACTTCCATTAAAGATATTGATTTGGTAAACATCTTTCGGATAATGAAAAAACTTCCGCGTAGTAAATGTAGAAATCTCTAATTGTGGATTTGTATTGTTCAATCAGCGAATAATCCCGGAACACATTACGTTTCTAGCTTTAATTTGGTGCTTTTTTTGTCCTGAAAATTATCCAGAACAGAAGAAAAATTCGCAAACACATCTCGTCTGTGAAAATGACAAACTGAAACAGAGTGGTTTAGCAAGTCGAATCGTTGAGTGAAACTTTGCGTGAATTTCATCCAAACTGAAAAGGACATGTCCGTATTTGTGGTAAATACACGATAGAGAACGTTGGTGGCAAGGTATTATTATTCAAGTTTTAAAAATTCCGAAAAGGCTAATACATATATATGAAAAAGTATAATTAAATCAATAAAAATTGATATTATTTGGCCTTAAAAATAAAAGCAATTTAAGTTAGAATTATTTATGTTACATACATAAATACAGTGTGGTCATGAAGTAGCCTTCCCTATGCAAGAGATCATAGGGAGCGGAATTTTCAAGATATCGGGATAAAACTTGATATATTTATTTATTATATTATATATTACGATAATTGTAAAAAAAAAATATGAAAGATAGAAAACGTTTTATTAATACTTTTCAAGGTAATTCCTTCCTGCATCCATATACCTACGACTCCACTTTTTTCAATCAACGGAACAGTTCAGTTACTCAGTTTTGTTAGTCGCTAATAAAAGCCACTCGGATTTTTCTATTATGTCATCTATTGGTGTTATACCTCCTAACCTTTAGTAACATCTTTAATTTGGGGAAATGAAAAATACCGCATGGAGACATATCAGAAGAATAAAGTGCTTGTGGAAGGATTTTAGTTTGATTTTTGGCTAAAACAGCTAATAGAATGTGAACGTTGAGCCCTTACATTATTATGGTAGGCTCCAGCAGTTCCTTTTCTACTTTTCATGACTTTTCTGATGAACATCCTCCCTTAATTTGCGTAGAATGCCCAGATACACTGCCTAGTTTACCGTAGTACCTTCCGTTAGATATCCGTGATTAGCCAATCCAGGGGCGGACTGGGTCCTCTCAAAGGGCGCATACCTTGGATTATCGGAGGGCGCGAGTCCTATAGCCCATGAGGGCGCAAGTCATATCGCCCATGAGGGCGCACCGGCCCGAAGGCGGATTGGCCGGTGGCCCAGTCCATCTCCGAACCAATCCCATCTTCCTCAATTGTTGTTAGTTCGTTTTTGAAGCAAGAAAACCACTGAAATATGGCTGTTATTTTGATGCTTGAATCACCAAATTCTAGTTGTAATATTTCAAACGCCTCGGTAGCTGTTTTCCTTAGCCTAAAACAAAATTTTAAGCAAATGTTCTGTTCCTTTATCCATTCTAAAATCAAAGCACACCTCGCGAGTAATGCTTTTAAAATAAATTTCAGTAAATAACTCCTGCGCGCGTAACATGAGAATTGGTATTTCGTGTTGGTAAACCTTTATTATATGTTTTACCGTCAAAAAATTATTTTATAAAATTTTGAAATTTTATTCCTGGCCCCAGTCCGGGAAATTTTCGACATACTTTGTATAATCTATTACATTGTTTAGCATTAAGTTCGAACAATAAATCCTATCCCATTGAGTATGCATTACTACAGCTTCCTAATCTTAGTTCCGCAAACAGGGTGTTAAGCTGAAAGTATTAACTAATGCGCAGTCAATGTGCTCCATCATTACCATTAATATTATCATCAAGCATATCGCTATACATGTGTGAATAAAAGGTCAAGCAGGTATCTTTGATTTCATTGTTAAAAGTTTTTAAAATAATACACGTTTCCGTATATCCCGAAGTTTCTTGCAAATTATATATAAATTTCATGAAAGTCTAAATGAATAATTTAATTAATACTGTATCCTTTTCTGAGGGAATTTTTACTTAAGAATGGATTTTCTGATATTCCTTACCAATTTATCTGAAAATTGAACACAATATTAAGAGACATTAAAAAACCTTTTTAAAAGTTTCAGATTTTATAACACAATAGATTGTTCTGTGTCATATTGTGTTTAATTTTAAGTGCCATATTTGACAGGTTTCACGCGCTGTATTTGTTAAGTAAAAACCTTTATATTTTTTCTGAATAATCGTTAAAATCATGCTCATAAAAGTTACTGAATATTTATATTTTGCTTGCAATAACTTTTGTTTAAAAAGAATAAAAACTTACCTGCTCTTCATAAACTGGCGTTTTGTTCATTCGATCAAAATAAATGCCTCCACAAAACATATATACGTTACCATTCTTCAATAAAATTGCAAAATATGATTTAGTGGATACGTCCTGAAAAACGTAAAATTATCAGTTGAAAATTGTATTGCAAAACATGTTTTAAGTAATGCGGATTTTTTCAAAAATTGGTTGTGAGTTAAACGAGATTAAAGTTTTTGAAGCAGAATTCATATAAATGCAGTGTAGTTCAATAACGTAGATCTATATATATTTAGAAATGTTCTATCACATATGTTGGCTTTCAAACATACCTTTTTCGTAAATATTTTTGTCATTTTTGTCATTTTCGAGCAAGCTGACCATCAGGTAAACTCGTAATTCAGAGATTTTTGCACGATCATTTAAAGATCCAAATCTGTGACATGACTACATTGAAAAGCATTTTTGAATATGATGACGTCATTGCATCGAAATCACAAGTTTTCCTCCAAATTCACTACTTTTCCAGGTACAAGTTCCCTCAAAAAGGACACAAAATAAGTTAGTTCTTCATGTAAGAATAAAACATAGACGAGAAGCGAATGCTGATAAGAACGGAGAAAGAATATTGATAACGACAGAGAAGATAAGAATAAAAAGAAAGAGAAAAAAAGTATATATAAAAGATTAAGAAAACCATCACAAAATTTCTTTCTTAATTGCTTTAGAATTTTATCTTTCGAAAATTTTGCACTCTTGAAGAGATATAACGAAATATGTCATTGTAAAACTTTTTATGGATATAGCCTTGTTTCCCCTCATGTAAAACTTCACGACTAGACGTAAAACGTGAACAGCTATATCCTTGTTGCTTTTTCCACAGTTTTATCGGGATAGTAACTCTTAAGCTTTAATAGTATCCTAAGCTTTAATAGTATTTCTATAACATTTCTGTTTCAATAGCCTAACACTAGTGTAGCTGACATTAATATTAGATCCTCTGACTAAATAAAAGCAATGTAAAAGCGAATAGGTTAATGCTTTTCTAGTATGGGCAAACATTGGGGGTTTTTACATAAAAATACACTTTTGGAGGATATTCTGACAATTATTCAATAAAAAAATAAAAATGAATATAAAATTGGCATTTACAACCCGTAGTCTCGGGTATAGTCCCCGCGTTAGCTCAGGCTAACACAGGCTTAATTTCCTCTTTAAACTATAGTTTCCCTAGACTTGTCTTTTTCAATGTTATTGAACTTTTTTAAGTGAAAAAATCTATAAATATTAATAGATATTGTATAGTGAAGTTCTTATACGAAGAAAAGAACCCATTAAAGATGAAAGAAATGCCCCTAGACCAAAAGAATAATATATAAATAAGATAAAAATAATATATAAAAGGATATAAATAAAATAAAAATAATATACAGAAGGATATAAATAAGAAAATAATTGAGATACTTTGAAGCCAAATACCCATTGCTAACGAAAATTTAACTGATCTCTCCACAGGAGTTAGTTGGTAAAAATGACTAAATATGACAATAATCTTAAACAATCCAAATTTTCGCACTGAATATAATTTGGTGATGATTACATACAATTAAGAATACAAATGTGTTCTAAATTTATTTAAGCATTAGGAGGGAATTGATTGCTTTTAAATGTTGAAATCCTGGAACCTGCATTGCGAAGACCGTTGTCTATACCCAAGTTACTTCTGGAATTAAACTGTTACTAATTTAGTTACAGGTGATTAGATTCAGGGCGTAATGGACTTGAAACTTGACTAGGAAACTTCTTGGTAAACAGAGTTCCAGACCAGCCTCTTAATGAGAGTAAATCTATTGGCAACTGATGTAAGACGGATCATCAGTCCCCATTACATTCAATTTGGAGTTTCTCCCTTCGTTGTGGAAGAAACTATCATCGTTTACTCCAAAATGCCACGGACTAAGAGGAAAGTCAACTACCAAGTACGTAATGGACAAAAGGTAAAACTAAAAAAAATCCAGACGTTTTGAAAAAAAAATTCCATCATACAATTTATATTGTCAATTTATTATCTAAGATTTAATTGATATTTCCTTTTATGAAAGTGTCATTTTAAAAAAGTAAATTGTACATTTGATTTTAAAACACAAAATTTCAGGTGTGGGATTGTCATTGAAATTGAAGTGGTTTCAAAAAGACTTCAATTAGATAATATTTCCAGTTCAATTTGTTAGTTTGAAATTCTATTCCTTCCTTTATGTAAGGATGTTCCAGGTGCAAGCTTTCTGCATTTTTTTTTTGCTTTTAAAGAAGCCTTGCGCAGAAGCAGGTTGAAATGTGAAGAAAATTAAAAGGTCAAAATGGAATACACCTACACTTCTGAAATTTATACAAATATTTCAATTCATGGAATGTGGATTCGATTATCCACTGCAAAAGAATATTGATTAACTGATATTGAATATCTGTGACTTTCTTTTTTTATTGATTTACTTTTGTCCCAAATTTACAAGCGCGTGTCGATGCGTAATGAAAAAAATCTACATATATCGGACGATACATAATTTTTATATTCTTTATCATTATAATTTAAAATTGAATTATTTCACTCTATCTCCAATTATTCATCTTATATTCCACATCATAATAATCCCAAATGGAATCATCATACTCTATATCAAATTGTTAATCTTTATATTCCCCATCAGTGTATTTATAAATGGAATCAGCCGACTATATCTCAAAGTGTTCATCTTTATATTCCGAATCAGTACAATCTCCCAATGAAATAGTCAGACTCTATCTCATATTATTGATCACTACATTCTACATCAGCATAATTCCAAAGGAAATCATCGCACCCCCATGTCAAATTGTTCATCTCTCTCCCTTCAACGTAAGTCCGAATTCCGCTATCATCCTCTATTTCGATTTTTTCATCATTAACATGCTCGATAGGACACTCACCATCGAAGTTGGTGGTTCGAAGACATCTGATAGTCAATATATACACTTCGTAACACTAGTAGGGTATCATTTTTAATGTTGTTAATATAGAATAGCGAAAAATGCGGCAGCCCACTTTCATCGGCAGTTAAAAATTGGCTTGAAACTGGTTTGCCCGATTTTCAACGAGCTTTGAATTTCTACTAGTGTCGATTAACATTGCATCCTCTTTCATTAGGCTAAATCTATTCTCAGCGCCTGATCACCGTAAAGGCGTCCAAAGCCCGAGCTTTGAGAATAGATTATATTCTGAGCATGTGCGTGGACCACGCACATGCGCAGAAGGATTGTTCACCGTGCAGTTCCCACTCCTGCTAGAGTCTAGTCCCAAAGCCCGGGCTTTGGACGCCTTTGCGGTGATTAGGCCCTGAGTATTCTGAAAGAAAAAGAGAAAAGATGATGCGTCCCTGTAGAGCAAACTTTCCCGGCTGTCGCTTCAGCCGGTTTAATCTGGTAATTATTAGCCGAATACCCACTCGCGTCTCCCTTTTCGTAGTACTTCTTAAAACAGCACTAATTTATTTCGCCACTGCATTCTTTTCTTGTTCAAGTAATTATGTATTTTTAAAAACAATTTACAAAGAGATTTCCATCGTAATATCTCAATTTTATCATTCTTTTTCTATGAACAGTTCAATGCTCGAATTAAACAGCAAGGATGCGTCAATCTCAGCCGGTCATGTCCGGTTAAGAGGGAGTCTGCTACATGTACATATATTGCTACTAAAAAAATACTCAACGAGTTAAACATCTAAGAATCCCCCTGTCAATTGCCAAAACTTGTCTCAGCAGCATAAGAATTGTAGTATATTATTAAAAAAAAAACATTAATTCACCGTTATTAGTAATTTAAACATTATAAGCATTAATATAGTCACTGCAGGAGATTAAAGATATATAGATACAAACAAATTTATCCTCCTGCAGTTCAAAGATTCTCACTTCGTCAAGGTCTGCAAGGAAATCCAGTTATTGAGATTGATTTTTCTGATTAAAGTCAAATAGTTAAAAAATAGTTTATATTTAAAAAATTCAGAAATCTCTCTACACCAAACATCCAATTTCAATTAACCGTCAAGATTACAATATAATCATTAGAAAGGTGATCAGACGGAGGTTATCGAAATTACCTGGAACTGAAGTCGGTTTCACGACGACCAGAAGCCTATACAATCGAATAATGTAAGTATGAGAAGAGGTAAGAAAAAATCAAAATCCATTGTCTTTCCGCACTAACAATCAGGGTGTAAAAAAATTCCTGATTTTTTTAGAAATCAAAAAAGTATTTTTTTATTAAAATCTGAATTTTATTTATTTATTTTTCAATCTAAATATCATATTTAATAACATTAAAAACAAACATACAATGTTTGGATTTCTTGTTTATTGGGACTACAGTATACATCAGAGATTTCAATTATGATATTAAGAAAAAGCAACATTTTAAACCTTGAAAACAGTAATGGTAAAATTCCATTTTTGCTTAAAATGAGATAAGAAAGGATTTGCGTCCATCCAGTTTCGTGTTGGCCAATAGTAACGTGGTGCTATCCTGCAACAACTTATTACACTATGGTCATATACCAGTGTTGCAGGCAACAAGGCAACCCCAGAGGGTACTTCCATGGACTTAACTCTAAAATTTCATATTTGTTACTTATACCAGTGTCGGTTTTCAACGCCTCATTTAAGGATTTAAATAAAAATGAGAACTCTGCTGCTTCTCAATTCTTTATTAGGGTCTTAAGTGAGTTGTACACTAATAAATATTTACTCACAACTCGCTTCTAATATGTTAGCATTAAAAATTGCTGTACGTTGTACTTACATGGCTCCCACGGTCTTTGAAAGTCCTTGAATTTTTTGGCAAGTCGGAGTCCTTGAAAAGTACTTGAAAACTGCCAAAAATGTGGTTGGTCTTTGAAAAGTCCTTGAATTTTTCTCACAATTTTTTCCAGTTTTGGTAAAAGAAAGGAAAGAAACGGACACTTTCCTTATTTCCGGTATAAAGCCAGTTGTGCTTTGGACACGCCCCTTCCTTCCCAGCCTGCTTAGCGCGGCTGATACAAGGGATGCAAAAAGGGTAGCTTTTGCTGGCAGTGTGCCAAGTTGAAAAGGAGCAGTGTAAGTAAATACTCTAATTTCAGTATTATGCTTATAATGTCTTGCATTTTTAATTTTTTATGTATGTATATTGTAATTGACAATGTAAGGTCCTTGAAAGTCATTATTTGGTCCTTGAAAAGTCCTTAAAAAGTCATTGAATTTTAACAGGACAAAAAGTAGGAACCATGATTTAATAATGTGGAAAAAATAGTTGTGTGTAACATTGTTTATTTTATTTGAAGCAAATAAATAAAGATATTATTATGTCCGTTATACACTGTTGTATTACACAGCGCCAAGGATATAAGCATTTATCAAGGATATAAGCACTATCCTCTTTATCTCGAGTCATTAGTTCAGTTCAAGTCTCACCCAGAAACCTGAGAACTGTCCATGTATCTTCTTAATATATAGGCGGTGCCCAGTAAGGCGGTTTTTTATAGGTCTGCTGTCGTTATGTCAGCATAATGTCCTATATCATTATTATCTTCACTTGATTAATTGCAGTCCTCGATCTTCCCTTTCTTCAATTCCTGAAATGACTTACTGAGAACAGCGTTCTTATTTTCCCCTGTTATTTAAACATCATCAGAAATTGTGAAAGAAACGTCTTGTTTCAATTTTTCTCACAAACCTACACATTCCACTTTGTTTCTCCTATCTCAATCATACACTTTTTATTTTGTGTTTGAATGATCGGCAATTTTCAGGCATTTAGCGCATTTTACAAAGCACTTTTAATTCAAAGAAATGTTTACAAATTTTGTCTTATCCATTTCTGAAAGTGATTAAAGAGCCAAGTTGTTAATTTAAAAAGCGTCTTTAAAAGAAATTGAGGGGCGTTTGAGCCAGATCTATTGAATTTATATGCTTGAGATTTCAATGAATTTTCGGCTTCAATAAAAGTTAGGACACTAATTAAAGGATTTTGAGGAACGGAATATCTTTATTGACTCACTGTCAAATTTCTAATCTGGGTATGTGCATCCTCCTTAATCTGCCCCTTAATTCAAATATCGCTCACGCGCTGCCTCAAAATTTCGTCTTGGCAAACTCTGGCAATTTTAAACTTCAGTCTCCTTGAATTTCATCTACGAACCCGTCTTGAATGCAAAATTCACACAAAACTACTCACGCTAGAATTGCCAAATATTTAGGTTTACACACTTCCAGGAGCTTTCACTGAAATATCAGCGATGACTATTACCTTACTTGACACGTGACTTCCTAAAATGTAATTGAAATGTACACCAGCGCTCGACATTAAACGGTAATCTGTACAAAATTGTACCTAATTCACTCAACTACCGTTGCAGATATTCAATAATATGAGAATTCAAACTTTATTATTATATACTTTTAGAGATCGTAAGCACATCACAGCTATCAGTATAAAATTGGCCCGTATAATGCAAATGAAAGCAGGAAAACCCTTACTTAAAGTTACTGATGCAGGTCAGATGAAACGTTATTAAGGATTTATAAATATGCATGTAAGATAATTAATAAGATGCTATTACGGACGTTTGCAACTTAGTACGCTTAACTGTGTTTAAATGTATCGTGGTTCGAATCCATCAGTCTCGTTTTCGATGATCATGTAGATTATCATGGTGATGATAATGCAGATTATCATGCAGATGGTAATGCAGATTATCATGCAGATGATCATGCAGATGGTCATGCGGTTTTGGGACGTGAATAATAAAAATACTCCATCGAAATTTCCTTACATTTAGTGTATAACGCGAATAAACACACTGCGTAATCTCTCGTGACCAGCTATCTATAGTTAATGATACACAGGGACAAAGTAAGAACTACATAACATAGTGATTAACATAGCAAGTAATTAATTTAAAAGCAAATAAATATTGTTATTATTAGTTTAGGTAACTAGCACTACGTATAAATTCATGAATTTGTACCTCTATATTTATATTTTTTAATTGCTTTATGTGTTATGATCATTATTAGTAACCAATCGTTGTCTTTTATTGAGATGTGTTGGCTTTGTTAGCCCGATTTTCATTTTTTTCAGATTTTAATTTTCAGCAAAATATTATGTCATTCTTTTGCATTGTGTTGCAGTTTTATTCTTGCTCGTTTGAATCTAAAATTGTAAATGAATTTGTAATGATTAATTGTAACTGATTTGTAATGATTAATTGTAACTGATTTGTAATGATTAATTGTAACTGATTTGTAATGATTAATTGTAACTGATTTGTAATGATTAATTGTAACTGATTTGTAATGATTAATTGTAACTGATTTGTAATGATTAATTGTAACTGATTTGTAATGATTAATTGTAACTGATTTGTAATGATTAATTGTAACTGATTTGTAATGATTAATTGTAACTGATTTGTAATGATTAATTGTAACTGATTTGTAATGATTAATTGTAACTGATTTGTAATGATTAATTGTAACTGATTGGTAATGATTAATTGTAACTGATTGGTAATGATTAATTGTAACTGATTAATGATTAATTGTAACTGATTGGTAATGATTAATTGTAACTGATTTGTAATGATTAATTGTAACTGATTTGTAATGATTAATTGTAACTGATTTGTAATGATTAATTGTAACTGATTTGTAATGATTAATTGTAACTGATTTGTAATGATTAATTGTAACTGATTTGTAATGATTAATTGTAACTGATTTGTAATGATTAATTGTAACTGATTTGTAATGATTAATTGTAACTGATTTGTAATGATTAATTGTAACTGATTTGTAATGATTAATTGTAACTGATTTGTAATGATTAATTGTAACTGATTTGTATTATTGCGGGCTAAATAACTTTATTTGATATTCAAGATACACCAAAACACTATAATGGTTTTTTTTACAAAGGAAACGAATTGATGACAACAGGAATCAAACTGATAATCATAGTTTTCGAATTGATTATCATGGCCTTCGAATTGATTATCATAGCTTTCGGATTGATAATCATGGCTTTCGAATTGATAATCGCAAGAATCAATTTGATGATCACAGATATCGAATTAATTATAAAAGGGAAGGATTATAAAAGGTTGATAATTACAAGAATCTAATTGATATGAAAACTAATATTAATGCGGAAATTCTGAATGTCATGCTGGAAAAGTAAAGCTGTATTAAATAAACATTGGAATGTACTTATTTTTGATCATATACGATAGAATTTCTTAAATATTGAATACGATAAATATTTCCATATTTTTCGGCAATTTTTCGCTTATTTCTTGTATTTGAGCTTTTGGTAGTAAAGTTCAGTTTTGGAGCACTTTCTCTATTATGAATAGTTAACAGAATCTCCTTTTGATATGAGAAAATTCTCAGGCGGTCTCCGTCTATGGGCCGTCTTATTTACATATTTATAAGCGTCCATAAAAATTTCATGTATTTATTTTCATGCAAACCTATTTGCTTTGAAATTCCAGATTAAATAAAAAAATTCTTTTCGTCCTTTAGATTTTGAACGAAAGGTATTATTTCCGTAAATATCTCTTTCAAGCGTAAGTCTGGCGGCGGTTTTGAAACCTTTTTTAAAAATGCCAAGTTTAAATATATAATTTATATTTTTATAAAGAAGTGCAAATGCTTAATATACGTATGGAACCTTTACAAACCAAAACCTGGGTATAAAATTTTACAAAATTTTATCCACTAAAAAAGCGCGAGTTTTTATTAATTCTTTTTTGTATTCGAATATGTCACTTTTTTACGTTAAAATAAAAATTTAATAAATTATTTATTTTTTTAGAAAAACATTTTATTTCGGCTTTTTAACGGTTTTTGGTTTAAAATATTTCAACTGCCTACAAAATGTATATGTACCGAAGGAATTTTCTTAGAAGCAAGCTTTTTTTATGTGAAATAATTTTGTATAATCTAATTAATTTTATATTAATGTTTCATGCAACGAGGAAATAATTCAAGCAGAAAAGGATATAATTTTAATATCATAAAGGATACATAGAAATGCCGCTTTAACTGCCTTGGTTGATTGGGTGGAGAAAATCATTGCATAAAGTTTGTATTAATCTTTTTTCTCAGGCTAACATTGGTAGAATTGGCTAAGTGTTTTCCAATATTTGGAAAACAACAATCAATACTAGAGTTATTGAAATTTAAAAAATTGATAGTGATGTAGCTTAGGTCTTCAATATAATAGTAAAATATTTGTTCCCGTAATCGCTTTGTTAATTAAATCACTTAATGTACAATATAAATCAAATTTCTTTGACACCCGTTCCTTTGAATTGAGACATTTAAAATTAGAACAATAATAGAATTTAAAATTAGCTCTGAGTTTGTGTGAAAGAAATTAAAATTGAAACAAGATAATTCTCCACTTTATTTAGGGAATATAAAAATTACTATTTTTTTAAATTTGTCCTTAATTCATGTTCAAAGTCATTTGAAAGGGGAATGAATGTTTCTATCAATCAATATTACGTAAAGGCTTCTGACAGAATAATAGTAGTAAATGTTACAGCCGGTTACACAATATTTCTCAATGACTTCAGAAAAAGAATGAATGTCATTCTTGGCGAATATTTCACAAAAGTTTCTGAAAAGAAGTAAATGTTATTGTCGGTCAATATTGCTCAAAGACTCCTGAAAGGACAATAAATTTTACTTTCAGTCAATATTTCTCAAAGCTTCTGAAATAACAACAAAATTTCTTGTCAGGCGGTATTTTTGAAGGCTTCTGAAACGGTAACAATTATCACTGTCGGTTATATAATATTTCTCAAAGATTTTTGGAAAAACAATGTATGTTGATTTTTGTCAATATTGAACGAAAGTTTCTGAATGAGAGGTGAACATTTCTGTCGGTCACATAATATTATTTAAAGGCTTCTGAAATAGTAATAATTATAAACGTTACAGCCGGTTACGTGTTATTTCTCAGTGGCTTCTGAAAGAGTAACAACTGTTATTGTCGGTTGCACAATATTTCTCAAAGACTTTTGAAAAACCGTGAATGCTAAGCTTAGTCAATATTGCACAAAAGTTTCTGAATAAGTAATGAACATTACTGTTGGTCGCATAATATTTCTCAAAGGCTTTTGAAAGCACAATGAATGTCACAGTCGAACATCATTACTCAAAGACTTCTGAAAAACGATGAATTTTATTTCCGGTCAATATTACTCAAAGGCTTAAAAGTAATAAATATTAATATGGGTCACATAATATTTCACAAAGGTTTCCGTGAGAATAATGAACGTTATTGCTTATCACATAATATTTCGCAAAGGCGGATATATAATATTTCTGAAAGAGCAATGAATGATAATGTTGGTTCACATCTAGAATTCTGTAGCCACGTTAGTGGATGCACATCCACACATGTAATAACTAAAATGGAAAGAGGTTGAAAATGTAAGGATATACAGTACTTAAAAAGTTTTTAGCAATTCAGAGTATATGGGCAGAAATCTATATAATCTTAAATAACATATATATATATATATATAAATTGTCTCCAGAACTGAATAATACTCTATCGATCAGTATGAATAATAATATAATACTGATATGTAAATGGTATGGTAATTCAATAATAATAATATAAATAATGAGAATAATATAAGGATTGTATAGATATACCAAGGACGATTATACATCGTAATAAATTTCCATAACTCCATAATAATTCCATAACCATAATAGTTTTTTGTTTGACGAGATCGTTTAATTTACGTTTATTGACATTACACAGCATTGATTAAATTAAAGAATATTACATTTTAATTACACAAATTAAAAAATGAGAACATTTTAAACTTGCAACTGTAAATTATGGGCAATACCATAAAGACATTGCTGTACTGATTGATTACCACAGTCTTCCAGAGGAGAATCCAGAGAGGGATTTTGGTGGAAAATGCAAAATATATATATTATATAGCGAGGAAAATATAGATTTTCTTTGGTATAAGGGTTAAGTGCAATACATTTGATCGCTTTTAGTGAACAAGCCTTTTTTGGACCCCGGATTTAACGAGCAATTTAAAAAAAAAGTAAAAGAGAAAATTAAACTTTCTGCGAAAATTCCGTCGTTATAATTGGCGTTCGCTATAATCGATTTCCGTCGCATTTTTAAAGATTTGGGAGGGAAAATTTTACCAACCCACCCCCATATATATCCACCGTCGATAGTATTCAAAGCAAATAACTGAACTGTAGGTTGTCATCGTAATTTTAGCGATTTAATAAGAGCTTATCATCCATCTTCATGAAACTTTTTAGAGTTTTTAAAGAAGGAACAATCAGACAATGAAAATCAAATGGAGCAACTCGTCGTTGGAAAAGAAGGTCCTGAACAAATAAAAAAATATCGAGACACTGACAAGAGAACTATAACTCTTGTTCAAGCCTATTCTGATTGATCAGTACAAGATTACCTTTATGGTATTGCACAAAATTTACAGTTGCAAGTTGGAAATGTTTTCATTTTTTTCTTTTTGTAATTCAAGAGTAATCCTTTAATTTAAAAAAAATGTCATGTAATGGGAGCTATTGTAAGCTAAAAATTATTTTCAAGTGAAAACGTCAAGAAATGAAAAAAAAAAAATATTTTACGAACGTGATATTTGGCTGCTAGATTTTTTTATCGCAAACCACGTTCAAGGGAATGGACGCCGTTGAACAAAAAAAAAATACTGTAAAGGAAATGTATATAATCCTGAAAAGCAACTGACGGAACCGCAAAATATCCTCGTTAATAATGAAGACGTCTTTGAGAGACATTACAGTATTTTGTTATAAGCCAGAATCAAGAACTGAATGACACAATTCTATGACATACACGCAACGAAAGTGATTAGTATGTGGATGACACATTCAACACTAATAAAATAGTGTGTCAAAGAGCCCAGAAGAACTTCGAATTGACGTTGTCATTTACTTTTAACGCCGTCATAGCTTTCGCCTCTTTTATTTGAAGATATTCATTTGTGGAAAGAAAAATTTTCCAATAACAAATCGCTATAAATATAATAAAGTACACCATTTCCCCTCAACCCAATAATAAAATTGGAAAAAAAGCGGTGGCAAAAATTTTAAAAGCAGAATAATTAATTTTGAATTAACTTACAGTGGGTAGCTATGATTTAATAAAAAGCCATTACTGTATCAAAATAAAAAGGAGAAAAACCAGCAATTAATCAAGATCCAAACCCTTTTACACTTTTCATTAGAAAGAGTTTCACAAAGTGAGGTAAAGCGACTTCATAAATATTTAATGAAATGACCGTTTTAAATCATATTAACTTTTATCTTGTTCCCCTGTTAAGTTTTTACCAAAGCTATTTACATATTATTGCCTACCATGTTTGCTAAAAATAATTTCGATTAGCAGTTTATTCGGCGAAAAAATTCATTTTGTTTTCTTGCTAAATTAATTACGCGACGATAAAGCGTAGGCGGAATTCTTTTTTAAACTTATTTGCATATGTTTATGAAAAGAGAAGAAAAAACCCTATTTTATATTCTGACAATTACTTTGTTTTCTAAAAAAAAATTCTGGGCCGCAAGGGAAAAAATATTGAAATTAGGACATCGATTAAAATGGTAATATCTTGAAACCATACTTGAGGCCACAAAGAACATGCTTGCGAAATTAACATAGGAGTCTTTGTTTGAAATTTCTCTATTATCTTAGTCAAGCAACTTCTTGTTTTAAATTTAAAATAGTACTTTGGTTTATTTGCAAGTTTTCTTACGTTTTGAAAAAGTATGCCGCAAATTAAATGCACATTATATACAAACAAACAAATGCTTCTTTGCAAAGGGAATTTAGGCGCGAAAAATATTTAAAAAAGATTGAGCTAGCTAAAAAAGCTAATGTTTGCTGGCATATATAATTTCCTTTTCTCATTAAAACACGGTTAAACACAAGTATTCCTTTTTAACACGACAATGCTGAAATTGACTTATAGTTGTTTTATTGGTTCCAAGGCAGTGAAAAAAATACGACAAAGAGTTACCAGATTACTAGTTCAGTAGCTATCAAGCAACGATTTTTATTAACGTTTTTTAGGCGTAATAATAGTTAGCCTATGTCATGGCGTGGTTAGATGGTGAAACGTTCGTAAAGAAAAGAAATGTTTTTTGCGTCTGGTGGGGAGAGAATTCAATATTTTTCTATCAGGGCATGCGCTCCTACCAACTGAGATACATACAACATGCATTCAATCACTTACGAATATATTTAAAACGCATTTTCAGATTTTAATACCGAAATTTAATACCGATCTCTTCACAGTTTGGTTTAAAAAGCAGTCCATGCAAGCAAGCTCCACTCCACGAAATAACCAGTTTTCGAAAAATACGCTTTAAATACGTTCGTAGGGGATTGAGTGTTTGTCGTCTGTAGCTCAGTTGGTAAGAGCACCTGCCCGGATTGTAGAAGGTCGTTGGATAGTGCCACACCACAAGCAAAAACTTTTCCTTTCTGTATGAACGTTTCATCATGCCCTAACATCGGCATTATTTATACTACGCCTAATAGTGGATCGAAATTTGCGTAATGTTCGACTTATCTAAATAGATAGCTAATATTGAAAGAGCTGGCAATAGAATGGCTAAAAAAATAAAAAACATAACTGCTCGCGGCTATTATTCCGGCCTATTACTCTTTGGAGTTGATCAGACGTTCATGAAGCCGCTGTTCGTCTTTTCCCAATATAGAATTAGAAATATATTTATGTTTGAATGTTTGAATGCTATTCATCCTCTTGATCGTCATTTCAAATACCTGATAGGGATATTATTCAGTTCACGTCGATTTCTCCTTACGAAGTTTCCGTTTCAGCAATATTAACCTTCCGCCGGACGCAATATAACGAGTCATATGTTCCGGCATAAAGAGCCCAGCAGACACTTTCCAAAAACAGTTTTCTGCAACTATATAACCATTTTTTTAATTTTTCAATTTTTTTATCAAGTATAATACGTTTGAGGTATTTTTTGAAGATCATAATGTAAAATTTATAGACAAAAATGAAAAATTCAGAAAACAATTTACAATGGCAATATTCCAGAATTTTTTATTTTCCGAACGTTAAAATCATCCAAAATAATGCAAAAAATATTTACAAACTAACAATTTACAATAGAAATTATTCAAAAACATCATGCTTTACTTGGAGGGGTTACTTAATTGTAATACAAATCCAAAGAAAAGGCATGCGGCATACAAATTGCAAACTTGCATTCATATTTTGATAGTCTTCTTGGTACCAGTTTCTGTGACGCATACAGAACAACTACACTTTTTGGACTATCCTAGAAATGGGACATCTTCCTTTTCCTCATTTGAAGGTGGACGAAACCTTTTCAGCCTCTGTCAGTGGTCCAAGAGCACACCAATAGTTTTCATACTCCGTTTATTTTTTATTTATTATTTATCTTTATTTCTTTAATCAACAATTTGTGGTACATTTGGTAGATAAATAACTTGGTTATTGAAAACACTTATGCCCAATATCGTAAACTGAATTCTGACATTTGTTCAATGGATGAAATAATTTTGACTTGCTGAATAGATTTTGAAAATATGTATCGTACAAAAAGTTAATAAATCAGGCGCAATGCATCTGCTAGATGGCTATTCTCACTACATTTAATTAAGGAAGTTTGAAGACAATTTATATGTATATATATATATATATATATTCAAACAACATTAGATGGGAGACAGCTATTCAATAATACAAAGGGTTTTGCAATGTAGGAAGGGAAGGGGAGGGGAAAAAATGAGATAAAATTTGAGAGCCGTACTTATTGATCAGTTGCGCCCGACCGAAGGTTAAAGAGAAAGCCAGTTGGTTTCGTATATATTTTAAAAGACTTAAATTTGACTAAACGTTCACATTCAACCATAACGACTGGTTTTAAGATAGCTCATTTTAATTTCCGTGTTTTCAACGATTCCAAAGCGGACCAACCATTTAGTCTTCAAAATGAATGATCTATTTAGAGTAACAGTGGCGTGATCGTAATCATTATTATTATCATTATAACATTTAAGTATAGCGATTGATCTAACGCAGTGGTTCCCAACTCAATTTAAGCCGCGGACCACTTTTCCACTTCAATTGTACCCGCGGACCACTTTGAAAAATTCTCATGAGTTGACTGCAAGACCTGAATAAAAAAGGGAGCCTGGTCTTTTTTTGGGGGGGGGAAACGTGTTTGTAAAATCGTTCTTTGGAGGAAAATAAAAGAAATAATAAAGAGAAAAAAATCTAATGATAATACAGTCAAACCTCGTTAAGACGAACACGCTTAAGACGAATTACTTTTAATACGAACCGTTTTCTGAAGTTCCGTCAAACTGTAAAATACTACAAATATACTATCAATTTCATTTTTATATTTAATTTTAATATTTAATAATAATTTTTATAAGCGTTTTTATTAATTATTATTTCTTTTTAAATAATGACCCGTCTCGCGGACCACTTGGGACTCTTTGGCGGACCACCAGTTGGGAACCACTGATCTAACGTGTTTCTACAACTTGTAAACCGCACTATAATGGCGCTGTCATGGTGATTTGTATTCCTCTAAAAGTGGCAGATCCCTGCCCAGAATGAACTTTCCTCTTCTTACGTCCTAAACAGAATCAAACATGAACCGCACAACAACTAAGGTCGAATTATTTACAGGGAATATATATATATATAGGCCTGGGTCCCCGGAGTCCACAGAAAACAGGGGCTCCCTAATGCAACCAGCACGCTAAAGAAAAGTACTTGTATTTTTAAAACATTTCGTTTCGAAATTAGATTTTACTTCCGAAGTCTGAAAGCATTTAAAAAATAAACATAGGCTACTTGTATTATAACCATTTATAGAAAGAGAGAGAAAGGGAGAGAGCTCAAAAATGCATGAAGCTAAAACTTTTATATCCAGCCTTTTGTGCAATATGGGTCAGGGAAGGGAGGTAAGAGACCCATCTTCTCCCATGTGATCTGGGGTCCACTATGAACTTAACCTGGCTCTAACCACAACATCTCATTAACATTGTGCTTGCAAACCGTAGATGCAGGATAGGGATCAATGAATAGCTTTTAATAAAAACTTGCAACCAGTACTAGTAAGTACTAGTAATATAAAATAGTTTCGTTAACTATATAGTTCCAAGGTTAAAATGCATAATACGAATATTAGTTGCACGTTATACCTATAAAAATAATTAGTTAAGTCTCTAAACTGTCAGGATCAAAACTACAGATTGTGTAAACGCTCCTGCGAAATTGATGAGGCTTGTCAAATAATATCTATGACGTCAGTTAAAAATGGGGATGAATTTTTTGGTCCTCTAAGAAATTAATTGCTGTTTAACATGGCCCACCGACCTTAGGAAAGTGCCTTTTTCCGAAATTTGTATGTATTTTCTTCAAGCAGCTATCTCCTGTACACGATGCTATTAGTTCAGTGTTTAAGGGTGAATAAAGATACGCATTATTTTAAATTTTTTATCTTTTGATAATTGATTTATTTTTAGTACTTTTTTCCAAATAACTTCGGCCGGACTTCCGCAGAAATAATTAATGGAACAATGATACAGGTAAATCTAAGACAGCAATTAAAATGTTATCTAATAATAATAATTTCAACGTAATTGAATACTGTTTCAACCACATTTCACATACAAAAAGAAAGAAAATGAGAAAGTAATAAATAAATGACAATCTATGTACAAGATAAAAATAATAATAATTTATTAAAACTCAGATGGATACAAACACTTATACTGAGAGTAAAATCGATTAATAAATCAAAATCACAAACATGGCACATGAAGAATAAATAGTATACAATAAAAATCCTAAAAAGGAAAACAACGTAAAAATTGTGACAAGTCAGTCATGTCCAGAGCAGATACAAATTCACGGTAGCTAACACAATATACAAGCTCAGCGGGCAATATATTCCAAATACGTCCAACTCTATTTACATAGATATTGGTAAATCTCTATTATTAATTGTCAAAATGAAATTCATACGAAATCGAATACGGATCTTTAAACGAAATTCATTCATTCATTCAAAGTTCGAAAAACGAAATTCAGACGAAATCGTAAAGGACATAAAATCAAAAAGAGTATAAAACCGAAAAGGACACAAATCGTGAAAGATTCGGTATATATATTTTCACTTTTCTTGTGTTTTGTGTGAGTTAGAAAGTGAGTAGTAATAGCAACTGAAACCATGCTTGTTAATTAAAGATCTTACAAAGTGATGAAAAGCATTAATTATGAGAAAAACTGGTCAATGATGGATAATTGAACATGAAGAGATTATCGAAATGGAGAAAATATCCTGGAACAAAACAGATGGATGAAATAAATGAGCAGGTAAGAATGAATTGAAGACAAACAGCCCACGGAAAACGTGTTAAAAAACAATGGGGCAAATTTACGCTCAGTAGTGAATTGATAATTTCTCTAACCACCATTTCCTTATTTGGAGGTAATGACATGACATCGACGCTACTATGGTTTCCTGTCTGGAGTAATGCTGTCTAGACCACTACTAGGCATATCTTCCAGTAGCTAGCCTTGATCATCGAATTCCTCTCTTCTGATTCGCTTTCTCTTAATTTTTATAGTGGATCAGTCTCTTCTCTCTTCGGAACATGACATCACTTTCAGCCTTCTTTCTCTAATCTTTTCTATTATACTTTTTCTTTCATTTCTGTTCTTATATTTCTGTTGCTATATTCTCTCTTTTAAATCTGCCACTAAAGGCAAAGAATTAATAGCATTTAAAAGAAATTATAATACAGGTATTAAGATAATTTGCACACCTTTTGTTATAATTCAATCGCAGTTATATATAAACATTACGCAATTTATATGGCTCATAATTAATTATATATAATTCGAAATTACATATAAAATGTATTCCATCTTAATATAAGTGTACCGGGAAAACTAATTGATTTAAAATTACGGGAGATTAAATTAGATATGTGCTACAAAGATTTTTATCTATGTTTAGGCAACTTCGAGTCTTAAGGTTCTACTAATTTAGTTTCAAGTAATTAGATATAAGGTGTAATGGACTTGACTCCTTACTTGGAACTTTTCAATAAACAAAGCTTTAGGCCATGTCTGTAATGAGACTAAATCTACTGATAACCGATGCGAGACAG
This sequence comes from Dysdera silvatica, assembly GCA_006491805.2. NCBI lineage: Eukaryota > Metazoa > Arthropoda > Arachnida > Araneae > Dysderidae > Dysdera > Dysdera silvatica. Next base: position 111,584,897 of record QLNU02015270.1, on the reverse strand, counting down.
AGCATCAGTTTGCATTAGACTCTATTCAGAGTTACTCTCTTCTCTTGGAGCTTTCGAATTAGCTCTTTTCATCTTAGCCCTTTGCGCCTTAACCCTTTCCGCCTTCAGCCGGAAACTGACATGCTTTTTTCACTAAATATGGAAGATTCAGATACGAGGATATTGAAACCGATTACGTATACCTTAAAAGCGAGGAAATTGAAACTGATTACGTAATCCTTAAAAACGAGGATACTGAAACCCATTACATAATCCTTGAAAACTAGGAAATTGGAACCGATTACGTAAATGCCGAAAATATGAACATAAGCAGAGTGATGGAAAACATGTTCAATTTTCAAGCTTTTGATTTATTGAAGAAGTTTAATTATTTCATGCATTTGAATATAATTATGTTTTCATAATAATACGTCATTAATATAAACATTTAAGTGTTTAGGTAAATTAAACTAAATTAGCATTGGAAACATGTTATTCACTTTTGTCAAATTTGGCGAGAAAATTGGCAACGTTTGGCAAGAAATTTGGCATAAAAATGTGACAAAAACGGTTCTGAGGAAATGATGAGGATGTGATGAAATTTTTGGATTGAAACTCAGTAAAAGCTTTTTAAATGTTAGAAAATCATTAATTTTCTTAATCTTGTGCAAATGTACACTGTCTATTGTAATTGCAATGATTTCACAAAGAAGTTCAAGGTGTAAGTTACTGCCAATAGAAATATATTCGGATCTCTTTATTTTTTACGGGATTCCACTTTTTTCGCTTACGTTTCCATTTATCCAGAGCAAGTCTTCCTCATGAGGTCGCCTTACAAAAAAAGTCTTGCACGAAACAGGTCGAAATACAAAGACAAGTGGAAATTTTAAAACATCAAAGACACCTTTATTTGGACTTGGTTCTGCAACGGCGCAGTGGTAAGCCTTGACCTAGCGTACCGTTAGTGTGGCTTTGGCGCCCAACGGCTGTGGACAAAATCACTCACCGCCAACTAATTGTTTATCGTAGTGCGGGGCAGCGGCCGCTCGTGGCGAAAGTTTAGTGATGCAAGAGTTAAGTCAATTCATCAAAATACATTAACCTGCGTATTTACTCAATCAATGAAGCCGGTTTCTTGGCGAGTATAGAGCTTAATGCAACTTACTTTGGTGAATTAGCCTAGTGCTGCCTCACTGAAACAGCGCCATGAGTTGCCACAGGTCCAGGGGTTGATTCCGTTGATCTTAAGAAGTTCGGAAGTCTACTTCTTTTCAATGGCTCAGTGGCAACACATTCGCCTGTATGAGGACATGGACCTGGGTTCGATTCCCAATGTTATTTTGAAAAGCACGCCGCTTTTTTCTCACCGTATTTAGGGTTTTGATCCCCTGGCAGCACATGGTACACATTGTTAGGAAATTTGTAGATTCCAGCTCAATACAACTTTTGCTATCCTTGAGTCATAAAAACGATCTATAAACGCGGAAATGCTAACCTGGCAAACTGACAAGGCGCAGAGCAGTATGATTCCGCAAGTACGATCGAGTTAGCCCTCTAATACATTTCGTGCAGAAAACATTAAAATTAGGTAAATTTCGTACATAAAACATTAAAACAAGGTACAAATACATAAAATATGGGCATGTATGCTCAATTAAAATCTGGTATTTATTAAATTTAGGAAAAAGACTCATTATAGCCAGAGATGACGTCATTTAAGTAACTGACCACTCAGAGGACTTCGTTTGCTTGGCGGGAAATTTGTCGCGTGGAAGTTTGGCAACCACGTTTTTCTGCATTCCAAATTAGGCGATAAATAGCCTAATAATGTTGAGGGCTATCTCATTTTTCGCCAATTGGCGAATGAATACTCGTCTCACTGGTGTGAATAGGTCGTCGTAGCCTTAACAGTGTACCAGGTTAGCTTTGCCGCGAGTATAATCAAATTGAGATCTGAAACCACAGAGTTATTGCAATTTACGTATTCTCAGAGCTCTTCAATACAGCGTAAAGGATTCTGTTTCGGCGTCCCTCGTAATTATCCTCTTCACACGTCTTGCGATGGTGAGGTGAAAACGTGTTCGTCTAGCTTGAGGTTATCCCGAGTTTGATTCCCAACTGTGCCAAAAAAAAGCACGCTTATCGACTACCTTCTCATTGTAGTCCGAGGGTTGAATCCCTAGGACGTTATAGGTTCAGTTTCCTCTGAAAACAGGAGGTCCCTGCTTAGCATGACCTTTGAACTTCAAACAAACTCAATCCTACCATCTTCTCACACATATTCCCATATTTCTTTGTCTTATCCTCTTTAAAAGAAGCATATTTATCATCTGTTTTAAATACGTAAAAGGATGGTGAAATAATTCTGATATATACAATTAATATTCATATAGAAAAATTTGAAATATCTAAATTCTATTTAATATCAAAATTTTCCTATGGTGTATAAATTCTGAATTTCACTTTCTTCTACGTGATGAGGGTGACTCTTTTTTTTATTTTTTTTTGACATAGAGATCAATTTACGGGACTTAAAAATTAAGGTACTTTCAAATTTCCCTTCTGGCCTGCAATTTCTGGACATAGTGAGAATTGACACAATATCTTCTGAGGCGTTATCAAATGTAGCGGAATAACGTTTGAATTATTCTTATATGAAACCTCTATCTGGGATTTCAACAAGGCCTTTGCATTTCGTAAGAGTTAAGAATTCAGTTGGAAGGATATTTAAGGAATGCAATATCTCTGTTGACTTGAAGGCAAATGTGTAACTTATAATTTCGACACCCACATTTTGTCTCAAAATTGATCGACCATTTTAGGTGCAGGAGAAAAAAAGACATCGTCCACGGCATGGAGTACTACTAATAACCTGGTCTAGGCAGAGGACCATGCCACTTGCTGTCCTATACCTGAAAAGCTCTAGTTAGAGATCAAACGCGGGTGTCGAAATTATTAATTATAATAAATTTCACTAGAAATATCACAGAAACTCGTCCCGGAGGCTTCATGTCTTGACCATTATTTGGTAATCGTGTTAGAACTGAAAAAAGTAATAATATCTTACGAAGTCAAAGTTCTGATCTTGAGTTAATGTGTTTGTTCCCTTTATTCAAAGTTTCCTCACGCATTTTCTTAGAATTTCGATTTCGCAAACTCTTGAAATTTTGAATTTCTAAATCCTGGAGTTTTGTTTTCAAACGCACTAGGAATGCGAAATTCCATCAGAATTGCAAAAACGATCACACGCTTTGAGGAATTTTGACCAGAGAACTTATCATTACTTTTATGTTTCTAAACATGAAAGTTTGTCGAAATAGGACTGAATTTAAACATTTCCTCCCCTTTCTTTACATAAATTCTGGAACTGATGTCTTTCTTGTCAACTTGCAAGTTACACTGCGAAATTGTCATATGGAAGAAACGTAACTCCCTTTACGAATTTTTTGTATTCAATAAATTTATTAAAATTTCCACAAAAATATTGCTGGTAACTAAAATATTGCTTGGAGAGAGAGAGGGGAATAAATTTATTCAGCCTATATATAAAAAATAATTGTTGATGCAACTGTCGATGAGCCATATACATACAAGAATGATGAATTGTTAAGCATTAAATAACGCATCTAATATTTCAATTAGTAAGAGACATTACTTCAATTAGTAAGAGACATTGCTTCAAATAGTAAGAGAGATTGCTTTAATTAGTAAGAGACATTACTCCAATTAGTAAGAGACATTACTTCAATTAGTAAGAGACATTGCTTCAATTAGTAAGAGACATTACTTCAATTAGTAAGAGGCATTACTTCAATTAGTAAGAGAGATTGCTTTAATTAGTAAGAGACATTACTCAATTAGTAAGAGACATTACTTCAATTAGTAAGAGACATTGCTTCAAATAGTAAGAGAGATTGCTTTAATTAGTAAGAGACATTACTCCAATTAGTAAGAGACATTACTTCAAGTAGTAAGAGACATTGCTTCAATTAGTAAGAGACATTACTTCAATTAGTAAGAGGCATTACTTCAATTAGTAAGAGAGGAATAGGTAAGTATGAAATATGAAAATGATCAGAAAAGAATAGTTGTTTCTAATGGATGGTTACGGTTTTTCTCAGCTCGTTTGTTCCTGGAAAAATGTCTATTACGTCTCTACGAAAGGGAGGACTGGCTGTCCTCCTGTTGTATCCAATATCGGTATAAAATAGTATTAACTTTTCCTTTCTTCAACTTCTTTAATCCATCTACAACTGCATTTTAGAAGGAGAAGCTACGATTTAGTGCTTTTCATTATTACATGTAATTTTGCTTATAAGATACTATTATTACCCTTCTCAGGGATAACACAATTGCCAAATAATGGTCAACACACAAAGCCACCGGGGCGAGTTTTTGTGAGTTTTTCGTGGGGGAAATTTATTGCTAATAAATTTGACGCCCACGTTTAACGCTCCTACTAGAGCGTTTTACGTATAGGAGAAAAAGAGAAGCCGTCCCCATCGTGGAATCGAACCAGAGTCCCTCGTTGAGCTCGAAGTGTCTTGACCGCTAGAAGAACGAGGACAGGGAACAAACCTCTCTCTCTCTCTCTCAAATTTTCTTGTTTTATAGCGTCAACGTTAAAAAATAGCAAAGTTGTTGCAAGTAACACTCCCTTTAGCCAAAAAACAAAACAAAAAAAAACACTCTTGTATATACAGGTAAAAGCCCATTCTACTTTCTATTCCTTCTTCACTGGGAACGTGTCTTGACAAAGAACGTTTCTATTCAAAAACTGTTGCAGCCGAAAGGTACAAATCCTTGTAAATACAATATTTTTATATGTAAAGACTGTTGCACCTAAGGGTACAAATCCCAAGAACTGCAACTCATTGTGACGCGCAGAGTGTAAATATTAAAAGGCTTTCTCTAATGTAGATCAGATCAATATCGGAAAAACTATACTCTCGTGACAATGAGTTCCGGTGGAGGAAAGTGTAGATTATATATTAAAATCAATGCAAAAGGTACGAATGGACAAAACTGCACCATAAGGGCTATAATATCTGGCTGCAAATTTAATTTCAAAGCATACAGGGTACAGAGAGAGGTGGTCTCTGCACACGACAAATTTTCGTATAGGCATAACTAGTTCGCACCAGTTCTCTCTTATAAAAAGTGGTCTCTTAGTTCAGGTGGTCAATTTACCAAGGTTTTCAATTTACCAAGGTTTTTCAATTTACCAAGGTTTTCAATTTACCAGGTTCTACCATATATCAAGTTTGTTCGGGCTTTTACGACGCGAGGGAAGCAAAGGTTATGATGTGCCGAGACCAGCAATTTCCAAGGAATCTAAATCTCCGTTACAAAAGAAACCATACCCCGGACCACGGTGGACTGCAAAATGGCACGCAGTTGACTATACTATTGGAAATCACATCCCGGCTAATGGAATCACTGAAAAATACGTTTCCATTACGCAACGATAGAGCAATGGACCAACATTTTTCGGTTAGTTGGATTCTTCTGGCGCAAGGACTGCAAAGATTATTTCGCGCCAAACAAGGCGCCATTTTTCGGTGTAATCCGAACTACTTAAGCTTAGAGAACCATACCCCGGGCCATGGTGGACTGCAAAATGGCACGTGGTTTACTATAAAACCCCTGGCAAAAGTAGCCAATCATTGCATTAAACAGCGCAACAGCTGGAATGAAATTCTGCTGCGTAAGAAATTCTGCTGCGTAAATAAACAAATGTAATTTTGTTTTCTTTGTGATCAAAATGTATGGTGATACTGAAATAAATGGTAAATGATTTTTTTGTGTAAATCATACACTGCCAAATAGGAAAACAACAATAATAACGTTTGCTGTAAAAAAGTATCCGATCACGGAGTAAGTTGTAAAAAAAGTATAAGGTCTCAGAGTAAGTTGTAAAGAAAGTATAAGATCACAGAGGTTCAAACATGTAAAAATAAGATTTGTGCAAATTTAAAACTATGTGCGCACGCAGAAGGTATAAGAGAGTAAGAAAAGTAAGTATTAAACTTTACACCGGTTTTGACGCTTTTTCATGCATTGTAAAAAATGTCTTTCGAGAAAGAGCTCTCGACAGATTTAAAAGCAAGAATTTTTTACCTGCTGGTGGACGGATTTTCCCAAAGACAGGTCTCAAAATTGGCTAATTGAGCTCAAAGTACTGTATGTGTTCTGTGGAGAAAGTATTACATGACTCATGGTGTTTGTTGTGTGACTCATGGTATTTGTTGTGTGACTCATGGTGTTTATTGTGAGACTCATGGTGTTGACTCATAGTGTCACAATCATCGTAGTGTCCGTCTGCCTTCTACCTCACCAAGAAAGGACAGGAAACTTTATGATCGTGCTAAGATGAAACGTCACTCCACATCCAAATAGCTGAATTCCGAATGGTCTACGCATGAAATTGAATGACCACATGATGAGAAACCGACTGAATTCAAAAGGGTTTCACTTTGTAAAGCAGACACAAAACCTTATTTAAAAATTAAACACAAAAATTTTGTTTAAAATGGTGTAAAAAACATGTAAAATGGGGAATTAGTGAATGGGAAAACGTTATGTTTAGGGGCAGGTAAAGATAACACGGTATTTGTCTGCAGAATAGCGAATGAAAAATATGGCGAAGAATAGAGAAGGAAAAATTTAGCGAAGAATGTGTAGACACTCAATCAAAGTTTTCTGTGTTATTTACTTCATGGGGCTTCATGACGATTTATGAAGTACGAAAACTATGTTTTCGAAAACTATGTATCCTCACATCTGCAAAATCAGAAACTTACGATGACATTTCGGAACACTTCTTTCCATGGGCGTACTCAGAAATTGCATAAGGGTGGGGTTACAAGCTCAATGATAGGGAGATTACAGAGCTACAACTCATATATTCCTATGTTAAATATACAAAATTTCATTGCAAGGGGGGTTACAACCTTATCAACACCCTCCTGCATACGACAGTGCTTCTTGCCTCCTAGCATCTAAGAATGGTTTTGCGATGCCAATGATTTCATTTTCCAAGATGACAACGAATCGTGCCACTGTAGCAGAAGAGTGAAAAGCTATTTTCAAAATAAGGAGCACAATCCAATTGAAGTTCTGACGGGGCCGGACTTCAATCCCATTTAAAATGTGTGGAATATTTTGAAGAAGCAAATAAATTCGAGAAGGACAAAAAAGTCAATTGCGTTGCGCCAAGCAATAAGAGAAAGTTGGGATAAAATTGCCTTAAAATATTGTAGGTGTCTCATAGAGTCCCTGCCGAATAGAATTAAAGTTGTTCTTGCCAGAGGAGGATCCACAAAATGTTAAATATAGTGATCGGATACTTTTTCCTGATCAGATAATTTTTCCTTCGAAGTAATGTTGTTTTCATTAAGTTTTCGCCACCAAAACTGCCGTATATGATTAAGTTTATCCATATATATATTAATACTTTGATATATGTTTCAGTTCAACCTACATCTAAATTTCTTAAAACGCAAACGTATAAAAAACAGAAAAAAATTATTATATATGTGTGGGGTCATTGCAGAAACATGTGATCGGATATTTTTTGCCAGGGGTTGTATTATTGGGAATCGTAACCCGATTAATAGAACCACTGAAAAATGTGTTTCTATTACGCCAGGATAGGGCAATAGACGAACAGTTTTCGGTTAATTGGATTCTTATGGCGCAAGGACTGCAAAGATTATTCCGCTCCAAATAAAGCGCCATTTTTTGTGTAATCCGAACTACTTAAGCATAGGGACTCATACCCCGGACTACGGCGGAGTAAGAAATATCACGGGTTTACTATCCTATTGGCATCTCGTAGCCATAGTAGGTCATTTTCAACATTTCGCGCAACCGATGTCTTTTGCACCGATAAGTGGATTGAGATTTTCCGAACACCCTGTATTAATTATGAGGAAAGGTTTGATAATTTTTCCTGAAAAAAAAGGAGCAAGGGAACAAAGGATGTCTAATATAAATTTTATAACATGCATATTGTAGATAAAATTTTATGTTACCCTTTAGGTTTAAAAATTTTGGAAGCATAATATTTGCTTCGTTTGAAGTAAATATTATTTCCATAAAGGACGGTCATAATGTATATTTCCCTTTTTTCTTACTGTCCTCAGAAGGAATAATTACACAGCCTAAATTCATGTTACAAGAACTCTGCAATAGCACGGTTTAGTGACCCGTTCGTCTAGTGCGCCGTTAACTCAGGTTCGACTCCCAACGGTGCAAAGAACGTTTACTCAGAGATCTCATAAAGATCGCACTGCTCACTGTAAACCTGGGTTTGGTTCCCTAGGCCTTAAGAGGTTCGGATTCCTCGGAAAACAGTAGGTCCTATTATGACCATTGTAGGTAGCATGACCATTGTAGTCCTTGAGCCGTAAAACCACAAACAAACAAACAAACATCATGCTACAAGAATACCAGAACAAAATCTGTTTAGAGGACCACAAAATCTTAATCCTATCTTGGCCATAATATGTGGCAACCACTGGCGTATGTCGGGAAAGGGTTGATGGGATCTTAACCCCATTACAATGAATTTTTGTATATACAGGGTGGTTCGCTACCGATGGGACAAATTTTAAAGGGTAATAGTATTCATCAAGGTGAATGATATTTGTCATAGAACCTAGGGTCGCAAACCACTCACAGCGCCAGTTCTAAAACCGTCCAGCATGCACAAATATTTACAACCAGTGCGTGAAAAGCGCCAGGTGAGCCGATCAAGCCCGTAGATGATTAGGACATAGCATGTTGTGCTTCCCATGCACTGCTTGCCGTTATTTTTGCATGCTGGATGGTTGTAGAACTGGCTCTGTGAGTGGTTTGCGACTCTATGTCTTCTGACAAGTATTTTTCGTCTTGATGAGTGCAACCACCCCTTAGAATTTGTCCTATCGGTAACGAATCATCTTGTATACTTATGGATATTGGGATCAGCAGCTCTTTAGCCGCAAATTATTATCCAGGGGCCTCCTTATGAACTTTTTGCGTACTCCTATGATGGCGTACGCAGAAAGTTCATAAGGGGGCGTACACGTACGCCTATGATGGCGACTATAATTATGCTGCTTGTGTATTTCCAATGATTTATTGTATAATGAAAGTGATCAATGTGTGTAAATAACATACATTTCATGGAATTTCATTTTGTGTTTGTGCAGAGATGGAGGTCAGTTATAATACTGTGTTGAGTTTTGAGAGATACAAATACGGTCTTACCTCCCGTAAGGGACACTTGCGAATGAGGGTCACCTCTGTTTAAAGGACGATTGATTCATCTGGTTCCCAGTTCCTTTGAATAGGGTCCTTAATGTATTTACTTCTGAAGAAGGGACACCTCTATTCAACGGACGAAATGCCCCGTGCCGGGAGTGTCCCTTATTGGGAGGTGACGCCGTAAATCTTTAAGGGCCTATATTCAGTTATTAAACAACCAAGAAATGACCATGACCATGGTTTTTGGACTTAACGCGTTAGGTTGGAAATTTACAAAGGTAGGATTTGTACAAATAGGTCGTGGTTTGAAAGTAACGTTATATTATCTGTCACATCTAATATGATTACATAATCTTGGGAAATAAAATGCACAAGTATATTATTTAATCTTCTTAATCTTGGTTGTTATATAGTATGCGAAATTCAATTTCATGTACACACAAATTCCATATTTTTGTGTTAAGGGTACTTTGGTATGATATTTTGAAAGAGTATTTTGCATTGAAAGAGCACGTGAATATCAAACAAGCTCCTTCTTCTTGCTGTTTACCAATTCGAGACTCAACGACAAGACATCGGCGTTTTTATCGTTTCCTATCTCAAGCATCGCCATTTGTGAACTCATGATCGGCCATATCTTTGAGAGCCTTTGCTCTATTATTATTCGTAGTCGTCGCATCCTTCTGTTGCTGGTTTCCTCTATCTTTCTTACGCTTTGTAGTAGATGGTTCCCTTGTCTTCTCAGAACAGCACTCTACACTCTAAGTCTTCTTTTACTGATCTTCTTCCTTGCACTTGCTATTAATAGTTGGTAATAATGAACAGTATAATAGAAATAAATAATAAAATTTACAATGACCAAACTGTCCTTTCCAACAATCTTTCATGAAGTCCTAATTAAAACAGAGTTGTTGTTTTGCGCAAAGATATATATATTAATTCTATACAGAATGCATAAATATTCGTACACCTCTTTTTGGCGATTTTGTGTTTGTTTGGTGAATTTTTGATTTCTGAGCGCATGAAGTTCAATTTCTCTCGGGGCTTCTTCTGCTATGAATATTTAACCAAATCTCTCTTAGATATGAGAAAATGCCCATGCGGTTCCAGTCTATTTGCCATCTCATTTGCATATTTATAAGAGTATAGAAAATTCCTGAAAACAGTTTCTTTACGAAATATTTGCTTTCAAATTCCGCATTAAAAATTTTTCCATCCACTGGGTTGGCGGGGAGGAATGCTTTTCAGTAAATCAGGGAGTTATTCGAAATCCGTTTCAAAGGGTCAATTTAATTTTTTTTTTAATTTTGTAGTTCCCCTGTTACCTGCGAAATTTAAAATAAAGATGAAATGATGGTGAAATATAGCCTGGGGGAAAAGTAAATAAATGTTTGATAATTTAAATTTATAGCTCATTGAATTTAAATTTGCTTTAGTCTTTTGTTAACTTAACGTATTTCATTTCATGCAAACAAGTAACACTCCACTTGACATACAATTCAATGAAATGAACAAGCTAATGATTTTTGAGCAATTTAGCTTTTTGTTTAACTTACCTGCTTTTAAGTTTTTATTTTGGAGCGCACAATAAACACCCATACCCCGAATTTTATTTCAAAAGCCCCCTTTTTTTCAGGAGAAAATTACTTTGAAACAATTTTAATAATTCTTTTTCTTATACATTAAATATAAAACTAAAAAATTACAAGTGAATAATATACAAAAGAGGTTTACGTTCTCTGTAAATGAGTTCATTATAAATGTGAGTGAAGAATTAGTAATAATGTTATCAAAAACCTTTCAATTTGCCTAAAGGGAAAAATCATTGTGTATTTTAAAATTATTTTCTCTAAGGCCTTATCCGATCCCCTATATATAAGCACTTCATTATTATTTTATTACACGCATTACCCTACTGTATTATTTTACACTCATAATTATTTTATTATAATTACATTCGTTAAAATGCTGTTCCATACCGTTTTCTGGCTTCTTATTATTTTTAATTTGGAAGTAAAATCTAAAATTTAACCAGCGTATAAGGTCTCTTAACGAAATTAAATATTTTAATGATATCTTATAATGAATTTTGGAGTAAAATACAGGAGCATACTTCCTTCTTTCTGTCCCTTAAGTCATAAACCAACAATTATTCTTGGAAGGCCTAGATATGCTTCCGGAGTTTAAATTATTTTTCAAGTGCATGAACGCTCCACCAATGACTGTAGAGCATATTGTGACATCACCGCCTTATCTAGCCAATGATTGCATGGCTATAGTATGACGTGACGGCAATGATCAGGGTAAATTCAACTGAAATTTCCTAAAATAATATAATAGTTATAAAAAGTTATATATATTTCTGATGGAAGGGTCGTAACTAAACTTTCACATTGAATGCTATAATGAAGGAACAAGATAGCGCTTTAACAAGTTGTTGACGAAAAACTCGAGTACATTCTTTATATATTGGCGCAGTATAGCCCAGATGCTCTTGCGCCATAAAAAAGCCAAACAAACGTTCTTTATAGGGTACAATAGATTCTACTTACCTGCCCATTATTTAAAGCAAGAAGCCTATTGCTGAATCTAACTCTCTCACTATACGGATTTACGTAAATTGTGGTTTTACCAACGGGAAATAATTATTCTCCACAATATTAGTCATCATGATTAAGTAAACCAGTAAAGATGCCGTTCATTAGACTGGTGGTCAATAGATTAGAAACAAAAATTACTTGGTATTTAAAAAAATTGAAAAGATTTGAAAACGTACACCACCATATCATAGAAAAAGGGCTTTTAAATTGTGAGATCATACGCTATTTAATAAAAAGGATATTTATTTTGACTTAATATTATTCACTGCATAGCAACTTACACCTGAACATAGCATATCCTTAATGGCCAACAACGTTTAATCAACGTTCATTCAAATAAGTATTTATGAACAAAATCATTTTTCTTACACCTACAATTCTTTCAGCATCAAGCCACTAACAGGCGGGTGTTATGTATAGCTATGTAGTTGTGGATAGGTTATTGAGAGAACAAGTAGCGTCAAGGTAAGTGGGTAAGTAACTGTTCCGAATGTCATATACGCTGTTACTGATCAAGCTTATTACTGCTTAACCCTTTTCCGACGGGACGTTTTCGACAATGTCCCATCCTCATGTACAGGGTGCTTTTACAATATTTTTGTATTTATATATGTAACTAGCACTGCAGTTGTCATAAATTCTGGAACTCTCCTTCAATAGTTTTGTAAATTATTGGCAATTTTATACTTTTTTATAGAAATCTAACAAAAAACAAAACCGTGCGGGAATTTGGTTAACAAAATACATTTAGTGCTACAAACTAAAAACTTCGGAACGATACCGACACCGTAATACCATCAGATACAAAAATAAATCAACAAACAAATGAAAGAAAATCGCCTAAGGTCGATATTTAAATTTAGCGGGCTTTAATTGATATTAATCAGCAGCTCCCTAATCCGCAACTCTATAATTCGCAGCTCTAATCCGCAGCTCTCTAATCCGCAGCTATCTAATCCACAGTTCTCTAATCTGCATCTCTCTAATACGCAGCTCTCTAATCTACAGTTCTCTAATTTGCAGTTCTTTAATCTGCAGCTCTCTATTCCGAAGTTCTCTAATCCGCAACTCTCTAATCTGCAACTCTCTAATCTGAAACTCTCTAATCCGGAAGTCTTTTATTCGCAATTCCCTCATCCGCAACTCTCTAATTCTCAAGTAACTCGGTAGGTTTTCAACGTTAACAATAGCCATCATTATTGCATTTACGGAAGACCTTTACCTTACTCTTTTATTACAGACAGACAAAAAACCAAAGATAATAGTAAAACCCGCTAAAACGTGTGAAATGAAACGCTAACACGATTTTTCAAGTGCATAGAGACATACAGCGTTCTGTTTCGTAGGGGCAGAAAAAAAAATATTCTCCCGTCACTTTGGCATGACGGTTTTCAGCTCCAGGTTTAGCAACCTGCGGAAATCGTGGAAATAACGTCGTAGGCTTAGATATGGTTGGACTTACCGAAACTGATGATTCTAGAACAGCACAGCCGTCTGAAACAAATACAGTAAAACTTCCATATAACGAAATGGATGGCTCCATGAGAAAAAAAATCGTTATATAGAAAATTTGCTATGTGGAAACGATGTATTCATGAACCAGGGCAGGGCGATATGGTGCCACAACTGAAACCTCGTTTTTCAGTAAACGACTGTTTCTCATAAATAACATTCAACCATTTAATCCATTCATCAAACCATTTTCATTCATTTAACCATTCAACCATTTAAAATATGTTTTAAATGCTTATTGTGGCTACCACTGTATTATGGAACCTGATGTCTCATGACGACCACTGATTTACTGTTGGCATTAAAAATTTCTGTTATATAGAAACAAGTATTTATTTTTATGATTTTATTTTAAGGAAGCTATTTCATGAACTTATTAAATATTAAGGCTCATTTTATATTTTGTAGACTTTGTATTTAATGTCTGGCTGTGAAAAAAATTCTACTAAAAATATAAATAAAATATGTTCATTAAAATATTATTCCCACAAAAAAAATATTACTACGTTCCTTTTTGAAATATATTTGTAATTATTGGGAAATACTCTTATGCATACACGCGTGCATCATGTACATGCATTATAGCCAATAGGAGGTGATTGAGGCCCTGAGCCCAACCTTTTCCTGCGCTACCATCTTCCTATACGTTTGCACATGAAGACGGGCGTTATTAGACTGACTTTTTCTTGTAATTCTGAAATAGTCAAGTAACCTATTGTGTTGCCAATTGCAACAACTAAAATATAACAAAATAATAAAATCAGCAATAACAATAGTTGCATTAAAATCCTATTAGTTAAGTGGAGAAGGTTTACGAAACGAAAAAGATTTGGTGACCTTATCTGCATTTGTATCATTTTACGTCTACATGATCAGAATAAAACGAAAACATAATATAAACATTTAAATCAAATCGTACGTACGATTTCACCTTACTTGGGCAGAATAAACATCGTTGTCCTTGCGCCATAAAAGTATAACCAACCAACTAAAATAAACACATGTAAATCACATATTTCACGAAAAATATCTGATAATGTTATTGATTAAATAGTTGATATTTTGACACCCACTTCCTTTCATTACACACCAAAACTCATCCTTATTTCAAAGATTTTAAATTAATATTCGCAAATTCTTATTTAGTTTGTAGTCAAGTATCATCAAATGGTTCTAATGAAGAGTATGAATTTAAACGTGTCCATTCCCTTTAATGAGTGCTCATTAAGTAAAATCCCATTAACTGCACCTCAAGTGAAATGGAGTTTTGATAATTATAAAAAATGAAAAGCTTTAGAGTGTCACTTAGGAAAAATTAGAGGTAATTATTGATGACGGATCAATGAGAAAGAAGAAGGAAAGCAGATGATTAGATGTAATAATTGATCATTTTTATAGGGAGCCAATACCCTATAATGATCACTGATGATATTCTTGCCAATTTCCAGTCTCCTTTTACACGACGAAATTTTATGAGCGGTTCATTTGCACGCCATATTAATAGTGGGGCAATATAAGTATAATAATGCGTAATAAATAATAATAATAATAATATGAAATAATAATAATAACCAAAGAATAATATAACTCAACGAATACCTTGACACCCTGAAGCAGAAACTAAGTGCCTACAGCAAAAGCCTACGGCGGTACAACGAAAGCACTGTTAGAAAGGCATAGAACAAATTGTTCACAACAAATCAGAAAACCTTCTTTAGAACCCTTACAAGCTTCCAAACGGAGCAACAAAATAAAATCCCACTCACATCAGAAATTGAGGAGTTTTGGAAATCGCTTTGTTCCAACGAAGTGAAACATAACAAAGCTCCATTGATAGAGGAAGAAAGAACAGCAGGAAAGTATATAACAGCAATGGAATAAGAAGGAATCACCACCGAAGAACTTCAAAAAGTTATCAGAAAAACACACAACTGGAAAGCAGCAGGTGTAGACAAAATCCAAAATTATTGGTATAAGAAATTTATAAGTACCCATTCACAGCTGGCAACAGAATTGACATCAATAATGAAAGACCCTAGCAAGATGCCAGATTTTCTACCTAAAGGCATTACCCACTTACTACCGAAAGACCGAGACATGAAGAATTCAGCAAAATGCAGGCCAATAACATACCTTAAAACCCTTTACAAAATCCTTACTGGATGCATCTCTGAAAAAATAGGACAGCACTGCCACATAAATAATATACTGACTAAGAAACAGAGAGGATGCCGGAGAAATACACTGGAATGCAAGGAACAACTAATAATTGACTCTGTGATCCTAGAACAAGCCAAGAAAAGGAAGCGAAACCTTAATACTGCCTACATTGTTTACAATGAAGCCTTCGACTCGGTGCCCTACTCATGGTTAATCGAGATCCTGAAAATATATAAAATACACTTCACCATAGTAAGATTTCTGGAGCATAGCATTAAGAGATGGAGAACTACAATACATCTCAGAGAGCAAACGAAGTGCTATGCACCAACGAAATATCTATCAAAAGAGGCATATTCCAGGGGGGGGGTGCACCCTTATCTCCCAATGGTTCTGCCTATCACTAAACCCTCTATCAAGAATGCTAAGTAAGAGCAACTATGGCCACATGATCAAAAAAGCCAAGAAAAACCTCCAGAAGGTATCACACCTCATGTACACGGACGATATAAAGTTATATGCACCGTCTATCCCTCAACTCTGCCATCTGATCCAAACTACAGAGGCATTTTCAAGCAACATAAAGATGGAGTTTGCTCTGGATAAATGCAAACTGCTTGGAGGCATCAAACAAATGAAACTAGATGAGATTGTACTGGATAACAGAGGAATAATGGAAACCATGCAAGAACATGAAACATATAAATATCTAGGAATAATGCAGGCCCAAAGACAAGAACATAAACTAGTCAGGACAAAGCTCACACAAATGTACAAGGACAGGCTAAAAACAATATTGAAGATCAAGCTGAATAGAAAGAACATCACACAAGCAATTAACTTCTTTGCATTCCCAGTACTAACATACTCCTTTTGGAATCATCAAATGGTCAAACATAGAACTAGAGGATCTACAACAGGTAATGAGAACTACACAAACAAAATACAGACAACTACATTCGTCAACGACAACCGAAAGGCAAACTGGCGAGGACAAATCGACCTGAAAGATCTCCATGAGAAGCAAATCCATAACTTGAGGCAATACTTCTTTGAAAAAAGCAGACAATCTCCTCTCATGCAAGCAGTAATAGATACAGGTACCTCCCACACACCACGAAGTCTCGGGACCGACAAAGAAATACCACCCGTACACATTGAAAAGAAACTGAAGGAACAGGCAGGCAAAGCACTTCATGGCAGACACTATAATGATCTTCAACAGCCCTACATTGACAACAAAACCTCGAACTTTTTCTTGTAATTCTGAAATAATCAAGTAAACTATTGTGTTGCCAATGACAATAATATAATAATAAAATCAGCAATAACAATAGTTGCATTAAAATCCTATTAGTTAAGTGGGGAAGGTTTACGAAACCAAAAAGATTTGGTGACCTTATCTGCATTTGTATCACGTTACGTCTATTAGAATAAAACGTAAACACAAATTATGAACTTTTAAATAAAATCGTACGTACGGTTTCACCTTGCTTGGCGCAGAATCACCATTGTTGTCCTTGCGCCATAAAAATATATCCAACCAACTAAAATAAACACATTCAAATCACTTATTTCACGAAAAATATCTGATACTGTTATTGATTAAATAGTTGATATTTTGGCACTCACTTTGTTTTCATTACACACACCAAAATTTATGATCGTGTGTCATTAAGCTGTAGTTATCAGTTTTACACGTTGGTGTCAAAATATTAAAAAAATCATTACTCTTACAACTCTCACGGAAAATTACAAATGCTGTCTTGTGGGGGGCCCCCTCTGTATTAATAACTTTCTTTGATAATTTCACTGTCCCTGAAAAAGAAAATATTCTAAAACGCAGACGTCACCATATGTGAAAAAATAAGTGCTATTTTGAAAAGCATTGCATTTTGAAATGAACAAAGGAAACAGAAACTGATGTGATAAAAAAGGCCAAACAATTCATAAGAAATTATTAATTAATTAAACTAAGAAAATCACAAAAGCATTTCGAAATTTTTATTGTTTGGTCTCGTCAAAAAAGCATGGTAAAATTATTTTATGAATATTGAACGAGAAACGCCTTTTAAATCATATTAACTTTTAGTTATTGCTTGTGTTTAAATTTCTTTTACGTCAGTTATTTCCATATTATCCTTCACCTTTGTCAGACACTACTAATTTAGATCAGAAGTTCATTGCACCGAAAAATTCGTTTTTTTTTTCCTTCTCAAAAATGGTTACGCGAGGAGGTGAAGAGAAAGAATTTATTCCAACGAATTTGCATATTTTGGAAATAGAATACATTTTTTGTTTCATATCTCGACAATTATTTCTTGAAAATGTATCTCCCAAGAAGAAAATTATAAACATTAAGACACAGATTAAAATAGTACTTTCACGAAATCATGTTCGTTTCCATAAAAATATGCAAATGGAATTTCCATAGGGACTTGGTGTTTGCAAATTCTTTTATTATTTTCGCTATAAAACTTTGTCCACAAAGTGATATTTTTCAGAAAAAATGTTGTTTTGGTGTTCAATGCACTTATTTTTTTTATTTTAATTACGTTATGGAAACAAAATAGCAAGAAGTAAATGCACATTGAATATAATAAAAACCAGTTTTACAAAGAAATTTTAAAAGCGTAAAACCTTTATACAATATAAATCTTAACTACGTAAAGAAAAACATTTGGATTCTTTGAAACTTGATGTTATTAACGCAAAATATCCTTAGTGCAAATATTTCCAAAATACGCACTGTAACAAAAAATCGATGCACCAAGAAGGAGTTGTCCGATTGTAATGAAATTTCGTATGCAAAGACATTTTGACCGAACATGCAAATGATTAAAATTTGGTGTCCAATGAATGAATAGCGGGAACTCCAGTGCATCGGAACTGCGCATTCAGCAGGTGTATATAAGGAGCGATTCTCAATATGTGGTCAAAATTTCTGTTGCATTTTGACTGCGGATATCTTACGTCGACTGTAACAATGCCTCGCCGAAAGATTCGTGCTCATTATGACATATATCATTGTGAAACTCTGACATAGAGTTTGAAAGAGGCTGGTTGGACGAATCGAAGAATCGCTGGACATGTGGGTCGAAGCGATGCGGCGATTGGACGGTGCTGGCAAGAGTGGGTCAACAACGGCAGATGTCAGCGTCGGGACGGCAGCGGTCGACCTAGGGCCACAACAGAACGGGAAGACAGAGCGATTGTCAGAGCAGCTGTCACAGCACCGGATTCGTCGTTATCAACTATCCAACGTGTGGCCCGCACACATGTGTCCAACATGACCCTCTGCAGACGACTGAGAGAGCGGAATTTACGCTCGCGCCGACCGTTACGCCGCTTACCTCTCACGCCTTTACACCGTCAAGTCCGATTACAGTGGTGCCGGGCTCGATCAACTTGGAACTGCGCTGACTGGGGACGTATAGTCTTTAGTGACGAGTCCCGTTTCCAACTGTGTCCTGACGACAACCGCAGACGTGTCTGGAGACGTCCAGGGCAGCGTGGGGATCCTGCCCTTACTATCGCACGCCACACATGCCCACAACAGGGCGTTATGGTCAGGGGGTGCCATCTCCTTTGATAGCCGGACCCCTTTGGTGGTCATTTCTGGCACACTTACAGCACAGCGGTACGTAGACGACATTCTACGACCGGTTGTGTTACCGTTCCTTTTGCGACACCCTGGACTTACGTTTCAACAAGACAATGCCCGGCCGCACACGGCACGTGTTGCTATGAATTGTCTTCAAGCTTGCCCAACACTTCCTTGGCAAGCTAGATCTCCTGATCTCTCTCCCATAGAGCACATTTGGGACGCTATGGGAAGGCGATTGCAACCATCCAGGAATGTTGACGATTTAGCCCGACAGTTGGAGACAATTTGGCAAGAAATTCCACAGGACACCATCCGGGATCTTTATCATTAGTTAGATGTAAATTTAGTCATGGGTGGATATTAAGGACCGATCTCCCCCGAAAATAACTTTAATGGGACTTGGCTACGGCCTTGCATGCTGTGATTGTATCTATACATACTCTAAAATTTTTGAATCCCTCCGAAATGAAGTTCTGGCTAGGCCTTGAATCCAATCAACCTCTAAATAACGATGGGAAATGTAAAAAAACAAAAACAATTTTATTCAGTGGCTCGAAGGTTAAACGTGTCTGGAAATAACTCATTAAAAGGAAATTTCAATTTCACTAAAATGTATAAAAATATCAAATGAAATTTGACAGCGGCAAAATTCTTCAAGAAAAGCAGCTAATGCGGCCATGACAAATATTTTGCCAAGGAAGCAAACAAAAATGCGTTTTCTAGTAATAGTTTAATTAAAATATAATTAAAAATTCAACAAAATTATGATTAACAAATTAATAAAATTCTGATAAAAATTTGATAAATTTATGATTAAAATTAATAAAACAATGATTAATAAATTGATAAAATTATGATTAACGAATTAATAAAATCATGATTAACAAACTGATAAACTTATGATTAACAAACTGATAAAATTAAGATTAACAATTTGATAAAATTGTGATTAAAGCATATTAAATTAAAAGCTAATTATTAGATTAAAAGTATAATTAAAATTTAATTAAATTGTTGGTTATCCATGTACTAATTTGTTAATTAATAATTTTTAGCATTTTTATTTAAAAGTAATTAAATTATAAATGAATAGTTCATTATATTTTTTATTTAATAATTAATTCTATTATTATTTAATAATTAATTATTATTTAATAATTAATTCTATTATTATTTAACAATTAATTCTATTATTGTATTATGTAATTAATTCTATTATTATTTAATAATTAATTCTATTATTCTTTAATAATTAATTCTATTATTATTTAATAATTAATTCTATTATTATTTAATAATTACTTAAATAACTTATTGATTGTTGATTAATTAAATTATTCATTATTGATTAGATAAAAATAAATTATTAATTTGAATAATTCATTATTAATTAAGTAAATAATTCATTATTAATTTAGTAAATAATTGATTATTAATTAATTAAATCTTTAATTATTAACTAAACTGAAAATTATTCATGTACTACATGTACATTTCTGATCTAATCGAAGAACGTAATGAAGAAGAATATAAACAACGTTTGATTCATTTGAGTACCTTAAAATGCATTTCTGCGTGCCGTGCTCCAATTTTGAATTTCGTTAACAATAATAAACTATCCAACAATAGTGAACACTTTTAGTACTCGGTGCTACTTTGTTATAAAGCATATTTATTTTAATTAATTAAATTACCAGTTACATAATTAAGAAATTAAGAGTGACTTTTCTCCAGAGAATTTCAGATTAGTTCAGTATTAACAAGAATTACGTGCGACTTAATGATCATAGGATATTGGTAATGATTTGAAAAAAAATTATATTGCAGCTCTGACTGCTGCATTTTACAAATATGTATGCATATATGCAGAAATATACGCATATAAATATGCACCATAAAGGTACACAGTATTTGCATTACGATGCACCATTTAAATTTAATAAAATGAGAATGCATTTGCATTTTAATAATACGTACATATCAAAAAAAAAAAACCTAATATAGATTAGAGGTTAGAAAAGTCCAAGACATTTAAATTATACAAAAGAAGACATTTGATGGAAATAAAAGGGAAAACGGTGTGATTTATTAATAAGATTATTTATTTGTCGAAACAACGCAAAAAAAAAATTATTAAGCAAATTCTAACTTTTACGCTTTTGGCTGTCTGGATTCAGTACAAGACAAAGTAAAATTATTTACAGCAGAATAAGTAAAACAATTTATTTGGAGATAAACAAAGGTCTGGAAAATGATTAATCAGCTTAGATCTGAACAAAATAAGCGATCAATCAAAATTAATTTTTAACCTTTTATGGTCGGTGGAGAGGGTTACACAAACCAAGTCAAAATTACTTTATAAATATTGAACGAAAACGACGTCTTCAATGATATTAATTTTAGATGTAGCTAGTAGACACGTTTTTTTGTGCAAGTTATTTATATCTTGTTTTGTTAATAATTTTTCAAAAGTCTTAACTCAGGTCTGTCATTTATTTTTCCAAAAAAGTATCTTTCATCTTTTTACAAATCTTAATTATACACTCTGTTGCAATAAAATATGTGCACCCAGAAAGAATTGAGCCACAACTACGAAACTCAGCATGCAAATGTGGTTTGGCGAGTTATGCAAATGATCAAACGTACAGCACCAATGAGCATTGTGGAGGTATGTAACGCGTGTATGAACTCTAATGCGAGTAGAATTTAAAAGGGCCGGTGCGCTCAGTGATGGGCATTTACAACTGGATTAGCAGCTCAGATACACGATATTGACACGAAAGATGCTTTACAGACGTTCCCTACGGCATTACAAACATTTGTCCGACTTTGAGAGGGGGCGGATTATAAGCCTCAGAGAGACCGGTTGGCCGAACAGACAGATTAGTCGGCATATTGGACGAAGCCATATGCCAATTGCCCAGTGTTAGAACTAGAGTCTCAGAGAAGGCACAGTCAGACGTCGCAGTGGCTCTGGATGTCCCCGGGTCACCAATGCGCGAGAGTATCGCGCAATCAGGAAAGCAGGTACGTCCGCACTAAAGTGACGCTATCAACAAGCCAACGCCATTTGCCAACTCGTAGGTATGCAGTGATATCAAGGGATGTCACTTGGCGACGACTAGCTGACGCTGAGCTCAGGTCTCGGCAACCATTACGGCGCTTACCTCTGACACCCCACCATAGGCAATGTCGTCTGGAATGATGCCTCTCATGATCAAACTGGACAGTGTAAGATTGGAGGAATGTTATATTTAGTGACGAATCCCTCATTTTACTCGATGCTGATGGCCGCCGTACACGTGTGTGGAGACAAGGAGGTCAGCGGTCGAATCCAACATTCGTTACTAAGCGGTACACAGCCATTACACCTGGTGTGACAGTCTGGGGAGCGATCTCCTTAGATAGCCGGTCACCTTTATTCGTGCTACGAAGTGCTGTCACCGCTAGCAGATACGTCAACGATATTTTGCAGCCGGTGGTACTGCCTATTGTATCTGGCCGCCCAGGTACTGTTTACCAGTAGGACAACGCTCGACCACATAGTGCTTGGATGTTGCAACAATATCTTTAAGGTGTTAATGTCCTCGAGAGACCTGCCAGGTTTCCAGACCTTTCGCCTATCGAACTTGTTTGGGACATGTTATGTAGGCAACTCAAACCGTCTCGGAATATGTCCGAACCTGTTCAGCAGTTACTGCATTTGTGGCAGGAGCGAGACATCGGCCACTTAATTGACTCCATGTCCCACCGAGTATCGGCCCTGCGGTGGCGCAGTGTGGTAACGCGTTCTCCTATTGCGCGGCTAATCCGGGTTCGACTCCCAGCAGTGCAAAAAGAACGCTTACTCAGAGATCTCATAAAGATCGCACTGCTCACTGTAGTCCGGGGTTTGGTTCCCTAGGCCTTAAGAGGTTCGGATTCCTCGGAAAACAGTAGGTCCCGGCGCAGCATGACCACTGTAGTCTTTGAGCCGTAAAACCAAAAAACAAACACACTCCACCGAGTATCGACTTGTATGGCTGCCAGGAGTGGTTTTACCACATATTGAAGAGCATATTGCTACACAACAATAAAACTATATTTTGTTTCAATGTTTTGATCATTTGATCATCTACTCGAACACTATAAACATGCCGAGTTTCGTAGTTGTGGCTCAATTCTTTCTGGGTACATATATTTTTTTGAAACAGAGTGCATATAATATTGAAGAGAAAGGCGAATTCGCCTTAAAAGTTACTTTCGTATTTCTAGAAAGAAGAAAACATTTACCGCTCTTTTCACTCTCATTGTTTTTTGCTCTGTAAACATTTCACAGCGCGAAGAAAATGATAAAATATAGGATATTTTTTGAAATTATATTACAGTCGAATCCCAAATATCCGAGTTTCCAATGATTGAGTTTCCTTTAAATGTAAAGCGATGGACATTTTGGTTAATTCCAGCAACGGAAGTTTTAAAACTTCTTATTTAAAACTCTTTCCCGGCATTTTTTTAAAGAGGAAAATTCAAAGAATTTCAATTTGAAAGAGGATTGACAATTTTTTATGCTATAAAATATTCTATTCATCGTTGTTAAAGAAATAAAGTTACGTAAGCGTTTTGTGAAACATTTTCAAGTGCAGAACCGTTTACGTCAGAGATGCAGAAGGTGTCTTCACACTTTGGCGGCCAATCTCAGGCGAGGTCCTGGATCGTTTTCTATATAATTTTTGATCTTTTTATTATAAAAAGTCAATATCAAAAATTTTGTTTTATTTTATGGAAACAGAAATTAAAAATATTTCGCTTTTGGATATGAAACAGCTTCAAACAATTCACGAATATACTATATAGATATAAAAGTAAGCACTTCTCATATCAAATTTTAAATGAAATAATATTAAATTAATGAAGGCGGCGAGATATTGGTTTCGCACCAAGGTGGCCAATAATCTTAGAATGCCCTATTTAAGTGAATTAATACCTTATGCATTTTGTTATTATTTTTCGGAAAACTTATTATTATTATTATTATTATTATTATGACCGTTATACATTGTTGTATTACACAGTGTCAAGGAGATAATCACTATCCTCTTGATCTGGAGTTCTTGGTTCAGTTCAAGTCTCACCCAGAAACCTGAGAGCTGTCCATATACCTTCTTAATATATAGGCGGTGCCCAGTAAGGCAGTTTTTTGTAGGTCTGTTGTCGTTATGTCAGTAATGTCCAGTTTTTCTAGGAAGTTCTTTAAATTAGGTGTGATGGCCCCCAGTGCACCTATCACAATCGGGATGACTGTTACTTGTTTTTTCCAGAGTCTATTAATTTCTATTGCAAGGTCACGATATTTGGAGATTTTTTCGAATTCCTTCTCTTTAATTCTGCTGTCACCTGGTATTGCAATGTCGATGATAAATACCTGTTTTTCCTTCACCAATGTTATGTCTGGTATATTGTGTTTTAAATGTCTGTCTGTTTGAAGCCAGAAGTCCCAAAGGATTTTTATTTGAGCATTTTGTGTAACTTTTTTTTTTCATGTTCCCAGTAGTTATTAGATCTTATAATTTCTGCAGATATTCCAGTAAATCAGGGTAGCCACTCTGTCATGTCTTTTTCTGTAATCTGATTGAGCCATTTTCTTACAGTCACTGATTAGGTGGTCGACTGTCTCATCTTTTACTTTACACAGCCTGCATTTACTGCTCGTTTTGCCTTTGGATTTTTGATGTCATCACGTTTGTTTGCAGTGCTTGCTCTTGTGCAGTAAAGATCATGACTTCGGTTTCTTTTTTTAAAGTTCACAATTGGAACTATCTCCAGTTATGCTGACTATCGACTTTTCCTCGATTTCCTTCAAACATTGCCCATGGAGGGTTTGTTTTGTCAATTTGTGCGACGTTTTTGAAGTTCATTTAGTTTGAAGGACTTCTTTGAGTCTGAAACCTTTATTAGCTTTCTTGAAGCCACTTCCATTAGGAGCGTCTCATTACTTTTATTTAAATATTCATTGAGGTCTCTGTTTTTCTCAAACAGTTTGTTTAATTTGTAAGAGGCTTCTTCTTCCTTCTCTCCTCGGTAAGTACAGTCTATCTATGTCACTCCGTGGACGAAGATCATGGTTTATGGTCATTTGTTTGTGTGTTTTTCGGTCTAAGTTATCCAAGTCGATTGATGTCCAATCAATAATCCCTGCCGTGTATATTATAACTAGTATGGCCCAGCTGTTTATGGCTCTGATGGTGTTTTCGCCATTCAATTTGATTTCAAAATTTTTCGTATGCGTTTCATGTATTCTGAGAATGTCATAGTTTAAATATTGTTGTGAAGGATTTCATCTAGTTCTAGCATGCCCAAGTACTTGTAATGCTCTTCGTTGGAAAGATGTTTGATTACTTGTTCGTTGTTATTATTATTATTGTTTATTAATTTTTTTCAAGTAATTCGAGATGATATTGTTTCCTTTTAGCTCGAATTATCTAGACCGTACAATAGCTTAAAAAGCGTATTTACGCTATAAAAGTTATATTACCATAATGAGATAAACGATGTTATACATACTGTCATAAGGTGACGTACATGATGTTATATATACTTTTATAAAAATATATACATATTATGCATTCTGTCATAAGAAGGGATGCATATCATACATGATGTCTTAAAATGATATGGATGATGCTATCATAAGAGGAGATATATGATGTTATACGACAATAAGGTGAACTACATGTTATCATACATGGTGTGATAAGAAGGAATACATGATGCCATAGATACCCTCATAAGTTGAGTTGCATGATGTCATAAAATAAAACGCACACAGTCAGCCAAATAATACACGTGAGATTCCAGAAAAATGGTTACTGGAAGTTCATTCACTTTTTTTTGCGATAAAGCTGTTTTCCTGAAAAGTGGTTGCTGTAAATTTAATTATTTTTGCAATAAAGGTACTTGCATTCAAATTGAAGCAATATTTTTTTTTACAAATCCCACGATCCAGAAGTAATATGGCTTAAAATTATTACATATAAAAATTTAAAAAAATGAGATTTTGATGAAATCCGTTGAAAAAGAGGAATTATTATTTGATTAAAAATACGATATAAAAGAAAAGGAAGTGTTCTGAAGGGTCTCAGTTACATGACCAATATTACAGGTAGGGAAATTTAAATAGAGGGTAATGTGTATGCACATATACTTACGTTGTCCTCTCTTTCTCTCTCTTCCCAGAGTAGGTTTGAATAGTTATGGAGATATTCATTTCATAACTAAAAATCGGAATATTATTCATTTTGTTATTTGTAAATTGGTCTAAGAAATTATTCACAGCATCGGAGCTATTTCTACAAAATAGAAAATTATTTATTTCTATTATCATACGAAGCATCAGAGAGATATATGCACCGCAGTTTCGTGCATATTTCAATGGAATAGAATTCGACCCATGCAAACGTTTATATTAAAATGGAGATAACTGGGTTGAAGGTAATTAAATTTATGTTGACTCTCGCTTCCAAAAGTTCCGGAGTGAATTATTCTGTCTTTGAAATGAGTCTTGATGTGTTCGGAATTACCGGGATATAATGTTCGTGTACAGTGATTAATCAAAAGCTTTCGTATAAGCTGAAGACACACTAACGGCCAATAATGTGATCCGTTCATATGCTGGACACAAAGAGGAGGAGGAGCGCATTGGGCTCAGTAGCTAATTTTAAAACTAGAGCGAGCAAAAACAAACTTAATTGCTGAAAAATTCAATTATTATGATAATAAAATTATAAGGAATTTAGTGTAATAAGCAAATATTAATTAGATTTCATAAGTATTGATTTTATGTTAAAATTAGTATCCCTTCCTAGTGAGATGTACATTTGTGATCTGTAGTTGTTACAATCATGTCAAAAGGTCCGCCTTTGTACTAATATATATATATATATCATCATCATCATCATATTCAACCATTATCTATCCACTGCTGGATGAGAGTCTCTCAAATGCTTTCCAAGTCTATCCTGAGCAATTCCTTGTAACCTGTTTTCTTATTTCATCCTATCAAGTTTGAGGACGTTTTCTAGGTCTTCGGTGGTCTCTTGGAATCCAGTTCAGAATTTCTGTTGTCCATCGTTGATCAGTTCTTCTTGCAATATGCCCAGCCCATCGCCATTTCAGCCCTTTTACTTTAACAATGATGTCCTCCACTCTAGTTTGCTCTCTCACCCAAGTGTTCCTTTTCCGATCTCTCCTAGTTATTCCAAGCATGCACCTCTCCATGCTCCTTTGTGTTGTCTGTAACTTTCGTATTGCTCCAACAGTTAGACTCATGTCTCTGATCCATAGAGAGGGACTGGCAATACACACTGGTTGAAGACCTTTCTTTTTTTGAACACAAGGCAATTTCCCCTTCAGGATAAAACTGTTTCTTCCAAATGCACTCCAGCCAAGTTTAATACGTCTGTTGAGTTCTTTCATAATGTTGCCATCCATTGAAATCAGCTGGCCAAGGTAAATATATGAATCAGCAATTTCTAGCTCAATGTTGTCAACTTGTATTTTTGTTTCCTCTACAAAATTATTGAACATGATCTTAGTTTTTTGTAGGTTCATCTTCAGTCCAACTTCTTTACTTCTAGTTGAAAGCTCCTGTACCATGTCTTGGAGTTCTGATGGGTTTCTTGAAAAAATAACAATGTCATCAGCGAACCGCAAATGATTTAAATATTCACCATTTATTTTTATTCCCTTGTCATTCCAATTTATCTGCTGAAAAATCATCTGTAAAGCTGAAGTAAAAAGTTTTGGAGAAATGGTATCTCCCTGCCTCACACTTTACCAATTTTGATAGCTTCGGTATTTTTATGTAACCAATTTTGCACTTGCATTTTTTATACACTACACACGTTTCACCCATGTCTCAGTGTACCTTCCTCAATGTCTGTTGATCTTAAATGATTTAGTGACTGCTGTTGATGTTTTAATAGAGTCAAAGGCCTTCTCATAGTCAATGATACCACACACAATGGAGTTCGCATATATATATATGATTTGATTGATGATATGGCCTGCAAAAGGGTTGCTGGTATCTAACTGGAAGGAGACCCACACGCTGAACGTATGTGACGATGTGTGGAACCGGCCAGGCCAGTAACCTAGTGTCCTACCCCGCCTTCAAGTGGTGCAGGCTGAGCTTTCTATTTATGTGGCAAATTAATATTTGCTACACGGATAGAAAGGCGGAAGGGGAGGGCTAATTCACCAACCCGTCTAGCCAGCGTGGTGAAATTATGGCTAATTCCTCCATTATGTTGACACACCAGAAACCATGGCCCCTAGTCTCCAGGTGCTGGAGTGCTCCTGATCAAGGCAGCGGTCAGTGTGGCATGAAAGCAGGGGGTGCTAAGAATCACTGGAATGGCCCAGGCTGCCGTTTGTTATTGACCTTGGCAACGTATAATGGACGATCCCTTGCTTCTGAAGCAAAACTTCAGGAATTGGAAGAAGAACTTGACAAGATCAAATGGGACATTGTAGGACTCAGTGAAGTTAGAAGAAAAGGTGAAGAGTTGGTGGAACTTAAAAGTGGACATTTGTTTTATTATAGAGGAACGGAAACTGGAAGAACAAGTGGTGTTGGCTTCTTAATCAACAAAAGAATTAAAGACTACCTTCTTGAAGTCGAAAGCACGTCAGATCGAGCAGCGAGGCTCGTTGTTCAACTAACCCAGCGATACCAACTTCAGATAGTACAGGCATATGCACCAACATCAAGCCATACCGACGAGGAGGTTGAAGAATTTTATGAAGAAATCAAACAGCTACATACCAAGGGGAAACAACATATCAAGCTCATCATGGGGGATTTCAATGCAAGAATTGGACAACAGGAACAAGGAGAGACATCGGTTGGTAAATACGGATATGGGGAAAGGAATGAACGTGGCGATCAACTCATCGAATTTGCAGAAGCTGAAAACCTTAGCATCATGAATTCATTTTTTAAGAAGAAACCGCAAAGAAAATGGACATGGAAACACCCAAATGGGGGAACTAGTGAAATTGACTATATCCTGGCAAACAAGAAATCAATTATTGAAGATTGCAGCGTACTGAACAGATTTAATACTGGAAGTGATCATCGAATGGTGAGATGTAAAGTGCACTTAAATACTAAATTAGAAAGACAGAAGCTCATTAGGGTGAAACGTGTGTATAAAAATGCAAGTGCAAAATTTCGGTTACATAAAGATACCAAAACTATCAAACTTGGCAAAGGTGTGAGGCAGGGAGATACCATTTCTCCAAAACTTTTTACTTCAGCTTTACAGATGATTTTTCAGCAGATAAATTGGAATAACAAGGGAATAAAAATAAATGGTGAATATTTAAATCATTTGCGGTTTGCTGATGACATTGTTATTTTTTCAACGAACCCATCAGAACTCCAAGACATGGTACAGGAGCTCTCAACTAGAAGTAAAGAAGTTGGACTCAAGATGAACCTACAAAAAACTAAAATCATGTTCAATAATTTCGTAGAGGAAACAAAAGTACAAGTTGACAACATTGAGCTAGAAATTGCTGATTCATATATTTACCTTGGCCAGCTGATTTCAATGGATGGTAACATTATGAAAGAACTCAACAGACGTATTAAACTTGGCTGGAGTGCATTTGGAAGAAACAGTTTTATCCTGAAGGGGAAATTGCCTTTGTGTCTAAAAAGAAAGGTCTTCAACCAGTGTGTATTGCCAGTCCTCTCTTATGGATCAGAGACATGGAGTCTAACTGTTGGAGCAATACGAAAGTTACAGACAACACAAAGGAGCATGGAGAGGTGCATGCTTGGAATAACTAGGAGAGATCGAAAAAGAAACACTTGGGTGAGAGAGCAAACTAGAGTAGAGGACATCATTGTTAAAGTAAAAGGGCTGAAATGGCGATGGGCTGGGCATATTGCAAGAAGAACTGATCAACGATGGACAACAGAAATTCTGAACTGGATTCCAAGAGACCACCGAAGACCTAGAAAACGTCCTCAAACTAGATGGGTGGATGAAATAAGAAAACAGGTTGGGGTGACGTGGAAACGAATGGCCCAGGATAGACTTGTGTGGAAAGCATTTGGAGAGACCTTCATCCAGCAGTGGATAGATAATGGTTGAATATGATGATGATGATGATGATATATATACAGGGTGGTCCTAAACTATATGTCAAAAATGTAAAGGCAGGTAGAGGGGACCTAAATAAGCAGATTTCGTATAGGAATGTGTGTGCGGTAATGACACATTAAAGCGCTAGCTTGTAAAGCAGTATGAATCACAGGAAACTGAAAAGACAAGTAAAGACAAAAGAAAACAAAAATTTATTAATAGTTTACAAGAGGTGCCCGAAAGAGCGGCCACCAACAGCGATACAAGATTCACAGCGACGGCGCATGGATCGGCGTACATTAGAAAAGACGTCAGGCATGTCGATCACATGTCCAGCAGCAACAGACAAGCGGGCAACAAGATCTTCTTCAGATGTGACGGGACTCTCGTACACCAGGCTTTTAATATGACCCCCAAAACAAAAAATCCAAGCAGGTTAAATCAGGAGAACGCGGTGGCCAGGGACCTGGACCGCCCC
>QLNU02015270.1:111543206-111554074 GCA_006491805.2 Dysdera silvatica | reverse complement strand
TGACTATATTCTTGGCAAACAAGAAATCAATTATTGAAGATTGCAGTGTACTGAACAGATTTAATACTGGAAGTGATCATCGAATGGTGAGATGTAAAGTGCACTTAAATACTAAATTAGAACGACAGAAGCTCATTAGGAAACAAGTAAGTAAGAGGGTGGATCTAATGAAACTGAAAGTAAATACCGAGGCATTCAAGTTGGAATTAAAAAATCGCTTTTCTGCACTGGAAGGACTTATTGATGAAAGTGATATCTCAGAAGCAAATGAAAACATTGTTAAGACAATAGTTGAAACTGCTGGGGAAATTGGTGGTGTAACCTGCAGCTCATGAAAAGGCGAAGAGATATGAAGGTGGACAATCGAAATACCAGTTCCAGGATTGAGTACATAGAACTTTGTAAAACTCTGCGCAAAAGCATGAAAGAAGACATAAGAAAATTCAACTGTGAGCTAGTAAGGAAAGCCATTGAAAATAACAAGAGCCTTAGGGTTGTTAAAGGAAGTTTATCTGTTGGGAAGAAACACATCATTGCATTAAAAGGAGAGGATGGCACCGTAACAAGAAATAGGGAAGAAATACTTAGAAGAGTTGAAGAATTCTACAAAAAACTATATGAAAGTAACAGTGGATTAAACGAAGACGCCGAAATAGTCGAAGGAACAGCTCCTAAAATCTTAAAAGAAGAAGTTTCATTTGCAATAAAAAATATGAAGAAAGGAAGAGCCCCTGGTGATGATGGTATTACATTAGATATCCTAAAAGAAGCTGGAGAATATGTAGAAGACATACTTGCAAAATTCTTTACCAAATGTCTTAACAGCGGTAACATACCAAACCAATGGGATTCTGCAACAGTAATTCTTTTGCATAAAAAAGGTGATAAAGAGGATTTGAAAAATTACCGACCAATTAGCTTGTTACCTGCTATTTATAAAATCTTCACAAAAGTGCTAACACATCGCCTGCAGAAAAAATTAGATGCAGCTCAACCAAGAGAACAAGCTGGATTTCGAAGTGGATTCAGTACAGTGGACCATATTCAAGTATTAAGAGAATTAATTGAAAGAACACATGAATATGAACTTCCATTGTGTGTGGCATTTATTGACTATGAGAAGGCCTTTGACTCTATTAAAACATCAGCAGTCATCAACTCTTTAAGATCAGCAGACATCGAGGATGTGTACATTGACATGGTGAAATGTGTGTATAAAAATGCAAGTGCAAAATTTCGGTTACATAAAGATACCGAAGCTATCAAAATTGGTAAAGGTGTGAGGCAGGGAGATACCATTTCTCCAAAACTTTTTACTTCAGCTTTACAGATGATTTTTCAGCAGATAAATTGGAATAACAGGGGAATAAAAATAAATGGTGAATATTTAAATCATTTGCGGTTTGCTGATGACATTGTTATTTTTTCAACGAACCCATCAGAACTCCAAGACATGGTACAGGAGCTCTCAACTAGAAGTAAAGAAGTTGGACTCAAGATGAACCTACAAAAAACTAAGATCATGTTCAATAATTTTGTAGAGGAAACAAAAATACAAGTTGACAACACTGAGCTAGAAATTGCTGATTCATATATTTACCTTGGCCAGCTGATTTCAATGGATGGCAACATTATGAAAGAACTCAACAGACGTATTAAACTTGGCTGGAGTGCATTTGGAAGAAACAGTTTTATCCTGAAGGGGAAATTGCCTTTATGTCTAAAAAGAAAAGTCTTCAACCAGTGTGTATTGCCAGTCCTCTCTTATGGATCAGAGACATGGAGTCTAACAGTTGGAGCAATACGAAAGTTACAGACAACGCAAAGGAGCATGGAGAGGTGCATGCTTGGAATAACTAGGAGAGATCGAAAAAGAAACACTTGGGTGAGAGAGCAAACTAGAGTAGAGGACATCATTGTTAAAGTAAAAGGACTGAAATGGCGATGGGCTGGGCATATTGCAAGAAGAACTGATCAACGATGGACAACAGAAATTCTGAACTGGATTCCAAGAGACCACCGAAGACCTAGAAAACGTCCTCAAACTAGATGGGTGGATGAAATAAGAAAAGAGGTTGGGGTGACGTGGAAACGAATGGCCCAGGATAGACTTGTGTGGAAAGCATTTGGAGAGACCTTCATCCAGCAGTGGATAGATAATGGTTGAATATGATGATGATGATGATATGCTTTTTGGAAATGACACCTCCCTGGACCTTTACCTTATATCTTTTCAATGTTAAATTTTAATTCGGGGTGCGCTCTTCTCCACCCCAAACTCCGTGCCTGCTATGGAATGGGGTGGGTTAAGAGCCTTTAAAGAAGATTTATGTAAAATAATATGTTTCGATATCAAATGGGGGGTATGAGACCCTGAGCACCTCCCTTTCCCACACCACTACCCTACCCTTCCAGACAAAAAACAGTTTACTGGGGAGGGGTCACGATTCAAATGAGAATTATAGATTATATTAAGGAACTATGAAATTTTCGTAACATCCCTTTAAAGGAAGTCTTTTTTGGGGTTCATTTAAAACGACTTTTGACGTAAAATTTGATTCTTCTTTTATTAAATTACATATTTAATTTTAAAAATTTTCTCAGAGAATTACAGGCACATTGGCACTGTAAAGCTTTGATGCCGATAGCAAAATTGTTGTAGTTATAAATAGGTACAGTTATATCTGATACGTAGGATCAAAAATGCCTGTTCTGGTATTTTTCTTCAGAAAGAAAATGTGTTTTCACGGTGTCGTCAACGTAGAATTTGAAAACTTATTGAGGGCCCCAAGCACAGATTATGTACATATATACATTATAATTTATACATTACAATTTAAACATTACAATTTATACATTACAATTTATACATTACAATTTATACATTACAATTTATACATTACAATTTGCAATTTATTTAAAATTATTTGAGCTCTCGACCCCACTGGCCTATACAACATTGTGCCTATGCACAATGTAGAAAATATTAAGTTATAAACACTTTATAACACGGTAAAAATAATGGTCCATCATCATTCGTATCATTCTTCAACATTCGTCACATCATTCATAATATTTAGTCATATCAGTCATCAAACGTCATAGTCTACTATTCTTAATTTGCAATGATTGAAGCAATAGAACGAATAAAGAAAATTAATTCATTATTTAAGAATACAGCGCCAAGTAAAACAGTTTCTTCCGCAATTTTGTAATGCATCATAAGAAAGAAATGTGAAGTTTATCAGTATTAATAAAAAATAAAGTAGAACTACGGGTGTTAATGCTTGGAAAAATATAGAACTAGTTTAGAATCAAGAATTAAAGAGAACTTAATGAAATGACGAAAAAACTGTTAAAATTCTTGGTCTTTAAAAGGTTATAAAATAAAATTTGGAGATAAAGAAAGCGACTCCTTTATTTTCTTTCAAAGCACAACTAAGTAAAAACTATCAGCAATTGATTGGTTTACGTCGAAACCTAAGCTCCAACATTTGTTACCTATTAATCCTTTGCTTTTTTTTTGTATCCCTTAAAACCTTTCAGAAGCAAAATTGAAAGCAAGTTGATATGTTAACGATGTTTGGTGGAAAAAGTGTTGTAAAACCCCTTTATTTTAAGAAAAATACATTTTGGTTAAAACCTCGATGTTACTCTGGAAAAATAAAGTGACTTTTGTTTTAGCGCTGTTGGGATTAGCGCTCGAGTTTCGACGGATTCTGAGAAGATCTTCAAAAGTTTAATCATTGAATTTTTTCTTGAAGACGGTGATATCTTATTTGCTAGCAGGTCTTTCAAGCAAAGATCAAAATGTCATTGTTTTTTTTCAGAAAAAATATGAAATTGAAGATTAAAGGGGATCTTTTATCTGGAGGGTTTTTTTAAAGTAATTTCTGTAAACATTTTTCGAATTTTTTTGGTGTTTACAGAAATTTTAAAGATAATTTTAATCTTCTTGCTGCGAGAATTGAATGTTTTCTTTCTGACAAGGCCATATATTTATAGAAATGTCTTACTTAAATGATATTTAATAAGACTTTATTTTTCAATGGTCATTTGGATTTCAACGATGCAATGTCAGCAATATTTATTCTGCACCAAAGAGTATAAATTATTTATTTAATACTTTTCTAACGAAACAATACAGAGTTTCACCAGGAGATTCCATAACTATTTGTTAATATACTTTTCGTATAAAATACACGTATCTTTGATTTTCTTATAAATTAAACATTTATAAACGAGAAAATTCAACGTTCTTAAAAATGAGAATACTTTTTCAAAAGAAATTATATTTTGCTAAAAAAATGTCGTGTTATTACTTTTTTAAGTGTATTCAAATTTAAATGAAAAAATATTTTCGTAGACAGATTTCACATTTAATTGTACTATGTTAACATTCTACTATATAAAGTTGTTGTATATAATATGTACTATGTTAACATTCTACTATATAAAGTTGTTGTATATAATATGTACTATGTAATTTGTATTACGTAAATTGTACTATGTAAATTGTACTATATAAATTGTGTTATATATATTGCCCTATGTAAGAATGCCCTTTGTAAACTTATGCCATATCAAATAACTCGAAATAAAAATATGAATTAAAGAGGTGAATTTAAACGTTTTATTTAACTTGTCCGGATTAGAGAAGTTTTTATATACTTATTAATTCCGCGTGTACTTACTATCGTTTGTTTCATCGTCCTGTACTTCTTGTACGTCCTTATATCTAGCTGTCTATGTTCCATCGTCATCTACTTCCTGCATGTCCTATAGTCTTGCATGTCTTTTATTTAGTTCCGGACGTAAAGTTAGTTTAGTTTATTTGACGTAAAGGATGTGCTGCGTGACAGAACATACGGAACCAAAGAAAAGACGTGCAAGACTGTAGAACTTACAGGGTCTTTTATTTAGTTCCGTGTGCTCTGTCACGCTTCACATCCTTTGCGTCCCATACTACTGTACATCTTATATTTAGTTCCGTATTTACTTTTATCTACGTTCTGCATTTAGTTTTGTGTTCTTATGTACTTAGATACTATGCTTAGTTTCATATGTTCCTGTACTTATATTATGTATTAGTTTCGTATCTTTGGCACTTAGATACGTTTGTTCCATTGTCCTGTGCTTAGTTTCGTTTGTTACATCGTCCAGTGTAAGTTTCGTATGTTCCTGTACTTACGTTCTGTATTAGTTTCGTATCTTTTGCACTTAGTTTTGTTTGTTATATCGTCCTGTGCTTAGTTTCATACGTTACATTGTCCTATATTTCTTGTGTGCTTTTCATTAATTAATTAATTAAAAATTAAAATTAATTCCTTACGTTACATCGTCATGTATTTCCTATACATTCTGTACTTAGTCCCGTTTGTTCTACCATGTCGTTCTTTCTTTACGTCCTGTACTTATTTTCATATCTTCTCTCATCCCATTCCTGCTTTACGTCCTGCACAATTGCACGTTCTGCACTCAGTTTCGCGACTTCTATCATCCCGTACATCCTCATTACGTCCTGCATTATTGAACGTTCTATACTTAGTTTCGTATGATCTTCAATCTCGCGCTTTCTTTACGTCCTGTTCTTAGTTCCATATATTCTCTCATCCTGTTCCTGCTTTACGTCCTGCACTATTGTACATTCAGTACTCAGTTCCGCGTGTTCCCACATCATGTTCCTGCTTTACGTTCTACACTACAGTACGTCCTGTGATCAGTTCCGCATGTCCTGTCATCCAGTGGTTTCTAATTACGTCCTGCACTATTATACGTCTTGTATTTAGTTCCGTATACACCATTATACATCATCATGAACGAGTCTTGTAAAAATAAATGCATGTTTTATTTTTAAAGTATGCTGAATTTTTATTATTATTAATCAATTTTAAATAATGCTATTCGGAACATTTTCGATTCAACCGTTGTCAGAATCAAAACAATTAAACTTCGTACAAAAGTAATGTAGCAGCTTAATCTCCATTAGTTATTCATATTAGACCGAATCGACCCTCAAAAAAACTAAAACAGTAATTATAATTAACCGAAAAAAATGATTACAGAAATCATGTCTTTTTCCTTACATTTTAGTATGTCCTGATAACGATTTCAATCTCAACTTGAATTCCGTTCGCTGCTCACAATTTTCTTTTCGAAGGTTGATTTTCGGTTCATAAATAGTCGGTGACAACTTCGTAATTAGCAATTAAATCCGGCCAAAATTAATTGCAAATGAAAGAAATTTAACTGATGATCATTAGCTTCTCATCCGTAAAAGAAATGGAAAGGAACGGCTGAAATTAAAGCTAGAGGATGCGATTTAACACGAGGAACGTCGGGATATTTAGCATCCGGTGATTTCGTTCCGGCATTTTAGGAGCATTCCGGTAATATCCGGAAGGATTCTTATTTTTCCTGGAAAAGCAAGCGTCGTTTACGGATCCACTACTTTGGCAAAACTTTTTCCAATATTCTACCGACGTAGCTCCCGCACGTAACTTCCTCCGTATTTCTGCGGAATAGACACGTAATCAATTTCATTGATAAAGAAGACGGAGACAATGCGTTAATCGCATTTTTGGAACCCGAATAAGAACTTATACTATCGCAGAGATCCTTTTATAAAATAATTTATGGATTTTCAAATATAATTACATTTTGCAGGAAGTTGCAGTTCTCATTGACTCGCGTAAATATTGGTGGTTGCTAAATGGGTACGCCGGAAATTTGTTTATAATACAGTGACTGTTTTTTTTTATAATACAGTGAATACAGTGCCAATAAGGATACTCTGGGAAAAGATATTCTTATGGACAGTTTATCTTTATAAACCAGGCTTATCCTTATATATTATATATGTGTCTGGACTGGTGAATAATACCACTATGGGCAGTATTGTTATAAATAGATTTCACTGTATATCGATATGCATTTTCCGTCATAATGTAAAACATTTCGTCCACTTGGAAGCACAGTAGTAATCTTATTGCAAAAGCAGAGAGATTTCGGTGCGCATCAGAGAAAGTATACGCATAATATACCAAAGTATTGAATGCAGAGAATGGGGTTAAGTTATTTTATAAAAGTTAAAGAAATATTTTATTTCTTGAGCATTCATTTCCTAAAATTGGAAACAGAATAGAAGAATTTTCAGATTTTAACAGTGATTACAAGAACGCATCTGAGAAATTTCGAAATCTGAAAAGCAAATTTGAAAGGAACTGAAAAGTAGGCAAAAGCTGTATAAGAATAACAGTAAAATTAACAGTAATTTTGTCATCAAAACGTTTCTTTGAAACGATTAAATCTTATGTCAATCGTTGTTCTGTTCTACTCTATCAAATTTTCGTCAGTTTTTCAGAAATTCCGCCTTGCAAAAACCTTTGTAGTCGCGAAATCGAATCTAAGCTCGCTAGCAATGACGTAGCTTATAATAAACGAACAAAACATTAATAAAATCCTTAATAGTTCACGTTCACCCATTGAGATTTTGACGGCCTTTGAATGCCAGATATTAAGTTTCGATATATACCTCAAAATATACACCAAAAGTAGAATGAGGAGTGGATAATGCTTTCTCTGTATAGAGAAATGGCAGGCAATTGTTTTATCTATGGACTGCATATAATACCAAAGAAATGTTTAAATAACGTACATTTAAATAAGATGGATGGATGGATGGACGGACGGACAGACAGACAGACAGATAGAAAGAACATGGACGTTGGAATATAGAATGTTGGAATCATGCAGCATCATGCGCAGTTTCACAATGATGGTATATTTCACACTGAAAAGTCTTGTGTTGTTATCATTCAAAAAGCTTTTTCTATATATTTATTCTAAAAATGTGTTTTCAAAAAAAAAATATATGTATATCTTTACCAAATGTCTTAACAGCAGTAAAATAATAAACCAACGGGATTCCGCAACAGTAATTTTTTTGAATAAAAAAGGGGATACAGAAGATTTTAAAAATTACCGAAAAGGCTTGTTGCCTACTATTTATAAAATCTTCACAAAAGTGCTAACACATGACCTGAAGAAAAAATTAGATGCAGCTCAGCCAAGAGAACAAGCTGGTTTTCGAAGTGGATTCAGTACAGTAGACCATATTCAAGTATTAAGAGAACTAATTAAAAGAACATATGAA
This sequence comes from Dysdera silvatica, assembly GCA_006491805.2. NCBI lineage: Eukaryota > Metazoa > Arthropoda > Arachnida > Araneae > Dysderidae > Dysdera > Dysdera silvatica. Next base: position 111,545,919 of record QLNU02015270.1, on the reverse strand, counting down.
TATGAACTTCCATTGCGCGTGGATTTATTGACTATGAGAAAGTCTTTGACTCTATGAAAACGTCAGCAGTCATCAACCGTTTAAAATCAACAGATGTCGTGGATATGTACATTGACATGGTGAAATGTGGGTATAAAACTGCAAGTGCAAAATTTCGGTTATATAAAGATACCGAAACTATCAAAATTAGCAAAAGTGTGAGACAGAGAGATACTATTTCTCCAAAACTTTTTACTCCAGATTTGCAGACGATTTTTTGGCAAATAAATTGGAATAACAGGGGGATAAAAATAAATGGTGAATATTTAAATCAGCTGAGGTTTGCTAATGACATTGTTATTTTTTCAACGAACCCATCAGAATTCCGAGGCATGGTAGAGGAGCTCTTAACTAGGAGTAGAGAAGTTGAACTCAAGATAAACCTAGAAAAAACTAAAATCACGTTCAATAATTTTGTAGAGAAGGAAAAGATACAAGTTGACAACATCGAGCTATAAATTACTGATTCATATATTTATCTCAGCCAGCTGATTTCAATGGAAGGCAACATTGTAACGGAACTCAACAGACGTATTAAACTTGGCTGGAGTGCATGTGGAAGAAACAGTTTTATCCTGAAGGGAAAATTGCTTTTGTGTCTAAAAAGAAATGTCTTCAACCAGTGTGTATTGCCAGTCCTCTCTTGTAGATCAGAGACATGGAGTCTAACAATTGCAGCAATACGGAAGTTACAGACAACCCAAAGGAGCATGGAGAGGTGCATGCTTGGAATAACTAGGAGAGATCGAAAAAGAAACACTTGGGTGAGAGAGCAAACTAGAGTAGAGGACATCATTGTTAAAGTAAAAGGGCTGAAATGGCGATGGGCTGGGCATATTGCAAGAAGAACTGATCAACGATGGACAACAGAAATTCTGAACTGGATTCCAAGAGACCACCGAAGACCTAGAAAACGTCCTCAAACTAGATGGGTGGATGAAATAAGAAAACAGGTTGGGGTGACGTGGAAGCGAATTGCTCAGGATAGACTTGTGTGGAAAGCATTTGGAGAGACCTTCATCCAGCAGTGGATAGATAATGGTTGAATATGATGATGATGATGATATATATATATATATAAATAGGAAATAGTAGATAATGTAAATATAAATATAAATCAAAATGTAGAAAATCAAGCGAGTAAATGAAGGTTATTAATAGGTGTAAATGTATGTACATCATACCACAATTACAAAATATACATTCCTGTGTAGTGAAAGTATAAATGAATAGACAATTTTACGATTAATAATAACGGGCTAGTGACGAGAGTGAAGATTGAAATTATATGACAATATATTGAACCTAGGCATGCATGTACAATCTTTTTCAAGGGAACAGTTATACACGCATGCCGGACACAATATATAAGATCTTCAAGACAATGTTTCTGAAACGCCAATAAACCGTTCGACTAAAACCCCGAAAAACACTGTCAAACGGCCCAAAGGCGTTCTATTCCCGACATCACCCTACAGATCATTAAGGTTAACAAGAAATATTCAAATATATAAAAATGTAATAAAATGTACATGTACTTACAAGGGTACGTTGGGCTTCATGACCTTGTGTTTTGACATTTGAAAGAAAGGGAGAGAGAGGGGGGCAGAGGGTGTTATTGGCAGAATCATTTAGTAATGGTGACAGTTTGGCGCCAAACAAGAGGGAGGTTAGAGAATTTGGCTATAAATGAAGTTAAAGAAGGGTGAGGAAAATAGCTAAAAGGAAAAATGAAGATAAAAGGACAAGAGGTTTGTGAAAATGTAAGGGAAAGAATTATTAGCCAAATATATGGCGCAACTTTATATTAAAATTTTTTCTACGTTTAAGGTTAGCGAGGATAACTTTAAGGTAGCGTAAGCAAAAATTTATGGGAAAATTGTTGTTTTTTAATGAAGTAAAGAAACATATGAGACTGTTGGTAGTATCGTTAATATTGTTATCATCCATACGTTGTATTGTTGTATCCATACATGTGTTATCATCCATATGTTGTGTATCATCCATACTTACATCATCCACCATTTTTCATTTATATATATATATATATATATATATATATATATATATATATATATAGGCAACTGGAGCACAAGCATGAGGCAACTGGGACCACGATTCTGCTGGCCCTTGCTTGACTGTAGGCCTGTTGGATTTACAACTGTCTTGTTTTGGACTATATATCAAGAGTGTGGGGTAATCGAGGAGGAGCATTGGTGGAAAAAGAGGCTTTCTGGTCCGTGAAAGTCTTCGCGGACACATGGCAGATGGCATGGAAAAAAAAAAATCTCTGAAAAGCCGGAAAATGGATTTACTGATCATACTGGGATGGTTATGGTCTGTACCACAAGTTTTAGATGTTTGCATAAATAAGCCATTCAAGATCGCTATACGGCTAACTGATTATCAATGGATGTAAAATAATGAGCACTCATATACACCTTGTGGAAAAATAAAAAAGCCGGATTCGGAAACGATCTGTGAGTGGATTAAAACTACATGGATGCGGATTTCACCGGAGTTGGTTTTGAAAAGCTTCCTGAAGCGCTGCATTTCTAGTGGCTCAGAAGACGAAAAATTTTCGGACGAAAATTTAGAAACGTGATCAAACTGCAATGTCGATACAGACGACAGAGAAGACTGTAAGTAAATTTTTATAGTTTAGTTGTTTTAG
>QLNU02015270.1:111531631-111541631 GCA_006491805.2 Dysdera silvatica | reverse complement strand
CGTGGAAGCGAATTGCTCAGGATAGACTTGTGTGGAAAGCATTTGGAGAGACCTTCATCCAGCAGTGGATAGATAATGGTTGAATATGATGATGATGATATATATATATATATATAGGCAACTGGAGCACAAGCATGAGGCAACTGGGACCACGATTCGGCTGGCCCTTGCTTGACTGTAGGCCTGTTGGATGGACAACTGTCTTGTTTTGGACTATATATCAAGAGTGTGGGGTAATCGAGGAGGAGCATTTGTCGAAAAAGAGGCTTTCTGGTCCTTGAAAGTCTTCGCGGACACATGGCAGATGGCATGAAAAAAAAAAGATATCTGCAAAGCCGGAAAATGGATTTACTGATCATGCCGGGATGGTTATGGTCTGTACCACAAGTTTTAGATGTTTGCATAAATAAGCCATTCAAGGTCGCTATGGGGCTTACTGATTATCAATGGATGTAAAATAATGAGCACTCATATACACCTTCTGTAAAAATAACAAAAAGCCGGATTTAGAAACGATCTGCGAGTGGATTAAAACTACATGGATACGGATTTCACCGGAGTTGGTTTTGAAAACCTTCCTGAAGCGCTGCATTTCTAGTGGCTCAGAAGACGGAAAATTTTCGGACGAAAATTTAGAAACGTGGTCAAACTGCAATGTCGATACAGACGACAGAGAAGACTGTAAGTATATTTTTATAGTTTAGTTGTTTTAGTTTATTGGTGTACGTATTCTGAGAACAGCTAGCGAGTTATTCAAGGTTACGTTGATTTTCCAATGTGCGAAATAAATTGGTAAGTTTTCACAATTTTGTTCCTTTCAGTACCTTCGAAAATCGATGTATTCGAGGGCGCATTACATTCGAGTAAATACGGTATACTTCCTTTGCCAATATGCTAGTCAAACAGGCTTATGAAATTTTATTTACCTTAGTATGCCAGACGTTTATTTACCATCGTTGCGACAACAGACAAATTAAAAATGAACAACAGACTTTTGTTCATTTTTAAGGACTTACGCCAGGAGAAAAACCACCACAGACGCGCAGAATTCTTCTTTCTGCCAAGCAACGAATTTGTAACCGGCGAAATGGCAACGTTAGCTGGAATTGTCTATGAACTGTGAATCAGTATTTGGTTCTATCTGAGGAAGGTAGGATGAGGCTACCGAGGCAGTTGTTAAAGTATTCAAAAAATTTTAAACGTGGTAATTTATTCGTGATATTTTTCTGCATTTAAATTCTACACTGTGTGCCGAAAAAATCAAAGATAAATGATTAATTATTTCTTCTTAGATTCTGCTGTGGCACAGTTGTAACGTGTTGACCCAGCGGTCAGCTAACACGGATTCTATTCTCAACTGTGCTGAAAACAAAAATACTTTTAGCGACTAACCGCCCACTGTAGCTCGGGCGTTGATTCCCAAGGATTTAAGAAATTCGAATTTCTCTAGAAAATGTAGGTCTACTGCTTTATGGTGGCACACAGGTAATGTGCCACAATAGAGGAAACGTCTGTCGCAATTAAACTGGGCTCGGCTCCAATTTTTCACCAAACGTTTGCCGTGGCAGTCAGGATGTGCTCATCCCGGCAACAGAGCTTCGGATTCCATTGAAAACTATAGCTTTCGGCACAGCTTGACATTTCCCGCCCTCACGCGGCAAAATTACGAACTTTTTTCCTCTTTTTTCCTTCTTTTCTTCCCCAATCGTTTTAAATTCCAAGGCAAATATAAGTATAAAGCAAAAAGAATCCAAATTTAATAAAATTAGAATAATGTATTTTTCCCCATCAAAAGGCTTTCAGAAACATTAAATGAAACAGAAAATTTAAATGTCACATTACTAAACTGTAGGCGTCAATTATTTCCTCCCTTACCAATATATGTAAGGCTTTCTTTGGACAAATTGGCCATTAATTTGGCAGTGCTGGGAATATTTTGTTAAGCAAAGCGACAAGTTAAAGCAGCTAGAATGTCTGATAGGACGAACCGAAAATAATAATATTAAATCTACAACTTTTTTATATTAGCCGATGACGTTATAACAATAGATGTTAAATTACAAAATCTTTTTTTGAAAAGTGTTCGGCTAATATGAGCAAAACGTTGATTTAATAATGCAGAAAATTTATTTTAACAAATACTGATGAACAACATGTACCTTTAGAACGAAGTACACATCAGAAAAAGCAAAGATTATCTCTTGACATTACTGTATTCATCCAGCACCTGTTTCTATAAATATTTGAGGTATTCGAAGAAGTGGATCGTCATCAATCAACTTCCACAAATGGATGGAAATTTACAGCAAGGTGGATATGCAATAAAATATAATTACAGCGGCAACTGAAATAGATTAGAATATTGCATTGGAAATTGGAAAATGGACGAAAGGGCTGTTTCAAATTTCATTTCTGAACCTTCAGGAATTGAAATTTTGAGAAAGAGCGAGAGAGCAACCACATTAAAGATGAATATTTCATTCTGCAAAAATCCCATGAGAACGTCCAAGTGAAAGGGACGGAACATTTTTCATTGAAGATTTCGCGAAAATTGGCTTAAGAAAATCTTTAGCCCAATTCCCACCTCCTTTATAAGCTTGAAAATTTCATCGTCTGAGAACGACAACACATGTTCTTTTCACGGGAGAGAAAACATCATTCTGAAGTGTGTTTATTTTACGAGCTATTTGCACTTGTCAATTTCAAAATAAGTGTATTTAAAAAGTACAATAGCGTTTAGAAAAATACGAATTTCCATAGATTTTAAACGTTCAAAACTTTTTTTAAATAAATGTAAATTTTTAAATGTATCTTATCTTTTAAAATACCTTCAAAATCTTTTAAGATATTTATTTTTAGTTCACTCAAAATAAAATTTTAAATATAGTAAATTGTCCTATAATCGATTTTAACTCGTCGATAATACGTCGTCTTAATCGATAAAACCCGTCTTTAAACAGAAAAATTTCTAATAGCAATAATTCTAATTCTATAAAACCTTTGTCGGAAACGTAAACTACCGTCGTTAATACAAACTGTCGTTAAATAGAGCATTGCTATTAAGGTAGTTTACTGTAATTAAGTAATAAAACTATATTATCTTAAATATAAAACTACTAGATGCAGCTATTTGTTTCAACATGTAAATGCAGATTTTGGAAAGAATCCAGATAATAGAACAAGTCTCTAGGACGTTGTTCCTTAATCCCTTACGTCCATAGGACTATATATATAGTCCAGTGGATCGCTGTAACACGTTCTGAAAATACCCGAATAATACCCCTAAAACGTCTTAAAAAGGAACTCAAATTGTGTCCTAAACACCGCAGTAACACGTCCTAGAAATATCCGAATAATTTCTGTAAAACGTCCCAAAACGAAATCCTACTTTTGTCCAAAGAACCGCCGTAACACGTCCTGAAAATACCCTAATAATATCTCTAATATCCCCTAAAAGAAGATCCTACTTTAGTCGTAACACATCCGAAATATGTTTTATAGCGGACGTCCTCAGGACCTTCAAAAGACGTACTTCAAACGTGCATATGAATCACCGTAAGACGTCTCGAGGACGCCGGGAGGTATACTTTGAATGCCCTAGGGACGTTGAGATGTCCAAGCCGGACATTCAGGAGACGTTCGAGGAACGTTTTCGTGATATTTGGGAAAGTCCTGAATGACTGAGAAATAAAAGTAAAAATTAATAGCTTTACAAGAAATGTAATATCTTTGGCATCGCACCTATTAAATGTAGATTTGTGATATGGATCTAGCACTTAGATGGTGCTTACAAGCGTTGTGTTATCAAGGGATCCATGAGTTTAACAGATATGGAGAGAGAGAGAGACAGTCATATGTTCTCGTTAACAAAGTATCGTGAGCTTATCTATGATATACGCTTAATACATGAGAAATACAATGAATATCTGTAAACCGTAAATTTGAATCGTTTGTAGCATGTTTCTATCCCATTCAGTTGTAATACACTGTGTTTGAAATAAGTTGAAAACCACTAAAATAACACTAGAATAATATTCCGAACTCAGAGCAGTGGGTTTGTGGTCACAGCGTTGATACGTCAGTTCGAAGTTCAAAGCTGTAAATCCGTAAGCGTAATCCTACGCGTGCGGGAAGCCTATTCTTAAACACTCTAAAATTAAAATTTTACGTCATTGATATAATCATCAACTCGCATCTATTCACTTATGGGTCGCGTCTCATCTCTCCATACCTTCTGACATGATAGTATCTTGAACGCATTGATATAGTGGTTGTTTCCTGTCTGTATGCCTATTAATGAATAGCATTAGTTTTTCCATTTCTTCTGTTTAAAGTGCAAATTCTGTATTTTAGCCAGATCATTCTCGTTCAGAACACACATGGATAACGGTTAAGATGCCAGATCACTGTTTAGACCTGGTTGATACGTCCTTAAGAACATTTATTGTCAGATTTTCTTCGCATTTAAACACCAGTGACTGCACTGCCAATGGATTTTATATGTTTATTTGGGAGTTTAACGGAGCAAGGACAGTTAGTGTCGTGTTACGCCGGAATCTACAGTTCTGTGAAGCTTCAGTTATGTGAGACTACATTTCTGTGAAGCTTCAGTTATGTGAAACTACATTTCTGTGAATCTACAGTTCTGTGAAGCTTCAGTTATGTGAAGCTTCAGTTATGTGAAGCTTCAGTTATGTGAAACTATATTTCTGTGACTACAGTACTGTGAAGCTTCAGTTATGTGAAACTACATTTCTGTGAAACTACATTTCTGTGAAACTACATTTCTGTGAAACTACATTTCTGTGAAACTATATTTCTGTGAATCTACAGTTCTGTGGAAAATCGGAACTTCTTAAGGCCTAAGGAACCAACCTCAGAGCATGGTGAGCATCTGGTCAGTACGCGTTCTTCTTTTAGCACAGTTCAGAATCGAACTCGTGAAATCCGTACGACTAGATGAACGTGCTACCACTGTATTTCTCCAGGTCCTGAATTTTGTATGTAGATAAGAGAACAAGACTTGGGCGCACAGTAAAAGATTCGTGGTCTCCTTCGCAAGTTGAGGAAACTTGTGGCCTCCTTTGCATATAAATCACAAAAACATTTTTTCTACAGGTGACCCCATTACAATTTAAAATCCCGAAGAAATTTATTTCATAACATTGACTGAAAAAATCTTTGCATGTTTGTAATCAGTGTCAAAAGTACTCTTAATCAGTTCTAATGATTTTTTATTTCTCCCAGTGCGGGATTTCTAATAGGGAGTAAAAATCTCTCTTCGATGATTTATAAATGCATCTAATAACAGTTTTTATTTTAATTTTAGAAGTGTAGTTATCTAAAAAAGGCAACTTCTAGAATGTTCAAATATGTGTGCTGCTTCCGTCGTATGTTGACATATTAAAAAAAAACGCAATGCACATTGCTTTGCATATTTGGGCAAATAACGGAGATCTTTTAAACGTGTTATCAATGCTGGATTTAAAAAAAAAACAGGATAAATCAGTAAATACATTTAGAGTCCTATAATTCTTTCCGTAAGAGTTCGAAGAGAATTTATTTTATACCATATTGTTTACTTCTCCAAAAGTTCAGCACTTCCAGCTCCGAATCCCCCCAAGAGTGAAGTCCATACTATTTCTGAAAAAAGACCAGCAGATCTCCGTTGACTTTAAGAAAAATATATTTCATCATTCTAGCTTCTTTTTCAGAGTAAAATATCAAAAAAGCGGAAACGATATTTGTGCTTTGAAATGCAGTTGGAGATAGCTGAGCTAAGGATTGTTTATTCGGGATGTTTAAAATTTCACGCGTGTCAAACAAAAATTGGAACTTTACTCGAATGTAGTTTCTTTCGTAAAAAAATGTCGTATATTTTTAACACTTAAGATTTACAGACATTTTCCTCTATTAGAACATTAAATTATATGAACGTTGTTATACGGTCCTGTATTTGTAAAATGAAGACTTTAAGTTCATATGCGTTAATAAAACAGTTTGAAAGCAAATTTTCGTTAAACATATAAATATATATAAAACATCAAACAATTCATTGGGATTTAAATGCCAGAATTGGCCAACAGGAACCAAGAGAGACATCGGTTGGTAAATACGGATACGGGGAAAGGAATGAACGTGGCGATCAACTCATAGAATTTGCCGAAGCTGAAAATCTTAGCATCATGAATTCATTTTTTAAGAAGAAACTACAAAGAAAATGGACATGGAAACACCCCAATGGAGGAACCAGCGAAATTGACTATATACTGGCAAACAAGAAATCAATTATTGAAGATTGCAGCGTACTGAACAGATTTAATACTGGAAGTGATCATCGAATGGTGAGATGTAAAATGCACTTAAATACTAAACTAGAAAGGCAGAAGCTCATTAGGAAACATGTAAGAGGGTGGATTTAAAGAAATTAAAAGGAAATACCGAGGCATGCAAGTTGGAATTAAAAAATCGCTTTTCTGCACTGGAAGGACTTATTGAAGAAGTTGACATCTCAGAAGCAAATGAAAACATTGTTAAGACAATAATTGAAACTGCTGGGGAAATTGGTGGTGTAACATGTAAAAAGCAGAATAGCAAATTATCTGAGAAGACGAAACAACTCATGAAAAGGCGAAGACTTATGAAGGTGGACAATCAAAATACCAGTCGCAAGATCGAGTATGTAGAACTTTGCAAAACTTTGCGCAAAAACATGAAAGAAGATATAAGAAAATTCAATTGTGAGTTAGTAAGGAAGGCCATTGAAAGCAACAAGAGCCTTAGGGTTGTTAAAGGGAGTTTGTCTATTGGGAAGAAACACATCATTGCATTAAAAGGAGAGGATGGCACTGTAACAAGAAATAGGGAAGAAATACTTAGAAGAGTTGAAGAATTCTACAGAAAGCTGTATGAGGGAAACAGTGGATTAAACGAAGACTCTGAGATAGTCGAAGGAACAGCTCCTAAAATCTTAAAAGAAGAAGTAGCATTTGCAATAAAAAGTATGAAGAAAGGAAGATCCCCTGGCGATGATGGCATTACATTAGATATCTTAAAAGAAGCTGGAGAACATGTAGAAGACATACTCGCAAAATTCTTTACCAAATGCCTCAACAGTGGTAACATACCAAACCAATGGGATTCTGCAACAGTAATTCTTTTGCATAAAAAAGGTGATAAAGAGGATTTAAAAAATTACCGACCAATTAGCTTATTACCTGCTATTTATAAAATCTTCACAAAAGTGCTAACACATCGCCTGCAGAAAAAATTAGATGCAGCTCAACCAAGAGAACAAGCTGGATTTCGAAGTGGATTCAGTTCAGTATACCATATACAAGTATTAAGAGAACTAATTAAAAGAACACTTGAACTTCCATTGCGTGTGGCATTTATTGACTGTGAGAAGGCCTTGGACTCTATTAAAAGGTCAGCAGTCATCAACTTTTTAACATCCACAGACGTCGATGATGTGTACATTGACATGTTGAAATGTCTGTATAAAACTGCAAGTGCAAAATTTTGGTTACAATTAGTAACGGTATATTGCAGGTAGATACCATTTCTGCAAAACTTTTACTTCAGCTGTACAGATGATTTTTCAGCAGATAAATTTGAATAACAAGGGAATAAAAATAAATGGTGAATATTTAAATCATTTGCAGTTTGATGATGGCATTGTTATTTTTTTAACGAATCCATCAGAACTCCAAGACATGATACAGGAGCTCTCAACTGTAAGCAGAGAAGTTGGACTAAATATGAACCTACAAAAAACTAAAATCACGTTCAATAAATTTGTAGAGAAGGCAAAGACAAGTTGAAAACATTGAGCTAGAAATTGCTGATTCATATATTTACCTTGGCCAGCTGATTTCAATGGAAGGTAACGTCATGAAAGAACTCAAAAATACTTATTAAACTCGGCGGGAGTGCATTTAGAAGAAATAGTTTTATCCTGAAGAGGAAATTGCCTTTGTGTCTAAAAAGAAAGGTCTTTAACTAATGTGTATTGCCAGTGCTCTCTTATGGATCAGAAACATGGAGTCTAAGAGTTGGCCCAATACGGAAGTTACAGGCTACCCCAAGGAACCTGGGGCGGTGCATGCTGGGAATAACTAGGAGGGATCGAAAAAGAAACACTTGGGTGTGGGAACAAACTAGTGTAGAGAAAATCATTGTTAAAGTAAAAAGGCTGAAATAGCGATTGCCTGGGCATACTGTAAGAAGAACTGATCAACGATGGACAACGGAAATTCTGAACTGGATTCCAAGAGACCACTGGAGACCTAAAAAACTTCCTCTAGCTAGATGGGTGGATGAAATAAGAAAACCGGTTGGGTTAACGTGGAAGCGAATTGCCTAGTATAGATTTGTGGAAAGCATTTGGAGAGACCTTCATCCTGCAGTGGATAGATAATGGTTGACGATGATGATGATGATATACATATATATATGTCAGGCATAAATTATTCTTTTATCGATTGTTTTATCGTTGATTCAGAAATTTTAATTTTTATTACATTGCATGTTTTATCATACACATAAGAATTTAGTTGCAAAAATTGTTCAGTACATTTTGTGGCTTTTAACGGCAGTTTTAGAGAGTTAAATAATATGTATATAACAAATGTGTACATGTATTTTTAGAGTTACAAGTATTTTCTACTTATATGTACATTACGGAATGTAAATATGAAATATAATTTAATATTCCCTTTCGTCAGGGGTCTCTTATTTCATTTCACACTGGATTGTATATGAAATATTTTTGCAGTCCATAATTCTCTGAAGAAACATACATACAAGAATGAAAGCGTCAGTAAAACCAAGGACATTGGCAGAACGAAGGCACCTCAATGGAATAGTATTCCTAAACATGAACAGCATACAAACCACAATCACAACAAAAATCACCAAATATCAAGACCTCAAATATGAAATTAAAGACATGTAGCATATGGAAGAAGTTGACATTGTAATTGTTATTTTACAGCCATAGGTCTAACACCCACCACATTGAATAGAAGCCTGAAAACGCCTGAAAACGCCTGAAGACTCCGACATCTACATTGAGTTGTAAAAGCCCACAATTCTTAACACATGCCGAGCAGTCAGAGAGTTCCTGGACACAACAACCGAGTGACCTTCAGAAGGAAGTCTTGAATACTTGGCACTGCCCTGTTCAAATCTGTACCGCCAAGTGCGAGAACACATACAATAATAATAATAGGAAAAGAAGGGAAGAGGAGAATATTTATTTATTGCCTGCATAAACACACTATACATAATTTTGTAGCACCAGGAAAATAGTCGATGTTTATGTGAGCATTTCAAATGCTCTTACTGAATTCAATAACTCGGATATAAATATATATTTTATAATCTTATATTTCTTCTTCCAATTGTTCGAGCAGATTTTTTCGTTAGTTGCACTAAATTGTTTGCTTTGCCTGAAGTTTGAAGTTTCTAGAGAGGATCTTGACAGCGGTGAAATCCGCAGAAAAAAATTATAAAATGAAAAGGAACCAATATATTGTTTGCTTTAGGAATACTATAAAATTTACCATTTTAACCCCTCCTCCAAAGTAAGAAATGAAAAAACAGCAACGGTGTTTGTACTTTAAAATGCCATTGGTGACAGCTGAGGCCGGAAGTGTTTTCTTAGGAACTCAGAAACTCCCCCTTACCTCCCGAAAACCGGGATTTTTCGCCGAAGAAATGTTTTGGAGAAAGCGGACTATTTATAACCGAAGTTTCACACAGATCTTTGCTTTGAAAAATGTGAAGAATACACCTAATGTTAATAGATATTGATAAGAAATTATCAATGTCTATTATTATACATTGTCAATATCTATTATTATACATTGTCAATATCTATTATTATACATTGTCAATATCTATTTTTTTTGCATTGTCAATATCTATTATTATACATTCTCAATATCTATTATTATACATTGTCGATATCTATTATTATATATTGTCAATATCTATT
>QLNU02015270.1:111516464-111531531 GCA_006491805.2 Dysdera silvatica | reverse complement strand
TTTTTCGGATCAATTTGATCTAGGTTATACATTAGTGTAAAAATTTTAACTTATACACTTGAGGGTTAAACGCTACCAAAATATTGCTTATTTGATTGATTTTAGGCGACCTCTGTTTAACAGGAAACATATTTCATGTGCAGTAATTAATACTGCACGGTTTTGGAGATTATTAGTGGCTAATAATTTTGCCACAAATTAATTAATTATACAATTGTTTTTTAAAACGATGTTCGCAGATTAAATCTATTGCTCTGTCACCATCATTTCCACCCTTGCATACATAATGGAATGGCCTTGCGCCGGCGCAGTGACAACTTCTAATGATGCCAAAGAAAAGCAATTAAAAATTTTTAACAACTAACTCATCAAATTATCCTGAATAAAACTTGATTTCCATCAGTTTCCTTTCAATCTGTTGTGACTGCACGTTATCATCATGTAAAGGATTATCTATTTCAGTATATTCATTGTCTTAAATTAATTGATTAATTTTTATTTGCTAACAAGCATTTGTCCTCATTAATGACCATTTGCAAAATATTATGAATTGTTTTACTTCAATGTTGGATATTAATTTGATTAATTCCCTTACAGTTGGAAGAGGGCTACTTTTATCAAATTTTCTGCTTAGGGTATAAAATAGCTAAAGAATATGGATATTTTATAAGCATTTAAACTATGTTTCAATTCAATTGCTTTCACGAAATATGCATTAAATATAAGAATTATTATTAAGTAATGGGACTTTCTTCCTCACTTTATGAATATCTACTCCCATGACTTCTTATTACGCAAATGTGGTCCTCTCAATTTTCAAAATATATTGCCCTTTTTAGGGCATAGCAGTCGCTCTTCAATGTCTAGTACATTTCGTGAATGTCGTGGCATTAATTTAAACGTTTAAATGCCTTCAAACACGTATTATTCATATCATTATACACCCATTTATTTCTAGTATTAATCGCGACTAAACATTTTTATCTTTGAACACATAAAGAAATCAAACAACAATATCAATCAACGTTTATTGGCGTAGTGATACCAACGCCGATGGTATGGCGTGATTAGATGGTGAAACGTTCGAAAGAAAATAAATATTTCTGCCTTCGGTGGGACCTGAACCCACGACCTTCCACTTGCCGGGCGGAGGCTCTACCCCCTTAGCCCGGCAAGTGGAAGGTCGTGGGTTCAGGTCCCGCCGAAAGCAGAAATATTTATTTTCTTTCGAACGTTTCACCATCTAATCACGCCATAACATCGGCGCTGGTATCACTACGCCAATAAACGTTGATTAATATTGTTGTTTAATTTAATCTGCGTAGTGTTCGATTTATATAAATACATAATGAAATGTCATTTAAAAAAAGACTTACTGACTGATACTAATGATAACTCTGATTGCAGAAGGGACTACATACATATTTATATGTATGGCTCTATAGAAGTTATGTTGAATCAGTGATATCTCATAATATAACGGTACAGTCGATGATATAATGATACAGATTGTACAAGAATACTACGATGAGATTATTTGAAACAGCTGCGCATAAGTAGATGGAATTTAATCATAAACAAGTTTTGATATTCAGTACTATATGTCAAGGGAAGGCCTGCAAAAGGGTTGCTGGTATCTAACTGGAAGGAGACCCACACGCTGAACGTATGTGACGATGTGTGGAACCGGCCAGGCCAGTAACCTAGTGTCCTACCCCGCCTTCAAGTGGTGCAGGCTGGGCTTTCTATTTATGAGGCAAATTAATATTTGCTGCACGGATGGAAAGGCGGAAGGGGAGGGCTAATTCACCAACCCGTCTAGCCAGCGTGGTGAAATGATGGCTAATTCCTCCAATATGCTAATACACCAAAAACCATGGCCCCTAGTCTCCAGGTGCTGGAGTGCTCCTGATCAAGGCAGCGGTCAGCGTGGCATGAAAGCAGGGGGTACTAAGAATCACTGGAATGGCCCAGGCTGCCGTTTATTGACCTTGGCTACGTTTAATGGACGATCCCTTGCTTGAAGCCAAAACTTCAGGAATTGAAGAGAACTAGACGATCAATGTATTACTGTAGGACCTGGTGAATTAGAATAGTGTTGTGAAGAGTTGGTGAAACCAAAAGTTAATAATGTTTTATTATAGAGGAACGGACACTGGAAGAACAAGTGGTGTTGGCTTCTTAATCAACAAAAGAATTAAAGACTGTCTTCTGGAAGTTGAAAGTACATCAGATCGAGCAGCGAGGCTTGTTGTTCAACTAACCCAGCGATACCAACTTCAAATAGTACAGGTATATGCACCAACATCAAGCCATACCGACGAAGAGGTTGAAGAATTTTATGAAGAAATCAAAGAGTTACACACCAAAGGGAAACAACATATCAAGCTCATCATGGGGGATTTCAATGCAAGAATTGGACAACAGGAACAAGGAGAGACATCGGTTGGTAAATACGGATATGGGGAAAGGAATGAACGTGGCGATCAACTCATCGAATTTGCAGAAGCTGAAAATCTTAGCATCATGAATTCATTTTTTAAGAAGAAACCGCAAAGAAAATGGACATGGAAACACCCAAATGGGGGAACTAGTGAAATTGACTATATCCTGGCAAACAAGAAATCAATTATTGAAGATTGCAGTGTACTGAACAGATTTAATACTGGAAGTGATCATCGAATGGTGAGATGTAAAGTGCACTTAAATACTAAACTAGAAAGGCAGAAGCTCATTAGGAAACAAGTATGTAAGAGGGTGGATTTAAA
This sequence comes from Dysdera silvatica, assembly GCA_006491805.2. NCBI lineage: Eukaryota > Metazoa > Arthropoda > Arachnida > Araneae > Dysderidae > Dysdera > Dysdera silvatica. Next base: position 111,528,763 of record QLNU02015270.1, on the reverse strand, counting down.
GAAATTAAAAGAAAATACCGAGGCATTCAAGTTGGAATTAAAAAATCGCTTTTCTGCACTGGAAGGACTTATTGAAGAAGTTGACATCTCAGAAGCAAATGAAAACATTGTTAAGACAATAGTTGAAACTGCTGGGGAAATTGGTGGTGTAACCTGTAAAAAGCACAATAGCAAATTATCTGAGAAGACGAAACAGCTCATGAAAAGGCGAAGAGATATGAAGGTGGACAATCGAAATACCAGTTCCAGGATTGAGTACATAGAACTTTGTAAAACTCTGCGCAAAAGCATGAAAGAAGACATAAGAAAATTCAATTGTGAGTTAGTAAATGGAAGCTTTCATTGAAATAACAAGAGCCTTAGGGTTGTTAAAGGAATTTTCTCTGTTGGGGAAGAAACACATCATTGCATTAAAAGGAGAGGATGGCACCGTAACAAGAAATAGGGAAGAAATACTTAGAAGAGTTGAAGAATTCTACAAAAATCTATACGAAAGTAACAGTGAATTAAACGAAGACATTGAAATAGTCGAAGGAACAGCTCCTAAAATCTTAAAAGAAGAAGTTTCATTTGCAATAAAAAGCATGAAGAAAGGAAGAGCCCCTGGTGATGATGGTATTACATTAGATATCCTAAAAGAAGCTGGAGAATATGTAGAAGACATACTTGCAAAATTCTTTACCAAATGTCTTAACAGCGGTAACATACCAAACCAATGGGATTCTGCAACAGTAATTCTTTTGCATAAAAAAGGTGATAAAGAGGATTTGAAAAATTACCGACCAATTAGCTTGTTACCTGCTATTTATAAAATCTTCACAAAAGTTCTAACACATCGCCTGCAGAAAAAATTAGATGCAGCTCAACCAAGAGAACAAGCTGGATTTCGAAGTGGATTCAGTACAGTGGACCATATTCAAGTATTAAGAGAATTAATTGAAAGAACACATGAATATGAACTTCCATTGTGTGTTGCATTTATTGACTATGAGAAGGCCTTTGACTCTATAAAAACATCAGCAGTCATCAACTCTTTAAGATCAACAGACATTGAGGATGTGTACATTGACATGGTGAAACGTGTGTATAAAAATGCAAGTGCAAAATTTCGGTTACATAAAGATACCAAAACTATCAAACTTGGCAAAGGGGTGAGGCAGGGAGATACCATTTCTCCAAAACTTTTTACTTCTGCTTTACAGATGATTTTTCAGCTGATAAATTGGAATAACAAGGGAATAAAAATAAATGGTGAATATTTAAATCATCTGCGGTTTGCTGATGACATTGTTATTTTTTCAACGGACCCATTAGAACTCCAAGACATGGTACAAGAGCTCTCAACTAGAAGTGAAGAAGTTGGACTCAAGATGAACCTACAAAAAACTAAGATCATGTTCAATAATTTTGTAGAGGAAACAAAAATACAAGTTGACAACACTGAGCTAGAAATTGCTAATTCATATATTTACCTTGGCCAGCTGATTTCAATGGATGGCAACATTATGAAAGAACTCAACAGACGTATTAAACTTGGCTGGAGTGCATTTGGAAGAAACAGTTTTATCCTGAAGGGGAAATTGCCTTTGTGTCTAAAAAGAAAGGTCTTCAACCAGTGTGTATTGCCAGTCCTCTCTTATGGATCAGAGACATGGAGTCTAACAGTTGGAGCAATACGAAAGTTACAGACAACGCAAAGGAGCATGGAGAGGTGCATGCTTGGAATAACTAGGAGAGATCGAAAAAGAAACACTTGGGTGAGAGAGCAAACTAGAGTAGAGGACATCATTGTTAAAGTAAAAGGGCTGAAATGGCGATGGGCTGGGCATATTGCAAGAAGAACTGATCAACGATGGACAACAGAAATTCTGAACTGGATTCCAAGAGACCACCGAAGACCTAGAAAACGTCCTCAAACTAGATGGGTGGATGAAATAAGAAAAGAGGTTGGGGTGACGTGGAAACGAATGGCCCAGGATAGACTTGTGTGGAAAGCATTTGGAGAGACCTTCATCCAGCAGTGGATAGATAATGGTTGAATATGATGATGATGATGATGATGAGGAAGAAAATAGAAATAACAAAATCAGAGATTGAAATCTTTTCCTTTATTTCTTTTTTTTTTGCACAGCGTACGGACAGTGGAAGTATTTTATACCAGCCCCCTCCGACTACAGTTAGCAAATTGTAAGTAAGTCTTCTATTTTGGCAACATGGAGTGCCAATCCAACACACACACTGAATTTGTGAATGGTTATTTTAGGTAACGTGAACAAAGATCTTTGAAATGTCAAGTAGTTGCTCAACTTTGATATTTGTTCCTCAGTGAACGAGGAAGGATATGAGTGAAATAGAGGGAGAAATTGATTTGCAAAATAATTCCGCAAAGTGTATCAGAGCAATGTAATATTCATTTAAGAATTAAAGACCGCAACGTGAGAAAGATCCTTGAATGATTTAAGTTCGTTATTAATTTAGCTGAGTACCCTGCGTTTGATTAACTGGAATCGTTAAATAATTGATTGTGGCCAATATATCTGCATATAGTGTCAGAAATTTGCCTTATGCTACGAACCGGTAAATCTAACCCAAGAATCGAACCATTTAATGAAATACATTAAAAATGCAAAGAAAATTTAGTGAACTTAAAGACATGTTTTGTCGATAATTTTCTCTATGGGGCGTAGGTATGGCAAACATTTATTACAATTTCTCTTAAACCGTCATACTTGATAATTGATGCTATAAATACATATTTTTAATTTGAATAGGGGAAAATAACAGACTTTCAAAACCTTTAATGCATTGAAATATATTTTTTTTTAAAAATCAAAAGTTTATTTAGAATAGTGGAAATTTATTACCCATGTTTTTTAAGACAAGTGTGCATAATTTAATCTATTAATAATTAAATGCATTTGTATCATTTGACCAATATTACAATTCACGACATAGATGAATGAATCAACCGATCTTCGACGTCTTTTTTTTTACCAGTTTTGAATGAACGAATAATAATCATCACAATTATTTCAAATAATAATCATCAGAGAAACCACTTGTACAAATCATTACAGAGAACTTTAATATCTATGTTGATTTAAATTGTGTTATGTTATTGCAGCTCCTATTTCCAAAGCAAACTCTAAATACGTTCCAAAGCAAACTCTAAATACGTTCCAAAGCAAAAGCCAAAGTAAAGCAAAGCCGCAAATTATTTGTTTTTTAGTCCCACGGCCAACATTATTACAGCATGTCCTAGAGTTTTATGAAACTTACTTTTTCGAAAAAAGTAATAATGTAGTAATTAATGTAGAAAATATAAAAGATTTATATTCATGAGGTACTCTTTACAAGAAACTGAATATCATACTTCATCATCGACAGTAGATAACATATACAAATTAAATAATATGTATAAATCCAGTTATAAGGAATTGCCTCATAATTATATGAAACAAATAAAAATAATAATAATATATAAATTTAAAGCTCAATTAATAATGTATTGAGCCTCCTGTACATTTAATAACATGAAATACGTATCCTGGCGCACTTCCTATTGAACGATGCATCATCGTACAGTACATATTATATCAACAGTTTACTATTTATGCTTTGAGTTATTTGACAATTACAAATTGCCTAATATTAACGTAATCGCTATGAACTGAAGCGTACTAAAATTTCTCAATGAGATTGAGATCCAAGCAACTGGCCAGCTGGGGCAATAGTTACACTGTTTTGAATCTCAATTATGCCATCGTATAACTTGCTTTATAAATAGACGCATTATGCTGCTGGAAAATCCAGTCAGGACTGTCTATTTTCTCCGCATCAGGAAGAGGACTGCCTTTTAAAATTTTTGACATGTTGGTGCATTTCGTTGTTAAGAAAAAAGACAAATATCATCTTGACAATTGAAGCCAAAAATTGCCCTTACCATAACTGAAATTCCTCCATTTTGTCGGCTGATTATTTGTCATTCATTGTATTTTAAATCATGCCAGTAATGTTTAGCATCGTGTGGCATATCGAGGTTGAATTTTTTCTAATAGCTGAATATTACTTACAGCCAATCATTCTTTCTTGACATATGGTTCTTGGTCCACTGTGATCGCTCGCGTTTGTGGTTTGCAATTAAAGGCGGTTTCTCTAAAAAATTGCACATATTACATGTGGTGGTTTTTTCAATACTCCATGAACACTACTCTTCGATATTTGTACTTTCCAAATAACTTATTTTCATACAGACATATGACCACTAACGACGTCTTTCTGGATCAGTCGCTCCATTCGAGATAAAACGTTATTACTGCGTCTAGTTCACTTCTGCTGTGGATGCTTCTGCTTTCTGTTTCCACTTAAAACTCTGTCAAGATTTGCATCGTTTTAACTATATTGAAGCTAGAAATAAAATACAGGGTACCAGGGAGGAAATTTACATACAAAAGGTTAAACACTGGTAAAATTGAAGTTGCATCGTGAATTCTGTGAGGGCTTTCAAATCTGAATTGCCCCACAGGAAGATACTTTCTTCTACGTGGCATTTTTGAAAAAGCATTTGTACCATTTCAGACTGTTTACTTCACCACTTACTTATATATTTCTAACGTCAGAAAAATTTGCATATCGTTGCGCTTTTTTTTCTAGCGATTTTCTAAAATTCCATATAATTTTCTGGGACAAATTTTAATAATTTTCTTTAAATATTAATAAACATAAAATTAAAGCACTTCCAGTTCATCAAACTACTTCTGAAAAGGCAAATTCTTTCGTTTTCGCAACTGTTTTAATGAGTTTAGTAAATTTTAAATACTGTAAAAATTAGTGCGTTTTTATATGTTTCCATGTAATTATGGGACATACTATAGTTGTTTTAAACATGATAGAGTCTGTCAATTTCACATTGTCTGTTGAAAGCGAAATATATTGCCTCCCATGTGACATCATACAGGCAACTCATATCACCCTACGATGCATGTACAAAGCCTTGGAAACCTCATAGACCAAGCTTACCCGGACATTGAATAAGGCACAGCGAGTTAGTAGGCTGTGATTATATCTACTGGAGGGCGTTAAGTGTTTCCTCCTTCTAATCAATTTAATCACGTAGTAATGCCATTCTTGTACGAGGGCGAATCAGAAAGTTTTTGCTCCTATTTTTTATTAGCCAAAATAAGGTACATACAGGTAATTACAAATATACGTACGATTCTAGGTACCTTACACTAATTTTCCACATAGTCCCTACACCGGTTCAGACATCTGTCCAATCGCAGCACTAAATTTGAGATGCCCCTGTGATAGAATCCTTCCGGCTGACTGTGGAACCACTGTCGGACTGCAGTCTTGACTTCATCGTTGCACGTGAATCGCTACCCTGCCAGGAACTTCTTCAGCGGACTGAAAACGTGGAAATGACTAGGGGCGAGGTCCGGACTGTACGCAATCAGAACCTCCGACAAGCTCCGGACATTCCACTGGGAGAATCTGGACCACGCACCATGCAGTCCGGACCTTGTCCCTAGTGATTTCCACGTTTGCGATCCGCTGAAGAAGTTCCTGGCAGGACATCGATTCACGTGCAACGATAAAGACAAGACAGCAGTCCGGCGGTGGTTCCACAGTCAGTCGGACAGATTCTACCACAGGGGCATCTCAAATTTAGTGCTGCGATCGGACAAATGTCTGAACCGGTATGTTGACTATGTGGAAAAATAGTTTAACGTACCTAGAATAGTATGTATATTTGTAATTACCTGTATGTACCTTATTTTGGCTAATAAAAAATAGGGGCAAAGACTTTCTGATTCGCCCTCATAATAAACTATTTATGGAACCTCCATTATTGAAAATCTTGTTGGTGCGTTTTGAACATTTTTAGGTATTTCACTCATTCAAAAATCGTTTAAGTTAGTAAAATTTCTGCAGCGCAAGAAGATTTCTTTCGCCATCTTCTAAGTTACTCTGTATAGCCCAATCTTCCAGTTATCTAACGTCGTTCCCAATTTACAAAAAAACTGAGAAAGAAGTTTCAAATGGACTATCAAGAATGACGATCTTACGTATTACGAAGGCGGTTAAAGGAGAGAAAATCGTTGTCTTATCCCAAAACCAATTTGCAGGTGCGACCAAAACCCTGGAATCGGGTCCACATAAACCACTTTCTAAGGATCCCGCCAAAAAGCTTCGTACCAATTACAATAAACTGACTCAAATGTCATTTCTTTTTAACTTCAGTCAGATAAAATTTCGTACTACGTCCTATGCTTTTCTTGCCGAGTTCTATGTATTTCCAAAGGTTCACAAACCGGACATTTTTTTCTGCTCGATCGTTTTAAATATCGGCACCGTTTCTTACTAACTAACTAATTTTCTGGTTTCTGTCTTCTCCCCTCTTATTTCCTCTAATTCTGTTACGTGCAAAAATTTTCTCCAGTTTGTCAACAAGCTTTTAAATTTTTCCTCCGAAAATTGCACCAAGGCATATTTAGATATTAAATTTATGATTACTAACATTCCTGTCGCCTGTCCCATGATTGCTTCTAAAGGCGCTTAACCGAATACTATTAAATTATTTAAATTATTAAATTATTATTTTAATCAATTAATTAAAGTAATAAATTAAAATAATCATAAGTTAAATTATTATTTCAATTATTTAATTATTAAGCATAAACTGAAATCAACAAATTAATTACCATAACCGTAGCCTGCATAAATTGTACTTATTTTGTATTTAATGGTCGATATTTTCAAAAACTGACGGCATGACAACGGGAAACCCACTTCCCTCCATTTTCTGTGACACGTAAGTCCACTATTTTGAGATCAAATTGTTTGAAATTATAACATTCAAATTTTGGTGTGGATGCGTGGACGATATATTTATCATTTGGTAAATCCACCAGATCAAATCGCTTCCATACTTCCTATTGTCAACTGTGTTGATAAACATCTTGAATTCCCTCTTGAAGTTGAGAATAATAACTCCTTATCTTTCTTCGGCGCTTTTGTTGAAAAAGAAGGGCGGCAGTTGACAACGAGTGTTTACCGTAAGCCATGCTTTATCGCTCCCGCCTCGCGTAAAATCTTGTCATCCACATCAGCAAAAAATGGCGACGTTCTGCACATATGTAAACAGAGTCCTAAAAATCTGTTCAACATCCATATCACTCTGCCAAGAACTCCCTTTCTTGAAATTTGTTATTATTAAAACATCGTTTTTATATCTGATGTAAATTAATAGTTATGAGTAATTTTTAAATTACCAAACTAAGAAACTAGCTAATTGTGATTAAAACTGGTATTACATATTTACTAACTTTTTAAGAAAAATTCCTTATCACTTTGTTGTCCCTGCAATCGTTATTTGTTATTATCAATAGGGGATTTGACGAAAGAATTCAGCAATACAACAATACAGGAGCTACGCCAGTGTTGCAATGTTAGAGTTTTATTTTTTAAAATCAATAAGAAATATACTACCCTCAAATATTATATAACCATGAAATATACACATAACGATATACCCATTTAAATAATTTTCAAGGATCTACGTCTGCTTGGTATTGGCTATCTGATCAATACCAATTAATGACTTTAGTTTTTTTGATAGTATTGTCAAACTGGGATACTTTAGCCGCAAGGATAATCACTTATTCTAGGTAAATTTCAGGGACTGATTTTGGCAACACATGTTAAATTAAACATCTTGAACCCTTTTATTGTAAATTAAACATCCGAAACACTAAAATGTAAAAAAATTTACTTTTTACTTTCATTTTTACTAATAAATATCTTGAGCAGTATATCTACATTTATTTTAGCCCTTTATATGGATTTTGATACCCCATCATCAACTAACCTAAGTCAAACATTGAATTCTTCTGCTGGCTTTAGTTATCTGATATCAAAGGTTAACTTAAGCCACCACGTTTCATTAACATACATGTTGTAGAAGACTTTCATACATCTGAACATAGAGTGTAACTGTAGACCCAAGTTTTATAATAACTAGTTAATCTCTAAAGTAAATGATGTTGAATTGGCAGATGTTTTAAATTGAAAAGTGGATTAAGTATCCCTAAATATTCTACAAAGTCTACGGCGGAACCTTGCTATGATAATAGGGCAAAAGTTACCTAATTCTTTTAACGTAAATTTTAAAACCCCTTTTAGATTCCTCAAAGCAGAAATGAGTTTTGATTTATTCAGAAAACGGTTTTCGAAAACTTTATGGTGATTTGGAGTTTATGCCCGAGAGGTAAGAAAAGAGGCTTCATTATCTTGGTATTTGCTGGAAGTTTTCGTCCACTGCCTCTGACGTAGGTTTTCGTTGCGCCACACATTATGCTAAAAGCGGATTTCCATTTTTTCCATTTATGCAAAAGCGTTCTTCATTCTTTCTCGTTCTCTTGTTTGAGGTTTTTGAATTTAAGCAAAAGACGAATTTCGAAATGATGTCGTTTTCCTTGTGACCGAAAGCTAAGAGAATAGTGCTTTGATCTTACGAAATATATGCGAAAAAAAACGCCATTACAGTTTTCAATGTTCTCTATTTCTCATCTCTCTCTCTCTCTCTCTTAAATTCGCATAGGTATGAAAAATACATGGTGGAGCTTTCAAGCGGACATTGGTTCCATGTCAGAGAAACATAATGAATGAAATCTCAAAAGAAATTGAATTTTTAATCAGTGGAAATAAATAAAACCTTCCTGAATATTGAAAATACGTCAAACTGAAATGTAACAATCCATCTTTAGCTATCATGTTCCTAGTAACAATTAGCATACTTCAAATGTATTATTGTATAAACCAGCTAATGAATGTTCAAAAATTCTATATTCTAGGAACGAATGAATCAATTAAGGAAGAAATCACTTACTTAATTCGTTATGTAAATATACTATAATTTTTTGAAATATTAAATAATTATCCAGTATCGGGCTAATAGTACATGTATAATCCTTGCTGTTAATATTATTTATTATAATTTTATTTTAATATTCAATTATAATTTTATTTTAATATTCAATTATAATTTTATTTAATATTCAGTATAATTTTATTGTAATATTCAGTTATAATTTTATTGTGATATTCAATTATAATTTTATTCATATTCAATTATATAATTTTATTGTAATATTCAATTATAATTTTATTGTGATATTCATTTTAATTTTATTGTGATATTCAATTTTAATTTTATTGTGATATTCGAATTTTAATTTTATTGTGATATTCAATTATAATTTTATTGCAATATTCAATTATAATTTTATTTTATTATAATATATAATATGCTTAATTATATATGACAGCGACATGCATAAGAGAAGAAAGCTTTACACTATCTGAATCATAAAACAATAACGTGATTTCCATTTCCTTAAAGCGACAATTTAACTACTAAAAACTATAAGTACAAAATGAACTACAGTGAAAATCGTTTATAACGACGCCGGTTATAACGACCAATCGCATATAACGACGGAATTTTTACAAGAAGTTTGGTTTGCTATTCTACTCCATACTAAATATATCGGTTATAACGACATCGTATATAACGACGGCGATTTTGTAGTCTACGTAGATTCTAAGTAGGGAAATTCGTATCGGATATAACGACGCGACTTGACAGTCATAAATCGGAACCACATGGGTTAGTTACCAAATTTGAAGGTCGGTTTTTAAAATGTAAGCATTATTCTAATCTTGTTTATTTACAAATGTCCGAGAAAGTTTTATTACTGCTAAACCTGAATATTCGTGATAATGACTATTTAAAAAAAAACACGTGATTAATTAATTAAATATTACAAAGGTCATATTCTTTAGGGGCTCATGTTATTTTTTCAATGCAGGGCCCATAAAACTCTTAAATCAGCACACTTTGTAGATCAATAGTATAATATAATAAATATTATTCATTAGATTTTTTTCTACATTATATACTTTAGTATTTTCTAGAATTTTTTCAATTTAAAAAAATAAAAAATGCTATGTATTTAGTGTGGCTATAAATATAATTTAATATAGACGGAAATTAAATTCATTATAATTAAATATATTTTAATTTAATTTTGAAACTAAACAGTTTAATACTTTTTACTATCAAAATAATTTATAAAACTCTAGAGTATGTTATCTTACACATAATAATATAATAATAATCATAGTAGCGTGATGTACTACTATGATTTTAAAAATATATCGTTTATAACGACTATCGGTTATAACGACCGAATTTGCACAGTCCCTTGAAGGTCGTTATAACCGATTTTCACTGTATTTAATTTTAACACTGTTCGTAGTAGACAGAAGTTATTTTTTAAAGCAAGAACTTCAGTTTGCATTAGGTTTAATTACTGTTGTCTAAAAACTATATTAGCTTCGCCCTGTGGACCGAGTAAAGATTGCCGGTTTCAACTTTGCACTAAAGTGCCGTAGGCTTCGCCAAAGCTTAACAAAAACCGTTCTTTATTATAATAACCTGGCACTTAATTACGCCCAGTACTTTTCTATGATGTTTAAATAGCTATTCTGTGTATGTAATTTGGCTATTTTTAAAACACAGTATTCCAATAGATTACGGAATAATTTGTTTTGGAAGAAGGCTGTTTACCTCGAAAATATTAACGATATTAACGACAGACTTTATTTACGATATTTTATATGAATGGGGACAAATCGCTTACGGATTTTAGAAACGGTGGCGTTATTCCAGGAGTGGTGAAAAATTAGAGACGTGTTCTACGAAGATTTACGCAACTCGTAGTCAAAAGTGAACTTACCTAAAATGTGGATAATACAATCAAACCTTGTTAAAACGAACACGCTTAAGACGAATTATTTTTAATACGAACCGTTTTCTGAAGTCCCGTCAAATTGTATTGGAATCCCCATGTTGCTTTTTCCTCGAACACGAACACTGTTCAGACGGAATACCGCTTACAACGAACTGGTAATCAATGGCCCTTGGAAAATTTATGTCGCTAAACACGAACAAAATGTTCTTTATAAATTCAGAGCTACTCAGTAATAATTTCAACTGACTGTAGTTGCCAGACTAAATATTTGGAAGTGGCGACATCGTATATAATTCTATAACAAACGTTTCTTGTTGGCGTTTACATGCGATTAGAACAGAAAAATATATCTCTATGGACATCATAACGTGCAACATTTCACCGGACGCCGAAATAGTTGAAGCCGTCAATGGCATGATACTACCCTTGTCGAATAGTAATCACTTGAGCCCAGATTATATGCATTTATATGTACTGGTGTTAAAAACGGCTAAAATATTCACTTTCATATGCTCATATGCATTTGCACATAATCCAAGCTCTAGTAATAACTATTTTTCTGATAGTGACGACGATACTGACAACTTTGTCACTTCAGACGAAAATCATTTAAATGAATGTGGTGGCTTCCACTGTGCGTTGTTTTGTGGTGGAAGAGGCAGATATTCCGGGTCTTTTTGAAAAACCGTGGACAAACAATGATTTTTGGCGATATTTTACCAATGGAAAGCGAAAATAATCTGAAATTATGGAATTTTTTAAGTGTACTACTATAATTTAAGTATGTTTCTTGTCGCCGTATGTAATCCTGAAAAGTAAATAATTTACTGAACTTCCTGTGTGTTCATATATAGTAAAATAGATATTTCGAATCCATCAAATTCACGTAATATCCACTTTAAAAGTACATATATGTATAAATATATGGTTTTTGTTACAAAATGTGCATGCTATAAGAAAATAATAATAATAATAATAATAATAAAATGCATTAATTAATTAACAACATGCATATATATATAAATAGCAAAATGTATATATGGTAACGAGAGATGGAGTAAGTAACTTACTAATACGATTCCCCCATTCTTTGCGGATAATATGAATTACTATGCATGTGAACAGATTCTCTGCTCCCCTCGAAGTTGGTCCAAACTAGGTTCGACTGTATCTACATTCTCTATGTTGTAAACTAATTCTTTGACAACTAGCGTTGATTAGTTTGTCAGTTGATTTTCTTTTACGCAAGAAGAGCAACAGTCATGTTGCACCAAACAAGGTGAGCTTGAATGTATATTTTTTTATGAAAGATGTAGTAAACTTTATACAAATATAAAAAAGAAGTAAAAAATTCATATGAGGCTTATATAACCGTCATAAATTCATAATTAAAAGTGATTTTAAAATTAAAAGAATCACAACAAATGTCATTGTGATTAAAACGATTCATAACACCACAATTCAAGGTGAGACGATTCAGAG
>QLNU02015270.1:111480548-111497401 GCA_006491805.2 Dysdera silvatica | reverse complement strand
TGCTTGGAATAACTAGGAGAAATCGAAAAATGAACACTTGGGTGAGAGAGCAAACTAGAGTAGAGGACATCATTGTTAAAGTAAAAGGGCTGAAATGGCGATGGGCTGGGCATATTGCAAGAACTGATCAACGTTGGACAACAGAAATTCTGAACTGGATTCCAAGAGACCACCGAAGACCTAGAAAACGTCCTCAAACTAGATGGGTGGATGAAATAAGAAAACAGGTTGGGGTGACGTGGAAGCGAATTGCTCAGGATAGACTTGTGTGGAAAGCATTTGGAGAGACCTTCATCCAGCAGTGGATAGATAATGGTTGAATATGATGATGATATTAAGGATTTTACAAAATACGCTTTTAATGGCAATGGATTACTCATAACGTATTGAGTGCAATAATTTAATGTATATAATGTAACCTAATTTAATGTATTTAATGTAATATTTTAATGTAATAATTTAGTGTATTTAATGTAATAATTTAATGTATTTAATATAATAATTTAGTGTATTTAATGTAATAATTTAATGTATTTAATATAATAATTTAGTGTATTTAATGTAATAATTTAATGTATTTAATATAATAATTTAGTGTAGTCAATGTAAATAGTCTATATATTGTTTAATATAATTTATTTAAATATAAATATATTTAAAAATAAATGCATGTTATACAATATTTTTTTTGCCACTCACGTCTATGTAGCTCAAACTAGAGTTTTTTGTTTTTGACATACATAGGCTATTTCGAGCCACATTCGAGTTTGAGCTACATAGACGTGGGTAGTAAACATTATTGTATAATAAATTCCACAACAAAAACTAAAAAGATCTTGCCGCGAAGAGGCTTCTCTTTATTGACCATTATTTGGCAATTTTCAAATCCCTCTAGTAATAATAATATCTTACATAAATACATACAAAACATAATTTGCTGAGGACGTTTTCTTACTGTGGCGAGCATGTTGAAACGAATCGTTCCAGTAATTTCTAAAACTGATGTAAAATAAGTTTACATTTATATTTATTAAATATAAATATATATATTCTTTGAAAAATTAATTCTGGAAAAGATACGTCGACGACACGTTTGTTATACTTAAAACTAATACACTCCAAAGCTTCTTCCATTACCTTAATAACTTAAACTCACATATAAAATTCACATACGAAACAGAACAGAACAATAAACTCCCTTTCCTAGACGTTCTTGTACACAGATCTCACGATAACTCAATCTTCACCTCAGTTTACCGTAAACCCACACATACAGACAGATATCTCGATTTTAAATCGCATCATCCAACATGCCACAAAGCTTCCGTTGTTAAAACATTAAGTCTTAGAGCGAATTCTCACTGCAGTAATGAAACACTTTCAAACACAGAAACAAAACACATACACACGGCACTTAAAAATAATGGATACCCTAAACGATTCATTCTCAGAAACTGTAGACCCAATAGTACATCTTTAAACAATACATCTCACACCCGCATATCTATTCCATATATTCACGGCATTTCCGAAACAATCTCTCGCATCCTTAAAGAGGCAAATATCAAAACATTCTATTCCCCTGTCACAACACTTCGCAAACAACTTACAAAAGTTAAAGACCCAGTTCCACCAGAAGATCTCACAGGCGCCATATACCAAATACCATGCAAAGACTGCAACAAACATTACATAGGACAAACAAAAAGAATGATCAAAACAAGAAAAAAAGAACACAAACAAGCACTCGCGAAAGGAGACATAGCCTCACGTCTGGCAGAACACGCTTTACAACACGGACACGAACCCGACTGGGACTCAACAAAAATACTACACCGTCACATCACAAACAAGAATAGTAGACTCTTCTTAGAATCTTGGGAAACTTACAAACTACACGGGAAAGCCATTAATACATCACAACCACTTCCAGAAACTTATAAACAACTCTTACTCTGAAATGTATGAGACATCCCCAAATTAGGTAACCCGCAGTGTGGGTTTCTCATTGGTCCCTATTGGGGTTCTTCCATGATTCTATTGGAGGCCTCCCATTGGTTCTCATTGGGTTTTCCCATTCTGCGGGACTACTCTGATGAAGGGTTTTCCAGAAATTTCAAGTATAAAAAAGAGACAGAAACATAACATCGTCATTACTCCTGATGAAGGACTGCTGCTGATGCGTCCGAAAGCTTGAGTGATCTTTTTCATTGCTATTTTACCAGTGTTTAACCTTTTTATGTAATTTCCTCCCTGGTACCCTGTATTTTATTTCTACATAACATATACTTACTTTTATATATATACATACGATAAATTTACACCATGGTTCTAATATATTTTATGTAATAATCTAATGTATTTAATGTAATAATTTAGTATTTTATGTAATAATCTAATGAATTTAGTGTATTAATTTAGTGTATTTAATATAATAACTTAATGTATTTAATATAATAAATTAATGTATTTAATCATAATTTAATGTATTTAATGCGCTAAATATTTTACATAACGGTAATTTAGTGTACGGAGGTAAAGTACATGGCAGAAAAAGTTTCAGGTACAGCTAATTTTGGAAATAATTACTATAAGTTAATTTGTATCACGTGTTCGTTTTGCTTTTCTCTTCATTTAACTTATTGCATGAAAATTTAAGTGGTGATATAATACGTCGTCCCTTAAATTTTAAGTCAATTCAAAGCTGAATATTATTGTATGCATGTTGCATGTATATATGTTACCCATAAAGACTTCGTTTTCAAAATTCGGAATTTTTAATTCCTGAATGCATATAGCGAGCATTTTCGTTTGTCCCAAATTCCTCGTCGTGCACGGGTCATAATGTGTATTTGAACGCGGTTTAAAGGTGTTAAAAGTTTGTTTATCGAGTCATGGAAAATGTGGAAATGCTCGTCCTTAACGCAAACTGCCAAATATTGCTGAACTTCAAGAGCATTTGCAACAAATGTTCGCTGTACCTATCCAGTATTTGACAGCGATAATTAGAGGTGAGACACAGACTTAAGTCCGCTAAATCTTCCCTGCATTTTTAATCTGTTTAATTAAAGTTTTCCATCATTTTGTCCAGGACTTACCAGATCACAGCACGAGGTAAAGTTTCGACGCCGTGTTCAAATACATCGGCCATGATCAGTTATTTAATAACCTCGGTTAGTCAAACACAGAACCTCCATCCAAATTAATAATAAACTAAACCCATTCAGAAAGGTTTCGGCATCGTGGTCTGCCCTCTTAGCAGGACATTATATTGTTTTGATCGATTTCACGGACTCATTCCTCCCAAATCTATTTCGTGACAGTACGCCCACACATATGCTCTCTTATTCATACAGTAAAGGGTATCGACATCGAACAAGCTTCGCATTTAAAAGACAATCATCTAAAATACCGCAACTGAAATATTTAATTAAACTGAGGGCCTGAATGTCCTGATTTAAACGGATTCAGCCATCAGCTCTTTACGTAAAAGAGAACCTCTCTGAAATGATGTAATTAATGTCTGGTTGGATGTTAATTATTAATTAATAACTTTCTCGAAGTTCCTGTTCTGTCTATCTAAAATGATGTCTGTAAATTCAACCCTAGAATTTATTATTTATACTTCCTTCTACTGACATGCAGTTATAAATATCAAAGTGCTTGTATTCATTAATAAGTTCAATTGTATCTGCAACTGCCTTATTCAGTTTCATTATGTTTTCTATTGCAGGGGTTCTTTAACTGTGGTCCTCGGACATATGTGTCTCCGCGGGACCCTATAAGGGGGTCCGCGAAATGTTTCCGTGTTCCACAAAAGTTCAGAAAAATACTAAGAAAAGAGCATTTGTTCTTTAATCCTAAGAATAAATTATGAGGAGGGACGAAAAATTCCTTCCTTAAATTGTGAAAATTAGCGATAAAACACTAGTAATAAAAATATGCATGATGCAAATTCCGGTCTTTAAACTTTCCATTCGCGGTCTAAGAATGTTAAAGGACCGCTGGTATATTTCATAATCTTAAAAAGTGGCATTACGTAACGAGTGATCTATGATTCACATCTATCTCTGCGAAAATACCTAGATAGGTATAAAGGGACTGTGCGCAGCTGGTGAGGGGGGGACGGGGCAGATTCCCAGGGCCTAATGCTTTAATGATATGAAAAACATAGTTTAGATTGCATAATTTCCTATTGAATACAATTGGTTGGGACCCAATCTGCTAACTGCCTAGAAGTCCTTAAACCTTTGTCCCCGGCCTTACAAAAGTGAATATGCTAGATTGTAAATCTTATCGTCATAGCTCATCACGTTTTTAAATGACACTAATTTATGAAATTTTGCTTAGTGACAAGAATATTAAGAATAAATACAGTAAAACCTCTCTACAACAATATTATACGGACCGAGAAAAATTATCTTTGTAGAGGGAGTTATTGTTATAGGGAGGGTTCATTATACAGTAAAACCTCTCTACAACACTATTATACGGACCAAGAAAAATTATCGTTGTAGAGGGATTTATCGTTATATCGGATATCGTTGTTGGGAGGTTTTATTGCATAACTACATTGAACATTTTTACTTAGTAAATGTGTACCTAGTTAAATTTGTACTTAGTGAATTTGTACCTAGTTAAATATATACCTAGTCAAAATTGTACCTAGTTAAATTTTACCTTCGTTAAATGGGTACTTAGTTAAATTTGTCCCTAGTTAAAGTTATACCTAGTTAAATTTGAACTTAGTGCATTTCTATTTAGTTATATTTGTACCCTGTATATTGTAGCCTGTTAAATTTGTATCTTGTAAATTGCAACCTAGTAAATTTATACACTGTATAACCTATTAAATTTTATCTTATGCAACCTAGAATTTATACACTGTATATTATGCAGTCTAAATGCAAATTTGTATCCTCTAAATTATAATCTAATGCTGTTGTATCCTGTAAATTGTAACCTAGTAAATTTTTACCCTGTATATTGTAGCCTGTTAAATTTGTATCTTGTAAATTGCAACCTAGTAAATTTATACACTGTATATTGTAGTCTGGTAAATTTGTATCCTGTAAATTATAACCTAGTAAATTTGTATTCTGTAAATTGTAACCTAGTAAATTTGTACCCAGTAAATTGTAACCTCGTAAATTTGAACACGGTAAATTTGAACACGGTAAATTGTAACCCACTAAATTTGCACCCTGCAAATTGTAACCTAATAAACCTGTACTCAATTTAAATGTACACCTATAGGTATAAATTTAAGTGAACATTTCAACGAATTTTGTAAATCCTGTAGACTATACAAAATTGCGAAACATCGAATAATGATTATGTTGGGTACAGGTGTGCCGAAGCGTTTACCGAACGAACCGATGAATTATTTTGCCCATTTATCACTCGTACTTAGGACATGAACGAGTTGGCAAATCGCCAATAATGAGCCAAGATAGACCTATAGCTTTCGCCGAAAATGAAGGGGAGGAGCGGTTTGAACTGGAATTCTATTCTTCTCTTTATTCTGCTATTTCCTATTTTTTCAGAGTTTCTGTTCTGAGTTCATTTCTTAGAATTCCCCATGTGGACCTTGGTCAACCTGCCCTCTTTTTTCCTTGAGGGTTCCGGTCTAATTCTTGTCTGCTAACAGTGCCTGATTTCTTCTATTGGTCTATATTTACTTCGTTCTTTTTTTGGCTAGCGTGTTTTCAATGTCGGACGGAGTCAGTTAATCGGGGTTATACTTGACTTTGGTTTGTGTTTGCGTCACAAGGACAGCTAAGGTCATACTGTCCCAAGATCTACAGTTTTTCAATGGATCCGAATAGGGGCGGACAAGGCCGCCGGAACCCGAGGGCGTCGGTCCTCATGGGCGATAGGAGTCGCGTCCTCCGAACGGGCAAGGGCTCGCTCCCTCAGACAATCCAAGGTATGCACCATTCTTTGAGAGGACTCAGTCCGCCCCTGGATCCGGAGCTCTATTGCTTGGGAAACTAAACCTTGGATCACGTTGAGCAGAAAACCAGCACGGGTTTTGTTATCGAACCCGTGTTAAGGGCCCGATAGCTGGACGCGATACCACTAAGCCACTGCCTTGTTCTCACAACCACCGGGATACTCAACGTTAAACAGTGCTGACATCATGGTCTAAACACGTAGCGATCTTCCGGAGTAACATCTCTGAGTTCAATGATTCAGTCCCTCTCCGTGCGCGACAGGTGGTGGTAACTGCCACGCTGTCGAATACGAGGCATCGTACAATCAAACCACAAGACTTAATCCGATTTCTAAATCCTGTTGTGACAGAAAAAATTGCAATCGAACAGGCTTTCATAGAATTTAAGCCACTTTAAGTAGCTTATTGGAGCTAAGCGCTTGAAAATGTGATCATTTGCATATCTTTGCTACACCTATAACTCTACTAATTTGCATAACTTTATGACCGTTCCTTCTTGGTGTTGCAATTTCAATATTGAGCAGTATATATATATATCATAAATAAGAACCACATTTAAATAACATTAAGCGTGTAGTCATTATTTTACCGACTGTACAATTATAGCAATTGAATACAAAAGGTTAAATAAACACTGGTCAAATAGCAAATGAAAATGATCACCCAAGTTTTCAGACGCGTCAGCAACAGTTCTTCCTCACAGTAATGAAAATACATATATGCAATAAACAACATTGCTTCTGATGAAGGACTGCTGCTGACGCGTCTGAAAGCTTAGGTGATCTTTTTCATTGCTATTTTACCAGTGTTTAACCTTTTGTATGTAAATTTCATGTCTGGCACCCTGTATCTTATTTCTGTAGTAATTAAAATTAATAATCGAATTCAGTTGTCATTTTATACACTGATATAAGTATGCATAACTATTTCGATAAAATCATTAGGTAATAATGGCAAAGCCATAGCTAGGATTTAATTTCGGGGGTGGTCAAAAATTTTAACAACATGTATCGATGCAATCAACAGCATGCAAGGTTTTAACCAGCTGGGAGGACCAGGGGGAGGACCGGACTCAAAGATCCCACCCTCTGGATACGGGCATGAATAATGGTAAATAATATCTTCCCAACATAGAGTTGATTTTCTTCTATTAAAGCTGTTTTCTATTAAGTGTGTCTGGGTGCACTCAATTAGAATATTTCGGACTTTAATTTAATGAAATAATTAAATGAATTATTTGATTACCGATAATTCAATTCACCTTCGAAATGTTAAGCTATATCGATACTCGTCCTTAATAAATGAGAAAGCATACGTGCGAGGGAAATAGAACGCGAAATTGATTAGGTTAACAAGTCCTGGAAGTTGACTAAAGCAATGTGATATTCCGGTAAGAATATTGGAAACTTCAAGGCAAAAGCGGTTGCTGCATAATTTGGTTCATTGCTAATTTGGCTGACGACATTGTGTTCGACTAACTGGAATTGTTAAATAATTGATTTTGATCAATATCTTTAAACGGGGCATCGACGACGGGATGCGACTTGATATGATCCAAAATTTTAGTCGAACGAATTAGCAATATACGAAAGCTTTAAGGCAGGTAAGTTAGAATGTGTTTGTTGCCAATTTTCGCTATCAAAACGCATATACAGTTAATATTTATTGTAATTTGTTTAGAAATTCCATAATGTACACTATTTAAAAAAAATTCGACGCACCAAGAAGAAGTTGTCCGACTGTAATGAAATTTCGTATGAAAAGATAGTTTGACCGAACATGCAAATGATTAAAATTTGGTGTCCAATGAATGAATAGCGGGAACTCCAGCGCATCGGAACTGCGCATTCAGCAGGTATATATAAGGAGCGATTCTCAATATGTGGTCAAAATTTCTGTTGCATTTTGACTGCGGATATCTTACGTCGACTGTAACAATGCCTCGCCGAAAGATTCGTGCTCATTACGAGCATATGTCAGAGTTTGAAAGAGGTCGTGCTATCGGATTGAAAGAGGCTGGTTGGACGAATCGAAGAATCGCTGGACATGTGGGTCGAAGCGATGCGGCGATTGGACGGTGCTGGCAAGAGTGGGTCAACAACGGCAGATGTCAGCGTCGGGACGGCAGCGGTCGACCTAGGGCCACAACAGAACGGGAAGACAGAGCGATTGTCAGAGCAGCTGTCACAGCACCGGATTCGTCGTTATCAACTATCCAACGTATGGCTCGCACACATGTGACCAACATGACCCTCTGCAGATGACTGAGAGAGCGGAATTTACGCTCGCGCCGACCGTTACGCCGCTTACCTCTCACGCCTTTACACCGTCAAGTCCGATTACAGTGGTGCCGGGCTCGATCAACTTGGAACTGCGCTGACTGGGGACGTATAGTCTTTAGTGACGAGTCCCGTTTCCAACTGTGTCCTGACGACAACCGCAGACGTGTCTGGAGACGTCCAGGGCAGCGTGGGGATCCTGCCCTTACTATCGCACGCCACACATGCCCACAACAGGGCGTTATGGTCTGGGGTGCCATCTCCTTTGATAGCCGGACCCCTTTGGTGGTCATTTCTGGCACATTTACATCACAGCGGTACGTAGACGACATTCTACGACCGGTTGTGTTACCGTTCCTTTTGCGACACCCTGGACTTACGTTTCAACAAGACATTTCACGGCCTCTCACGGCAGGGGTTGATATGACGTCTTCAAGATTGCCAAGCACTTCCTTAGCCAGCTAGTATGTATCCTGATCTCTCTCCCATAGAGCACATTTGGGACGCTATGGGAAGGCGATTGCAACCATCCCGGAATGTTGACGATTTAGCCCGACAGTTGGAGACAATTTGGCAAGAAATTCCGCAGGACACCATCCGGGATCTTTATCAGTCTATGCCACGCCGGGTGACAGCTTGCATCCAGGCCAGAGGTGGACCAACGCCTTATTGACTTCCTCCCTTTGTAACGGTCAAACTCTGCAATAAATCATTCAATTGTTCTGAAATTTTAATCGTTTCTTTTTCTATGTATGTTCTTCACATCCACCAATTTTTATCGCAATCGGACAACTCCTTCTTGGTGCGTCGATTTGTTTGTTATAGAGTGTAGTAGAGTACACCCAATATCTGTATGTTTTAAGTATCTATACATAACGTGATTTCTAATGTAGGTTAGAGTGCATCAAACTTACATTGTTGTCCCATGTCAAGCATCGACTGGAGAAACTCCATGTGAACACAGGGTGTTGCCGTTTCATGCTGCTGTTCCCTGTTTGAGGGAAGGGTTCCCTATCAGCGAAAATATATTGGTGAAAAATGAAAAGAAAATTAAAAAAAAGTTGAGGAGCGATAATATATCAGTAGAGTTTAATTGGGAACTCCACGCAATGCTAAAAGTGGGAGTAGATTTGTCATTGACGTGTACTCCAAACACGCCAATACGCTTTAACTAAAATAGCAAAACCTACGCTTCACATTACTGACACTAATATTTAATAATGAAACAATACAGAGTTTCACCAGGAGATTCCATAACAAACAGTTATTTCGACACTGGCGTAAGGTTTAAAAACACGACGTTTCGGGAGCCAACTGCTCCCTTTGTCAAGTGAAGGCAGAATGAAGAGTTCGTGAAAGTCCTAAGCTTATATACCCGCATGTTGGGAATCCCCATCTGACGTCATCTGGTGCGGAGCAGTTCCAGCTGGGGAAACCCCAATCGGGGAAACCCTCGCCGGGAAAGTCCCCGCACCCGACGACGCCAGATGAACACCCCCAACTCGAGGTTTTGCAAAAATCCTGTAAGGTTCTGGTAGAGATTTCGCGATATTTATTGCACGACTCCTCAAACCGTATTAATATTTAATTCATATTACGTAGCTCTACGTCAATATTTAAACTTTTATGCATGCTTCCTTGAATAATGTGCAATATAGTCAACCTGTAATGCCTTTTAAGCCATCAAATTACAGGTGAACAAATAAACGCAAAGGAAACAATGACTTTCGGATGCTGATGGGAAACGAACCCACGTCACCTTGATTGCCTGTCAAACGCTCCACTTATTAAACTACAAGCGTCAATCGTTCTTACTCTGCAAACGTATATAAGATTTTCACTATGGGCATCTGCTATCATTTCATGAAACCACATGATGAGAATCACTGAAGTAAACATCGAATTATAATTCATTAAATAATTTTCCATTTACATTTAAAGCGTCGTTTTCTCAAGTGGTGAAATTCGATTTCCAATCATTTATTATGCGCATAGATTTCATTACTAAAGCGAGTCAAAATCAACTGAATTTTCAACAACTGACAAAAGGATGTAATTGATGAACAAACTTAACGATGGAAATTGATCGAAGATGTCGATATTTCCTTCATCAATTGCAAACGACTGAAATAAATAACAAATATACCATTTTCAAACAGACGCAGATATATTTATCAAGTAAAATTCCTGTCATCAGGCTCAAAACAACTCACATTTCTAAATGCGTATAAGATCTAGTTAATTATAATAACATATCTTTCATACTAGAAAAACAATCACTGTGCTGTCACGAATATTTATGTGTAGAGCTATACGGGCCGTGGGGCCCGTATATCCCAATAATTTAAAGTAAATTGTAATTTTACATATATTGTAATATGTAAATTTATATAAAATGCGTGCTTGACTCCCTTTTCAATAATTTTGAAAAAACTACGTTGCAGCATGGACACATCAACAGCTTTCTACTTTATTAAAATTTCAATTTACCTTTCAGAACCTGACCTGACCTGCCCTGACAGGTGTTGGTTCAGTGGAGCACCAACGAACCCTTTCAAAACCTGTGACTCCAGATCAGGCTTTGGGCGCAGTATAGCCCAGATGCTCTTGCGCCATAAAAAAGCCAAACAAACAAACAAACAAACAAACAAACAAACCAGAACAGGAGTGGCCAACTTGAGGCATTCAGATTGCTTGTGGA
This sequence comes from Dysdera silvatica, assembly GCA_006491805.2. Lineage (NCBI taxonomy): Eukaryota > Metazoa > Arthropoda > Arachnida > Araneae > Dysderidae > Dysdera > Dysdera silvatica. The sequence goes on along the minus strand of QLNU02015270.1, from coordinate 111,486,465 downwards.
TGGCATACTGAGGGATTTTAAAGCAAAATCCATTGTAAAGAATCCCCTCCTGACTAAAAGTATTTTATTCTGTAAACTGAATAATTATTAGTTTGTACCCTCTTGACTTACTAATTCTTAATTTTATTTTCTTAATTAACTAATCTATTATTTTTTATTAACATTTATACAGCAAACTGGACTTTTTCACAATTTGGGTGAGTATAGCCTGAGTGATTACAGTATTACTTTGGTACGACAGCTTCAAAAGTTTGCCGACCCTAGCTTTAAAATAAGTAATTTAGTACGAGTTCGGACTCGTAGCCAAAAATTACTTATTTTTTTTAACAAAGACTTTAAATAGATAAATAACTTTCGTAGAATATATATTAGCTTCGTTAATCATACCAAGTAAAATGAGCTGGTTTTAACATTTTACTAATAAATTTCAGACTTTGCAGCAAATGAAGTAAGAAGTCTTCATCATTAAAATTAGTAAATACGTGATGAAGATTTTTTTCTGTTCTAGGGCTAAAATAGCTAATTTGTGAAACTTATGTCCTTGTTTAATATAAAACGGCCCAAACAGATTACCTGGCAATTTGCTTTACGAAATCAATGCTGCTTTTAAAATGCCAATGCTTCTTTTTTAGGGCTAGGAATATTTAATCTTGTCAATAGACAGAAAAAATGTCAATTTCATTACAAAAACGGAGAAGCTATGTATGCCACGATGGATTAAAAATTATTATGCGATTTCTGAAGTTATTTAAATGGGTCTTTTCTGAGAATAAATCTCTCTCTCTCTCTCTCTCTCTCTCTCTCTCTCTTAGAATAAACCTTGACTTCAAATGTAGCAAACTATATTTGTAGCACTTAGGGGTTTACACTCTGCCCCCTGGCGATAACAGGTGGAGAAACATAGAAACAGATTGCCTGGTGGGCCATTTTAAAAAAAAATGAAGAGTGGGCCAAACAGAAAAGTGTCAATTCAGTGGTCGCCACCCGGTGGTCCTCGAGCGAATTTTGGTAATCCACAGAGAAATCTGGGCATCATTTACATTTTAAACGTCTTATTAATAATAAAACAAAAATAATATTCTAAGAAATTCTCATATTCTGAATGACAATTTTTGCCTTTATATTGCACTAAATTCACGAAATGTGTTTGATAGGATTCTAAGCATTTAAGTATTAATTTCTAACTTTCTGCTAATATAATTAATTATAGATTTTTATATCTAGAATGTACTTGAAATAATTATCGGCTATTAGTGAACAAAAATTGACTTGCGCAATACAGTTATAAAGAGGAGCCATATATTTATCTTTTTAAAAACATTGATATCAATGGTCCGTGGGATTTAAAATTATGAATTTAGTGATCCGAAAGATCCAAAAGGTTGGCGACAGCTGGTCTAATTCTTAAGTCCAACCGAGTAGACCAGATAGAGCCAGTCCGCCTCTTTTGGCATCTAGTCGTATCTAACTATAAAATTTCATACACAATATTTGGTCAGAAATGGGACTTGTTGCGGACTTGTTGCTTCTGCCATTTAAAAGAGCCGTGGCACATAGTGTCATACGGCAGAAAACAAGTGCGCAGTTTATTTACATTCTGCCGCATGACGTATGTGTCACGCTCCTTTAGATGGCAAAAGCAACAAGTCCGCAGCGAATCCCAGTACGCAACTAACTTGAACTCTGACCTTTTCTCCACCTTAACGTACAGCTCGTAACCCTTAAATAAAGCCGGTTTACATTTAAATAGTGTATGTTAGTGCAAGTTAGCAGAGTATCATTGTCATTGGGCATTAAAAAAATAACACTGCTGCTCATTATAAATTATTAACAAATTCTCACTTGTATGCTAGTTTGCTAATTTTTCTTCTAAATTATTATTTATAAATTAGTTACTATTTGTGAAAGATTCAATTGACAATCACACTTCAGGCGGGCCCTGGAGCAAGTGGCAGATGTCTATCTTTCAAGAACTCAAAATATATCTTTTATATCTCACACACACACACATACACGGTATCCTATGACTAGTATATCCCATGTATTGATACAAGAACATGCAATGTGATATATTTTCATATTTAAAAATCCCATGACTTAAATTACCCTAAGAAAAGAAATAGACTTTTTTCGAAATTAAGAAGAGAAGGAAGTGGAATTTTTCAATCTGTTTCCATTGGGTAGCGAAGGAAAGGAAACCCATTAAAGAAAAAACGAAATGAGAAGGCATAGGCTAACCTTATGCAATAAGTCTTGAATTCCAATCCTCTTTACGACTCCCAAACCTTAAGACATCTAACCATTTCTGTTCTGACAATAGAAACGAACGCTTATTGGAGGCCCTCGAAGATCTCCCCCCTTTTTACCGTTGATAGTTTTTATTTGGAAGGAGTGAGGTTTTGTTATCAAAGAGGGCATTCCGAAGTCCTGCCCTTTCTCGGATAGTTGAACTACTGATGGATATTTATGGAAAAAGGATTTGGATTCTTTTACCCTTTAACACTTTTTTGTTCGAACATATTGAAAAATTTTCTTTAATCGTCTTAACCTAAGTCTAGTGTAAGTTGTGGTTATAGTATTGGATTCTTTTCGAACGAGATTTAATAACAATCCTTTAACACTCTGAATACTCAAATTTTTTCTTTTTGTCAAAATTGCTTTAAAAACTGCATATTTCTTTTTATTACATATTTTAAATCTACATGTAATTGAGAGTTAAAATATGTAGCACATTTTTGTAACCAAAGATGATGAGAGATGAAAGATGGAAAAATTTCATACCCAGGAAAATCGCTTGATGAGAAAATTTTGTTACTTTCATGTTGCCCGTGGAAATCGCGGGATAAGCAGTTAGAGGGTTAAAATCAGCTTCTTCAGCTTCTTTCTACCTAAATGAAATTTAGCAATTACATCGTATAAGTTTTGTAGCCCACAAATAGTATTCCTACAAAAAAATCTCTTTGTTATCACTCTCCGTACAATAACAAAATTATTTTTGTTACATGCTACACAATATTATGTCATTGCTACTGGAATTAATAGTCATTATTGACTGTCATAATTTATCAAGTTATCAGTCCATGTATTAAGAAACTATTCGCATTTTTAAAGATTATTTTAGTACGTATTTTCACCTACAGACATATATTTATCTGAGCGTTTTATGAATTACAAAATTTAATGAAAGGACTATTGCACCAAATTTCCTGGAATATAAAAAATACTTGACAGTGTTGCCATTTAAATATTGTACAGGAAATTACGTGTGCCTTCTGTGTACTATATTGCAGGAACCAATGAATATTTTTGGTTAGTACATTTCTTACAGCGGCGTTTGGCGACAAGAAGAGAACTAACAAGGAGAGTATACGAAGGAAGAATCGAAAATGTGCTTCATTTTAGTTTTATAATAAAGTATAAACGTTTTAATAAGAAACTAAACAATTTTTTTTTACCTAAATCCCCCATGGGGGGAGTTATAGCCCCATCAAATTTGGCGCGAAAGGTTATTTTTGTCAAATTTGACTTGATGCGCTTTTTATTAACCGCAGGAATGGCAAGATGGTTTTGAAGCGATGTTGCCAAAAGAGAATTAATAAAGAATTATTCATTCGCAATAAAAATATTATCGATTTTGATTCGTAAGAATTTATGCATGCATTTTCAAAAATATTTAGAACTCTATTATTAGTGGATAGATGTTTCGTTTTAGTTATATAAAAGCGTTTATTTCGCTTTAAAAAAATTATATACTTACTTACTGAAAGCATGCTCTACTTGGCTTTATTAAAAACATACCTACTTGATATTATTAAAAACTTGATTTATAGCATATTTTATAGTATGTATAGTATATATATTTTATTATATTTTAATTTAGTTTTATTAAAAACTTAAAATATGTACGAAAATGAACAAAAAAGCAAAAAACAAATTGGGTTTAACAATCACCGCAACTAATTAATAAACGAGGGATTTTCACAATTTAATATGTAACATGAATTTTTGGAAAAAGCGAAACACACTTGTTTGACATCGTGAAATGTATTTGGTTTGAGAACTGGTTATGTGCTCTTATACCAAGCATATTTAATCACGTCACTGAACGTTGGAGCTGATAATTGGTTGTGTATTAATGATTAATGAATGTAATTTTGTTATGGTATTTCTTTCGTGTAAATTAATATCATTAAAATGATGAAGTACAATATATCGTGTCACAGTTTTTGTGAAATATTTCCACTGCCTGAAAAAATACACATCGCAAGGTTGAATTATGCAGTTGTGCTTACAGGTATATTTATAATTCAAGCTATGATTTATCTCCAAAATTGATTTTTTCCCTCCTCGTTTGTCTGTGCTGTTCAGAAATCTAATAAAATTACGCCATATTGGTCTGTTAATTGGGGTTTTATTATTTCTTTTGGAAATATTTCATAAATATCTGTCCATGATTTCTCACCTTTTGTGCACGTAAGTACTACGTTTGGTGGGTTGAGTAATTTATCTCGAACGCGAGAGCCAAAAGTACCTGTGTTTTCTTGGTGTACGAGTAAAAATTTTGCTAAGATTGTACAATTTATTACGATGACGGGTTGTACTGTATACAAATGTATACAGCATTACTTCCTGAACAACACCGTAAATGTTTTGAACGCCTTTTAGCGAAAGGGTGCATAATGGTATCAAATCTTTAGCAAAGCCTGTTTGATCGCTATTAAAAATACAATTGCACGAATAATTTTGAATTTTTTCACAGGCTTGAAGTATAAACGCAATGGCTACATTTTCTATTTGTTCGGCATTTTGTAATTCTACTTTCGTAACGAGTTTGGTAATTTTTCGTCCAACTATACCAAATTTCTTTTTAAAAGACGCCAAAAACTTATTAGATGCTATAAAATTTGAAAAAAATTTTTTTCGCAACATCAAGAGCTCAAATTTGCAGATCAACGTCATGTGCTGGAACTCCATTGGACATGGCTTTTAAAAATTTCTCATGCATTTGTGTTTTAATAGTATTTAGCTATTGAATTCTGTTCCCCATATTAGCAAGGTATATTTTCATTCTATAAATTTGTGATTTCCAAAACGATTTTGAATTTAGCCTATAGACCGTCGACGTCCTAAAGCCGTCCAGGAGTAAGCTACAATTTCTTTTATATATCCTAATGAATATGATGACGAACCATATACAAATTTTCAGATGTTGTTTCGTCATATGAGAAATCTAAGCATCTACAATCTTCATTGTTATTAACAGGTTTTTCACAATAAAGATCAAAATTAAAATCGTTCATAAACTGGAAAGTATCGAATTCGGCAATGGTTTCAGTAAAAACAATAATTTTATTTGCTATATTAATTTCCGTTTCAGATAAAATTACATTCATTAATACGCAATCAATTATCAGCTCCAACATTCATTAACATGATTAAATTTTTGCTTGGTGTAAGGTCACGTACCCCGTTCTCAAACCAAATACATTTCGAAATGTCAAACAAGTGTGTTTCACTTTTTCCAAAAATTTATGTTACACATTAAATTGTGAAAATCTCCCGTTTAATAATTAGTTGTAGTCATTGTTCAAACCTGATTTGTTTTGTTTTTTTGCATTTTTTTGTTCATTTTCATATACATTTTTAATTTTTAATAAAGCCAAATAGGTGTATTTTTAATAAAGCCAAGTAGGAAAATTTTTAATAAAATCAAGTACGTATATTATTTTTTTAAAGCGAAATGAACGCTTTTTATATAACTAAAACGAGACATTTATCGACTAATAATAAAGTTCTAAATATTTTTGCAAATACATGCCTAAATTCTTATGAAATCAAAATCAATGATATTTTTTATCGCGAATGAAGGATTGTTTATTGATTCTCTTTTGGCGACATCGCTTCAAATATATCTAGC
>QLNU02015270.1:111462384-111480448 GCA_006491805.2 Dysdera silvatica | reverse complement strand
GCTGATATGATTAGAGATACTTAATTATCATAATGTTACTGATTACTATTTTATGTCTATTGAATAACTGTGTTGTGTGGTTATGTATCAGAAATTATGATATTGTATAATTAAAAATTGATGTAATTCCGAGAGACATGTCTATAGAGATACAGTGTTTCATGAGAATATCTAACGGAAAATATAAGTTACGATTAATCTTTTCTATGTACATGTTCGTAATGTGTAAATATTTGAGCCCTCATATTTTCGAAATTCTAGGTTCCTATTCACATTATCTTGTTACAAAGAATGTGCGACACACATGAAGTGCGCTGGTCCTGCACCACAAAAGTTCAATTGGTTATAATTTATCGTGATTTACATGATGCATCATGATTAACATGATTTACATGATTTATCATGATTAACATGATTTACATGATTTATCATGATTAACATGATTTACATGATTTATCATGATTAACATGATTTTTCATGATGTATCATGATATATCATGATTTACATGATTTATCATGTTGACAGCATGCTTAGAAGCATCCCATTTCAACCTGTTTAAAACTTGAACCCATCTGGAAAAATGACGGATCTTTTAGGAAAGAGAATTTCCTTACCAAAAAGAGCTATACTTTTGAAGAGAAATTTTTAGCTAAAGTTAACCATCCCCATTTCAAAAAATAATTATCTTGCTTATCGAACATTAATATATTGTATATATATATAGCGAATGATATATCATTATATATTGTAGTTTTTTTTGAATAAATTACACAATAAATATTCCCCTTAAACCATTTGTATTTTAAACGAAATGCGTAGTAATGCTTAAAATGTAATGAACGACAATAGTTTATTACCTTTTTTTAAATTATTTGAGAAACTTTCCTATTAGTGATTCCCACATTTATTTATGTTTTATGGATGAAACACCTTAGTCTTGATGGCGTCATTCTGAAGAAGGGCAAAGTCGAGAGAGGACAAGCTATAATGGCAAGGCTTTCTGCAAAACACGATTTCACACTATACAATCTATTCAAGCTTGGGTCCATTGACGAATAGAATTCCATTGAATCCTATTTCCTTTTAGGGGAACCTCAACCTTTCAGCAAAGAGCTTTGCTTGAGGAAAGGGCATAGTCTTAGACGGTTCGACATATAACTGTATTATTCTTTAGGTTCCATATGTAGAGTTAAGTGATAGCAGGTACACATAGGATTAGAAAACTTTAATGAGAACGAACAAAGCAAGCCAAAAAAATTAAAACCAAAAGAATACATATATCACGAGAACTCGCACAGAATTACATTGAAAGAAGATATCCTTCAGCGCCTGCGCAGTCGAACATAGGTGGCGCATGTAAGACGAATTTTTCCACTATAAGAAAGGGTGATATCGAGACAATGTAATACAGATGTATTTAATAATTCAACACTATATACCCTCACGATTACTACATATCATTCTACTGATATTCAGTAAAATCGGATATACAAATACCCATCATGGGCGCTCATATGATTATTTCCAGTGGTGGTGGGTGGGGCAGTGGAACTGAGAAAAATTATTACCTTCTTCTCAAGACTGTCAAAAATTTTAGTGAATGTACAAGATACTAAAATGCTACAAAAATAATTTATACTGCTTGACAATTAGTAATGAGCTAAAAAGTATCTTATTTTAAAATGTGCTTGTGAAATTTTGCAAGTAAACGCATAGCAGAATCGGGCAAATCAAATTTTTGAAAGGTTGTGGGGGTTGGGGGTAGTTCGAGCTTCCCTCGGCCCCCATATGGGCGCCCATGTTCTGCGTCCTGTAAGATACAGTATTTCACGGTTGATGTATATATGAAACCTCTGTTGTAGCGCAGTAGTAGCTCAGTAGTAGATCAGTAATAGCGCAGTAGTAGCGCAGAAATAGCGCAGTAATAGCGCATCCACATAAAATGCAATTAATTCGAATTCGACCCGAAACGGTGCCAGAGAAAAAACTTTTATTAACTACTTACTGAATTCCAGAAGTTGGTTTCCCAAGTAGGTTTCGTAAGACGTAAGGGTTCCTTCGAAAAATGTAGACGCACTGCTTCCTCAGAGAAATGTAGGTGGCGTAGCTATGACAGACTCGTTTATTGTGCCATTAATCCAGATTGGGTTGGACTCCCGGTGACATTGCGTAACACCTGCCGTTCTTTGTCCATCATAGTTCGGAACTTGGTTTCCTTAGTGAACGATGTGTGGATTCCTCGAAAAACTGTTGCACCCGACGCAACGTATCAACGGCGCAACTCTGCTGCTATATGTATAGAAGTATAAGAAGAATGCTTAATTGTATTTCCCATTTGACAATCTGTTTAGAAATTATTATCGCAAATAATTTATATATTTGGACATAAATGGTCGATCTCCTTGCTTTACAGTTATCTCAATACTTTTAAAGCTTATAGCAGTGTTTCTCAAATATCTTATCCCGCGGGACTCTTTTCTTCCACATGCTAGGCCACGGAACCCTTTTCTTACCACATGTTGAGCCACGGAACTCATTTCTCACCATATGCTGAGATATGGAACTCTTTTCTTACCACTCACTGAGCCACGGAACCCTTTCTTACCACACGTTGAGACACGGAACGCCGTTGTTACCACATCCTGAGCCACGAAACTCTTTTCTTACCGAACGCTGAGCCGCGAAATCTTTTTCTCACCGTATGCTGAGTCACGGGACCCCTTTCTTACCACATGCTGAGCCTCAGGACCCTGTCTTTACCACATGCTTAGCCACGGAACCCTTTCTTACCACACTCTGAGCCACAAGACCACATCCTTACCACATGCTGAGCCACGGAAAACTCTTTCTTACCACACACTAAGCCACGGAACCCATTTTTCATCACATGCTGAACCATAAAATCTCTTTTTTACAACACGCTGTGCCAGGGAACCCTTTCTTACCACATGTTGAACCATAGAACCCATTTCTCGCTACACACGGAGCCACGGAACACATTTCTTACCACACGCTGAGCCACGTAAACCTTTCCTTACCACATGTTGAGCCATGGAACCCATTATTCCCAAATGATGAGCCACGGAACCACTTTGTAAATATTTAAGGAAAACCTATAAAGAGCAATTATTTATCTCTGCTTAATTACTCATATACATAAAAATAAGCAATAAATATATCGGGTTGAAAGGCAAGTAATACTTTTCTATTATTGCTAGATATTGGGTATGGCTAGTTAAGTCATGGGGAAGTTCTAGGATTTCCAGATTTTTCGGAATTGTCGGCGGTATTTTACAAATTGCTTATGGAACTCCTAGATGCCAGTCGCGGCACACTTAAGAGTCCATGAAGCACACTTTAAGAAACTCTGGCGTATAGGATACAACACATGTCTCTTAAAAGGAGAGTACACAAAGTGAGAATCGAAAACGTGCTTCATTGTAGTTTTATAATAAAGTATGAACGTTTCAATAAGAAGCTAAAAAAAATTACATAAATCCCTCATGGGGGTTATAGCCCCATCAAATTTGGCGAGAAAAGGTTATTTTCAGCAAATTTTACTTGATAAGCTTTTTATTAACAGCAGGAATGGTGAGATATTTTTGAAGTGATGTCACCAAACTAGAATTAATAAACAATCCTTCATTCATGATAAAAATATTATTGATTTTGATTTCGTAAGAGTTTATGCATGTATTTGCAAAAGTATTGAGAACTTTACCATTAGTTAATAGATGTCATATTTTAGCTACATAAAAAGCGTTTATTTCGCTTTAAAAAAATAATATGCGCACTTGGCTTTATTAAAAATATGCTTATTTGGCTTTATAAAAAATACCTACTTGGCTTTATTAAAAGTTAAAAATGTGTATGAAAATGGACAAGAAAATGCAAAAACAAACAAACAAAAACAAATTGGGTTTGAACAATGACTGCAACTAATAAACGAGGGATTTTCACAATTTAATGTGTAACATGAATTTTCGGAAAAGGTAAAAGACACTTGTTTGACAAGGCAAAATAATTTTGGTTTGAGAAACGGGGTACGTGTTTTTATACTAAGCATAATTAATCATGTCATTGTACGTTAGAACTGATAATTGGTTGTGTATTAATGAATGTAATTTTGTTATGGTATTTCTTTCGTGTAAATTAATATCATTAAAATGATGAAGTACAATATATCGTGTGACAGTTTTTGTGAAATATTTCCACTGCCTGAATAAATACACATCTTAAGATTGAATTAATGCAGTGGTGCTTCCCGGTGTATATAACAATTCAAGCGATGACTTATCTCCTAAATTGATTTTTTCCCCTCGTTTTTCTGTCCTGTCCAGCAATTTAATAAAATTACGCCATATTGATCTATTAATTGGGGTTTTATTATTTCTTTTAGAAATGATTCATGAATATCTGTGGAAGATTTCCCACTTTTTGTGTATATAAGTACTACGTTTGGTGGTTGGCTGAATAATTTCTGCGAACACGAGAGCCAAAGGTACTCGTTTTTTCTTGATGAATGAGTAAAAATTTTCGTAAGAATGTACCATTTATTACGATGACGGGTTGTATACAAATATGAAACTGCATTACTATCCTGAACAACACCGTGCATATGTTGAACTCCTTTTTGCGAAAGGGGTGCATAATGGTGTCAATTCTTTAGCAAAACCTGTTTGATCGCTATTAAAAATACAAGTGTGCGAATAATCTTGCATTTTTTCATAGGCTTGAAGTGGAAATGCAATGGCTGCATTTTCTATTTGTTCGTCATTTTGTAATTTTACTTTCATAACGAGTTTAGTAATTTTTAGTCCAACTTTACCAAATTTCTTTTTAAAAGACGCCAAAAAACCATGAGGTGTTATAAAATTTAGAAAATTTATTTTTTTCGCAGCATCAAGAGCCCAAATTTGCAGATTAACTTCAATCACTGGACCTCCATTGGACCTGGCTTTTAAAAATTTGTCATATATTTTTGTTTTAATAATATTTAGCTTTTGAATTCTGTTCCCCATATTAGTAATGAATTTTTTTCATTCGATAAATTTGTAACAATGTTAAATTGTGAATTTCCAAAACGATATTGAACTCAGCTTATAAACCGTCGACGTCCTAAAGCATTCCAGGAATAAACTGCAACTTCTTTAATATATTCTAATGAATATGATGACGAACCAAATACAAAATTTTCGTGTGTTGTTTCGTCATATGAGAAATCTAACCATCTACCATCTTCATTGTTATTAACAGGTTTTCACAGTACAGATTAAAACTAAAATCATTAATAACTTCGGAATTATCGGATTCGGCAATGCTGTCAACAAAACAATAATTCCATTTGCTATATTAATTTCCGTTTCAGATAAAATTATATTCATTAATACGCAACCAGTCATCAGCTCCAACGTTCAATGGCATGATTAAATATGCTTGGAATAACAGCACATACCCCGTTCTCAAACCAAATAGATTTCTCAATGTCAAACAATGGTGTTTCACTTTTTCCAAAAATTCTTATTACACGTTAAATTGCGAAAATCTCTCGGTTGTTAATTGTAGTCATTGTTCAAACCCAATTTGTTTTTCGCTTTTTTTGTTAATTTTTACACACATTTTTTATTTTTAATAAAGCCAAGTAGGTATGATTTTAATAAAGCCAGGTAGGTATATTTTTAATAAAGCCAAGTACGTAGGCCTATGTTACTTTTTAAAGCGAAATAAATGCTTTGTATATAACTTAAACGAGACATCTATCGACTAATAATAATAAAGTTCTAAATATTTTTGCAAATACATGCATAAATTATTATGAAATCAAAATCAATAGTATTGTTATCGCGAATGAAGGATTGTTTATTAATTCCCTTTTGGCGACATCGCTTCAAAGATATATTGCCGTTCCTCCTGTTAATAAATAGCGCATCAACCAAACTTCGCGAAAATAACCTTTTCCCGCCAAATTTGGTGGGGCTATGACTCTCCCCATAAGGGATTTAGGTAAATTTTCTTTAGTTTCTTATTGAAACGTTCATACTTTATTATAAAACTAAAATGAAGTATATTTTCGACTTTTACTTCGTGTATTCCCCTTGTTAGATATAATAATATCCATTACTGCTAGCATGAAGACAACATAACCGATATGGATGACTGAGAATCAATACCTCATACATCTGCACCAGACTCCATTGTTCTCAGTATTTGGCTTGTGTAATCCTCTTTTATTAAAGACCTTATGCATAAAGTTAAGGTATGTAGTTTATGGAATGTATCTTGGATACAATGATACTCGGTACTGCCACCATAAAGAAGACATACACAACAAGAAGGACTTAAAACCAGGACCACATACATTTGGACAATGGATGAATGGATGGAACCACTTGTTCATGGTACTCTGTTGTCCATTCTTCTCTCAATAAAGACCTCATACATGAAAGTAAAAATATGTAACTCATAGAAAATGCTTTTCATACAATAATACTCAATACTGCCAGTGCGAAAACAGTATACACGTAAAAATTAAGAAACAAGACCTGTGCTTGGTTTTGCCATCCCTGTTCAGTAAAACATCATATTTTAAAAATACAAACATACAACTCATGATGTAAACGACTGATATCATATTTCCAATCCTGAAGCAACAGAAATAATACCTAATATGCTTATGAATTTCTTAATGTGCTTATAAATTCGGAGACGCTAAATGCATAGACATAAACTTACGCTTATAACGTTGTTTTGACTTATAAATCTAAACAGGCATTATCAACCTGAACAATTAATGTATAAAGCCGCATATTCATGTAAAAACTATGATATAGATATAGTACTTTAAAATTAGAATTCTCAGCTACAAGTTAAATTTTCTTGCACATAATTCGTAATGCATGAACTTATAGGAATACTTACCTATACTTACAGGGAAAGGTCTTGAGTATTTTTATTTCCCTCCCACAATGCCTACGCCGCAAACTATCTTTTTCCTTTATCTGTCTATTATTATTATTATTATTATTAATGACTGGTTGATAGGCTTTCATAGCATAAATAAAGAAAGAGTGTTATGGTGCATCAAATTATGTATACCTATCCGTATGAGTCTGTACCTCCTACTTGGCTGAATAAGCCCGAAATTGGCGAGGACACAAGCACTTAATTTTAATACCATCTACAGAAACAGACTTGAGTCTACGATACTGATGTTAAAGTTACGTCACACATTCAAGGGCTTTAGACATGCGGAAATCAAAGCTTACTAACAATATGTCAAGCTTCGAAATTTCACTCCAACTATTGAATTTCCGTTGTAACTTGCTTACTTGGTTCTGTTTACCAGACGTGTAGTCAAAATCGCATTGAGCATGTAAGAACAGTTTTTCGAAAAATTTAACCAATTTTCTACGTCCCCTTAAAATATTTCCCCACTGCCTGTCCAAACCAGTCTTTTCCCAACTTTTTACTTACGGGGCATTTTCCACCACGTGTTTTCGTTGAAGAAACACTCGAATCTTTTGCGATTTTTGAGTTTTATACTAGAAAATACATAGTTTATGTATTACATACATAAATTTTGTATACGCTTTATTCTAATGACACTGGAGAATGGAAACGTATAATTAAAACTCCAATGCTTTTTTGAAAATAAAAATAAAAATCACACAGGTTTAGCTCTCAGGGAGCAGAGTTTGCAATGTGTTTGTCTAGATGGCTCGGCGCATGTTCATAATTGAGCTGTCGTAGTTTGATGAGCGTGTTTGGATAAATGGCAAACATTTGAAGCAATTTCTCGGCAATGCGTTTGATATTAAATCTGTCAGTTAACGGACTGACATGATGATGACACAAATCTCTTTCGACATGTTCCATATGTCACCTATGTCACATAAAGTATTATAGTTACTATTATAATATTTCTGCACTTCCTGCTTCTCATTCTGTACAGTGTGTCCCAGTAATAAGGCCTTAGCCTCCCACGAAACCTATCCGGGTTTGCTTCTAACCATTGTAATTTTCTTTACAGATACGTTACTTGGTATTTAATTTCCTAGGTTCAAATGCCACAGGAAATTGTAGGTCCTGACATTGCATGACCTTAGTTGTTTTTGCCTAATAAGATTCATAGGTAATATTGTACCCTTATTAGTGATAACAACATGTTTAAAAACATACACGCAAAGATAAGGACATCACCTCCAAGATCATTGTGGTGTAATTGGCAAGGCGCTGCGGTTCATGAGAAGTGGTCGTTTGTTCGACTCCAGCCCTGGACGGTGCCAAACAAATCTTGCGTTGGTAGACTATATACTCTCCTTTGACCATAAAACGGCTGGATTGTTGATGTATCATAGTTCTTTAATTCCCTCTATATGAAATTATAAAAGCATTGTAAGATATTATTACCCTTCACAGGGATAACACAATTGCCAAATAATGGTCAACACACAAAGCCACTGGGGCGAGTTTTTGTGAGTTTTCATGGAGGAATTTATTTTTACTTAATAATTTTCAACACCCATGCAGAAAGAAGCTCAAACTAGAGCTTTTTTGTTTTAGGAAAAAAAAGAGACGCCGTCCTCATTCTGGATTTGAACCAGGGTCCCTCCAAACGCTTTAGTTTGAGCGCTGGAAATAGCTCTAGTTTGAGCTTATTTCTACATGGGTGTCGAAAATTATTAAGTAAAAAATATAAAAGCATTGCCCCAAGTCCTTAAGCGTAATTGTGATATTTCTGGTAATTGCGCTATCATTGGTATTTGTACTATCTCTGTGAAGGGTAATAATACCTTGAAAAGCAGAGACAAGAAAACTTGTCTTTGCAAACTTCTGAAACAGACAAGTTAAAACGCTATAACACAAAAGCATCAAGTTTCCAGATAGCACAAAGACGTCCTAAGGACGTCCGGCATGGACTTCCTAACGTCCACAGGACATTCAAAATATACAGTCGAGCGTCCGTGGGACGTCCTATGGTGATCCATGACGTTTGAAGTAAGTGTTTTGAAGGTCCTGGGGATGTCCGCTTGAATATATTTCCAACGTGTTATAGCGGTTCTCAGGATAAAAGTAAGATCTTTTAGGACGTATCAGGAAGATTATTCGGATATTTTCAGGACGTGTTTTGGCGGTTCTTTGGATAAAAGTAGGATTTTATTTTAGAAATTTTTGGGGAAATTATTCGGATAATTTCAGGACGTGTTACGGCGATCCACTGGACTATATACATAGCCCCATGGATGTCCGAAACAAACATCTTACGAATGTCCGAAATGAACATCCTACGGACGTCCAAACATGATGTCCTACAGATGTCCGGAATATATCCGCTTTTTGCCAGGACCAAGTATGGACGTACGGAACCAAGAAACGACGTCCTAGGGACGTGTTGTGCTATCTGACTTTATACATCGAATGTTCAAAGAAAGAATTTTTACAATAAATAAATGCTTACTTTCATATTCAACTCTCTTTTTATTTTAAAAATTAACATTTTGTTTGATAATATAAGTTTTAGTGAAATTTTAAACCCAAGTAAAAGATTTGAAATAACAAAATAATTCGAAATAATATTTAAGACTAAAGTAACTCAGTACTAGTTACTGGTACTAGTAACTCAGAACTAGTAACTAGTCTCTCTTCAATCTGGTGTATTTCAGGTTTGATATAAACCGAAGGACTTAATCTAAATTTTTAGGAAATTTCGTTTCAAACAAGTCACAAGATTCTATGAATCTGATTTATAGATTTTTCTGTTTTTATTGTTTTAAACGAAGAAATGGCATCTTATATTACAAGAAACGTGTTTCTAGAAAAGCTCTTTGCAAATTGTGAAAGGTGAGCTGAAAAGGGGAAAGTGCTTTGAAATAGGCTATATGTGAAATTGAACGACAATGTTTGCTACAGAGAAACAAAATTACCGGTGTTTTTGGGCGAACAACGTTTTATCTGAAACAGTCACACACAATAAATTTGTGTTCGCTATGGAATCCAAAATAAACATGACTTATATGAAAAATAATAAAAAAGTGTAAAATTTACAAATTAGTGGCTGACGGGCAGATAATTAATAAATTAACTAAAACAGGAAAATGACCATGGCAGATTGTTGAAATTATAGAATTGATTGATCAAATACAGAATTGATTGATCAATATATAGAATTGATTGATCAAAACAAAGAATTGATTGATCCAAACATAAAATTGATTGATCTAAACTCAGAATTGATTGATCCACACACAGAATTGATCTGAGGCTTATTGGGTTGTGGCCAACACCGCAGTTAGTCGGTCTATGCTTTTTGTTGCAGGTGAGGGAGATAAAGCTGAATGCGGATGATTCCATAAGAAGGCTGCTGGTGATATACAGAGGTATCTACACACAATGAAGAAGGCATTTATTAAGACCCATGAAGAAACAAATTACACGAGATAGCACTGGCTAGTTGCCCGGCGATAATGCGCACATTATTGGATTAGATGTATAGATGTAAAGTTAAACGAAAAGGAAGTATGTGTTACATCTTCGAATTGTGCAGAGCTAAGAGAGTGTTCTCTGGTTGAAGACAATTTTGGAATGGATTTTGGGGTCCATCCCTCCATTTGCTATTGGCGTACAAATGTCATGTGGTTGCATATTGGGCCAGGATTGGCTAAGATTTTACATCTGGTATTCGAGTAATGTGTGTGAATTGTTCAAAGGAGAAGTTATAATGTTACAGAACAGAACACATTTGTATATACTAAAACTGTCTTTTGGTTTAGGCTTTTGCGTTAACAGAAAACCAATATGCCTTACTTGGAATGTTCACATGACCTTTGGGGTTACGCTGGAAGGGATTTTAAGTTGAATTTAAGATAGCGTATAACCTTCACAGATCCAAACATAGAACTGATTAATCGAAACGCAGAATTGATTGATCCAAACGCAGAAATGATTAATCGAAACACAGAATTGATTGACCAAAGCATAGAATTGATTAATCGAAACAGAATTGATTGATCAAAACAAAATACTGACTGATAAACTAAAAATGGATTGAAACGTAAAGTAGTTCATATGGCATCTTACAGTAGAACGATAGTAACGCATTCGCCTATTGTACTATTATCCCAGGTTTGATCCCCATGATATCATAGTGTGTATACCGATCTTCTGCCTACTTTAGTCTGGGGTTTAGTTCCCAAGCGAACAGAATTTCGGGATATTCGGAAACTCCACGTTCTGAAGCACCATGGCTTTTATTGTTCTTGCGTTGTAAAACACAAACAAACGTAGTTCGTGTCAATAAAACGAGTGTTCCGGGTAAAACCTGAAATCATGTGTATATAAAATGTCAAATGCGAATCTAAATGCACGCGCACCTCGTTTAATTGCTCTTGGTAGATATTGCTTTCTTCTTTTACAGTTGGAGGCTTGCGGGAACATTGTATAGATCAACTCCGTCGGCGCCATTTCTTACAAAAGGCGCTCACTTCGTATCTCCGTATCGCAGTTTTGTAATTAAAAAATGAAATAATTAATTATCACTGTTACTGAACACTTTCACTACTGAACATTTGTACTACTGAGCACTTCATCATTACTGAATACCCACGCTACTGAACACCTACATTACTGAACACTGAATTGTTAGTAGAACACAGTACAGCATAAACTTAAATTTTATCATCATCATATTCAACCATTACCTACCTACTCACTGCTAAATAAAGGTCTCTCTAAATGCTTTCCACACAAGTCTATCCTGAGCAGTTCGCTTCCATATCACCCGTATCTGTTTTCTTATTTCATCCACCCATCTAGTTGGAGGACGTTTTCTAGGTCTTGGGTGGTCTCTTGGAATCCGGTTCAGAATTTCTGTTGTCCATCGTTGATCAGTTCTTCTTGCAATATGTCCAGCCCATTGTCATTTCAGCCCTTAAACCGATCTTTTACATGAAGTCCGAAGTCAGAAAACTTAGGTGACTCACTGTTGTGATTTTCGCCGTATTTCGGTGGTCTGAAAGAATTTGCAATATATAGGAGGGATGTCTAATATTAATGTTTTCTTACTAAATCATCAATTCCAGTAGTTCCCAAACTTTTAACGACGTTCTTCTAGGAACATCCATATTCCGTGCCCCACCTAACTCTAACCAGGGACGTACCCAGTGGATGAGCCTAGGGGCCCGGCCCGCCGAAAGAAAAACTCCTGGATACTGGCTTGGCTTCTACAGGTACTTCGCATTTTTTTAAAATATTTTTTCAATTTTTAAAAATATGTCTTTGAAAATATGCATAATTCAATTATGTTTTGCGCCACACCAAATGAAAAACGGCCTATAATTTGGAAAACACTGATCAGTTCTGCATTTGATGGGACACAACCTCTGAAATGAAATAAGGTCGAGGGTTTTTAGATTCGTCAGAATTGACAAGGAATTTTTCTAAAATAATCAATTTTACCTTGTCCAGTCTCGTTTAATCATCTGAAATCTACGATGTATCAAATGCCTTAAATTATGGCATTCACGAATATTTTGTTAAGGTATTATTGCTAAACCATACTGTTCTGTCTGCCGCTAATTAAGCTTAAAATGAAACATTCGTAACACAGTATTCAGAAAATATATCGTTCCATAAATTTAGAACGAGAGAGAAAAGGTATATTTAAAAATGATTTTCATTTTTGGGTCTTTTCATAATTTGATTCGGATTAAAGAAGATAATAATACACTGTAATCAACACAAAATATAATATATATATATAAATATAAATAATATATTAGCTATATTAATGAATGTAAAAATGAAAATAACGCTATTTTAGAAGTAATTTTCCGTTCGCTTTGTCTTTTGTCTACTTTTTACGAACCCACTTCTTTTATAATCTTAATTTTGTATTCGTACAAGGTATTACAAAAGTAAGATTACAAAAAATGTGGATTATTTATAACTTACATTTCATTTTGTACGAGGCACTGAAATAATGTTTTGTTTATTAATTTTTAATTTAATATTAAATAAAAAATATTAATTTTTGACTCCTCGTACCTCATATTGCACCTTATTGATATATATATATATATATGTGTGTGTGTGTGTGTGTGTGTGTGTGGGGTGACGTGAAAGCGAATTGCTCAGGATAGACTTGTGTGAAAAGCATTTGGAAAGACTTTCAACCAGCAGTGGATAGAAAATGGTTGAATATGATGACGATATATATGTATATGTATTTATTTATTTACAAATTGGAAATATATACTCCAATTCGTATATATATATTCCAAAGAGACATACTCTACAAGAAGTTAATAACAAAATACTCATAAAGAGAGGGAAAAATATATGGGAGAAGTGGCTAATATGAATCCGTAAGTATTATAAATAAATAATTAGCACTACCCCTGTAAAATAGATAAATGGAGAAATACTGTGACACAAAATAAGTAAAGCAAAAAATACTATTACAAGGGGAATAAAAGAGAAATTCTATTGCAAATCAGAAAAACGTTGTCATTGAAATTGATATAAATTACACGGTCTGATATCAAAAAAGAAATGCCATATCATGAAGTTATGGATGCAGCACCCAGGGGCGGATACAGACTTTCATTTTGAGGGGTTCAAGGACAGAATTTGCCATGGTCTTGGAATAACACCCTTCATTTATCATGAAAGTTGGAATTTTTTACAGTGAAAAAATATATTTTGGGGGAGTTATCACCCCGGTGTCCGCACTTCGTAGCACTAGGCAAACTACAAATCCGTGCACATGTGAAAGTTATTCAAGTGATTTAAATTTTTGTCTAATTACGTGACGTCACGGTTGAGAGGAGCATGTAGTTTTACTGTTATCGTGTGTATTGGAGAACGAATCAGTTTAATTTAATGATTCATGTCTTTAAGACGGTGTCGTAAGCAATTAATCAAATGGATGAATTTGCTTACGACTTCGCATTTAAAAATGAAGCTTTTCCATTGCCGGAACATGTCCTTTGCTGTCCTTGCGCCATAAAGATTAAATTAAATAATTTTGAATTTTTTTTATTCGTAAACGCATATATTTGTCGTTTTTGAAAGCTAAAATAAAACGGGTTCCAGATGTGAACCAACAGCGGCCGGATACTGAAGCAACACATACTGCTTATCAAAGATGGCAGATACGATATCCGTAGTATATGGATGCATTTGGATTTAACGTTCAATCGATGACCATCGCTTGTAATCGATATTTGAAAAATAGATCTGCGGAGATGGGAATTAAATGAATTATCAAACAAATCGTAACGGGTGTAACTATTGTTTTATTTATCATAAATCGTTCGTTCTATCGATGTTGAAGAAGCGGAGGTATGCAAGGTGAACACATCGATTTCGTGCTGAATCGATTCTAAAATCGGCAATCGATGTCACAAGCGTCACGCGAGAAAAGTGTTGGGATGGAAAAGCCAGAAGGCTAATTATCGGATAATAGTTATTGGAAAATAGCGATATGTGCTATTTTTTAGCTGGTTCTCTGGGGACTTGGACGATAACATTATTGCTTTCCAATGTTTCGGAGCGTTCGATTTTTATTTTTACGCTATTTGGACACATAAATGTCTTGATATAATTTGGTCGATTGTCTTTAGCAATCTAATAGCCCAAGTATTATTAAAGACGGCTCTTTAATGATTAAGGCCGTCTCTAAAATTTATTATATTAATTTTATGATAAAGACCGAATCCAATGCTTTAAAATCAGAAAAATTTTTTTATTACATTTGTTTTGAAATTTATTCGTGTCTTTGTACGTATATGTTAATTATGTATGTTTAATATGTATATTAATAAGTCATATTTTTGATAAATAACGAATCAATTCAAGGAAATTTGTATATTTTATATTGGGATAGCTAGCGCATATGCAGCTTGTTTACACAACATATTTACCCAAATGACATAAAACTGTAGAACTTAGAACCAAGGAACGAGCTAATATATTAGCAAACAAAAATACAACCAAAACTCAAGAGTATGTTGTGTGTTCTTTCGCAAGAAGTGTAATGGGAAAGGTGGCCGCCGAATGGGGCAGCGCTGTATTCCCAGACTGGCTTTTGTCACATAAAATGACGACCAGTGGACCGAGAAGGGACACTGGGGGGGAGGGGGCATTGCAGGGGATTGTCGATCGAAACAGGCGTACAGAGACGCACAGCTCACATGATTGTCGTCATTCAACGTCGACCGGAGACCACCCACGATCAGTCCGCCCCGAAGAGCGGCCGAAATAGATGGATGGCGCGGAAGAACACCCCGGGCCGGCCGGTACTCCTACAGGAGACCACCGGACACCGTTGAGTGGGTGAGGTGCCGCGAGCGGCAGCGAACAGGCGTAAAACATTCCCCGCAACCAGGGCGCGCGAGACCAGCATAGTCCGGACAGGCATTACATACCAAATTATCATCCACTGTTTGCGAAAGCTGGCCCCCAAGCGATCGCAGCGGACGAAGACAATGACGAACGCCCGTCATGGACAGAAGGCCAAGCACGGCCCTAGCGACGAAGTCCGAATTACGAGGGAGGGCGGAGTCCGGTCCCAGAATAGCAGAAGCAGGCATCCATCCAACTCCGCCCGGCGGCCAAAGTGAATATCCCAAGCACTCCGTCTTAAGCGAGCTGGAACCAACACCCGCCAGCCCGGACAGACATCCGCACGCCACCAGAGCTGAGACCGAACTCTTAGTTTTAAGCGAAAGTTTAAGTAAGTAGTAAGGTTAAGTAGCTTGCTAAGTAAGAAAAGCCTAGCGAACTCTTAGTTTTAAGCGTTAGTTTAGTTTTAAGCGAAAAGAAAAATCAAGGCAGAATCATCCAATCAAAATACCGCCGCGAAAGTTTAATCTCAACCAATGAGCTGAATGGACGATGACGTAGCGATATGGGCGTGGTTAGCCGAAAAAACTGCGCTCTCCTCCAATGAAAACAGAGTGCACCCCTCCGAGCCAATCAGCGGCTCCGGAGGTAAAAAATCAGCCAATGAGGGACCAAGAAATATTGAGAACAGAACGGTTAATTTGAAGAGTTCAATAATCGTGTTAAGCGGCAATCGGCTGTGAAAATGATGATCATCGGAGAAAATCTTCAGAAACGCAACACAGACTTTAAAAAGAGCTAACACAAACACAGCACACACACAGGGAGAAAGCACACTTCTCAGAGATAGCACAGCAGCAAGGTGGAAGCACAGATGAGAGGTGGGAAGCGCGATAGGCACACAAAAAACACAGGCACTTGGATATGTGGTAAAGGAATTACTGGTGTAGCACAGGCACTTGGATACGTAGCATAGGTTCTACTACTTCATATACAACGACCTATGCCAGGACCCACATGGCGAGGAACAGGATTTGGTCTGGAGGTGCACTGGTGACGAAATACAGGTAGGTGTAGTGGAGAAGGAAGGATGAAATGATTGAAGGAATGGCGGTGATGGAACGGCTGTTGTTAATCCACTCCTCTTTATGCAATATGGTTGAGGTTGTTGATCATTGGAGATGGTGATATTTTGTTGAATTGCAGAAATGTATACCCTGAAGCGGCGAACCCTTTAGTCGATGCGGACGGCTGTTCACGCAGCGCCCTGGAAGCGTGTGACGTAAACTTTGGAGGTCGGTCGTTGAGGGTTGTAAAAATAATGGTAAATGCAGTAATAACTTTTAAATTTTAAATTTACTTGCGGTGAGTTTGAACAAAACACGTTCCTTTTCTCGGTTGAGTCCAACCGAATCCCTGTTAGCATTGTAAGCAGACTTTCAAAAATCCAAGAAACTAACAGAAACTTCGACGCCTCCTAAGATTCCCATTGGACCAGAACAGTGATGTGAAACGCAACCACCATTGGATGAACCGAATTATATTACCTAAACACTGAAATGGTCAGAAACTACTGAATTTTTAGGTTAAATGAACTTTTAAAATTTCTTTTTAACTGCTATATATGTATTTTTTTTTTCACTGTTTTTGCATTTTCATATGATGTTGGCAATGTTTTTCAAAAAAGTGTACTTCATGTTATGCGCAATAACCTAATTCACTACACTTAAGAGTTAGGTGTAACACACACAAATGTAAGATCGTTCCGAAAATAGCGAAATTTTTACAATTATTACCTAACATACGTATTACTTCGGTTCCTTGATCTGTTGCAGGTCTGAAATCACCCTAAAAAAACATTTTTCGGGAGCACATACTTCACCTAGATGCTGCCCCAGGGAAGTTGGTGTGTAAAGTTCCTAAAAAAAATAATAATCCTAAAGAAACCCTTTATTTCTTGGACGAAAATGCATGTTGCCGGATGAAAGTTTCTACAAATGAAATATTTTTCTTGTGCATGGTACAGGAGAAAACAGGAATAGAGATTTGGAGATTCAGTCTGCGCAGGCTCGTGGACTTAGCAAATACAGCCCAAACAAAAAAAAGCAACACCTCCCCCTCTACCTACTAGTTGCAACTAAATGGTTTCTGCGCTCAAAGTCCAGCCTTATATACACCCACCGTCAGCCAATCGGACGTGACCCACGCCCCCAAAAGGTCAAGTAGCTGGGCCAACCAGCAAACGAAGGGGGTTTATATTTGGAGTTTTGGAACAGGCAGAACATCATTTGAAATTTTTGTGCCGAACGTGCAAGATATTGTCAGACTTCTGCTAGAATGAGTGGACGAGGCAAAGGAGGAAAGGGGCTCGGAA
Source organism: Dysdera silvatica (assembly GCA_006491805.2). Taxonomy (NCBI): domain Eukaryota; kingdom Metazoa; phylum Arthropoda; class Arachnida; order Araneae; family Dysderidae; genus Dysdera; species Dysdera silvatica. Next base: position 111,462,731 of record QLNU02015270.1, on the reverse strand, counting down.
AAGGAGGCGCCAAACGTCACAGGAAAGTTCTTCGTGATAACATCCAGGGTATTACCAAGCCCGCCATCCGTCGCCTGGCCAGGAGAGGAGGAGTGAAACGTATCTCTGGCCTCATCTACGAAGAGACTCGAGGCGTGCTCAAAGTGTTCTTGGAGAACGTGATCCGTGATGCTGTAACATACACCGAGCATGCCAAGAGAAAGACCGTGACTGCAATGGACGTGGTCTATGCCCTGAAACGACAAGGCCGAACCCTTTACGGATTCGGTGGTTAGAAAGAATCAGTGGCTGCTTACGGTATTTCCAAACGCAAAACCAAACAAAAAAACGGCCCTTCTCAGGGCCAA
>QLNU02015270.1:111439069-111453214 GCA_006491805.2 Dysdera silvatica | reverse complement strand
TATTTTGTGACGATGTCCAGTGACGTTGTTTCCTGACTATTTCCTTGTGATGGTTTTACATGTCAATTTCCAGTGGCGGTTTTTCGTTTCCCGTTAATTCTTTATCTTTAAATTTCCAGTGACCTATTCTATCGTTTTTAGTGATGTATGATCTACAATTTCCATGTATTAATATTTAATGATTTCCAGTGGTTTACTTTCTCTAGTCTCTAGAATTTAGTTAAAGAATTTCTTAATTTTCAGCATTCTGTATATTTCTTAATTTTCAGCATTCTGTATATTTCTTAATTTTCAGCATTCTGTATATTTCTTAATTTTCAGCATTCTGTATATTTCTTAATTTTCAGCATTCTGTATATTTCTTAATTTGCAGCATTCTGTATATTTCTTAATTTGCAGCATTCTGTATATTTCTTAATTTTCAGCATTCTGCATATTTCTTAATTTTCAGCATTCTGTATATTTCTAAATTTTCGATGTTCTATGTTGTTCCTTATTTCTAGTGTTTAAAGCATTTCTTAATTTTGGGTGTTCAGTATTTTTTCTAATCTCCAATATTCTATACTGTTCCTAATTGCTAGTAATTTTTACATTCCAATAGTATTCCTAATGCCGTATCCTATAAATTTTGGTCGTTCTTTAATTTCCAGCAAATTATATTTTAGGAAATCTATCGTGTTTATACAATTTGGTATTCAACGAGCAATACAACAATCCATAATTTCCAGTGAGAAGTGCAAACTGTTATTTTCAGTACCGATTGTAAATTTTATATACTGTTTAAACTTTTGATTTTTCACCCCACTAAATATTATTCATCACAGCTGGCAAAGTTCCACCGTAAAGGGTAATATTCATATATTTCAATTCCTACCGTTAGTGCTCGAAAACCTTTATCCGGCCTTATAAATAGCAATACAATAAACACCAACTGCAGTATACTTTCAACGAAAGTTTAATGTGATATAGTTTCTACCTACTTCTTTATCGAACTTAAAGCTCAAATACTTTAGGTTTTATTACTTCCATAAACTTCTGAGTTCTATGGACATTTTATGGAAATTTTCAACAGATAGAAAATGTGAATACCTCTAAAGCAGAGCAAATAGTGGCATTTGATCTTTCTTGATAAAAAATTCACACATATATGAAAACTACATTTCGAAATGCACTATTTGAAACACATATGAAGTGTTATTAGTTTGCCTATTGGAAATTTCGCGAGAGCTTATATTGGAGAAATATCCTTTGAAATAAAATTTTGTGAATATATAATGGACTCTTCTAAATTGTTATCATTTGGCTCCTTCCTACCAAATTTTCTTGAATTTGTAACGAATTATAGGATCATTCAGGGTTTATATAAGTCCACCCTCTCCATTTTGTCAGATTTCTGCGTGCGTTCGGGACAAACTTTTCGAAAATTGAAAAATATTTAAATTTTTGTAAGAGAATAAAAGATATAACTTACTCAACCTAAGTACCTTTTTACAAGGTGCAGGCAGATACTAAATTCGAATCTTAATTCTGAAATATTATGCCTCATCTATGCCGTTTAGACAATAAAAAAATATGCTAGAAGCATTTAAAAACTAATGCATATAAAGTAAGAACTGACAAAGCTTGTGACCATAGAATTTTAAACAAATCCGTATCAAAAACTGTCTTCGTCAATATCATATTCGGAGAAAACATAGTATATTGTAGACACGTTGTGAGAGAGCGAATGAATGAATGAATTGGGTAGGGGGTAATTGGGAAAGGTGGCCGTCGGAGGCGGCACTGTAATCCCAGACAGTACGCTCAAACAGCGCCTCCGACCGCCGAGACAGTTGGGAAAATAAAAGGGGGTTTTGAAAGAGTGAGAGAGGGGAGAAATGCAAAATACGCCAATTAGGACCAGATGAAAATATAACGAGGAATAGACCTATAGACAGAAAAAGGAAAGAATTCATGAATGCTTAAAGAGTGGGGCGGGATTAATAATAAAAGGATGAAGCCATGGGAGCGGAAATAGGGAATAGTGTTCCATGTTGACCATAAGGGTAGGCAGAAAGTTCATAAGGTGGGTTACAAGCTTACAATGGTGGTTACAAAGCTACAATTCCATATATTCATATGTATGTATATGCAAAATTTCATTGCAATGGGTTGTTACAAACTTATCAACCCCCACTGTGTACATCAGTGATACTGGTCATGAACATCTGAATCAAAGAAACCTATCGAAGAACAAGAAATAGACAATAAAATACATTTTAAATTACTCTGGAATATTAGGTTTTTAAGCACATGTGGATTTCTCAGTAAATATATGACAACATTAATAACTCTAAAGAAATTAACAAATATTTTGTTGCAATAAACACATTGACTTTGTTTCTGCTTCTTTAACGCAACAGATTGTCTTCCAAAAGCTCCGAGAACGAAATAAATTACTTAGTTCTTACGTAAATACGTAAACAGGAGGTACTTTTGAAAGCAGGAGCTCCTATTTAGCAGACTTAATTACTATACGCTAAAAAATTTATTAGCTTCGCTGTGTAGATGCAATAAACTGGGTTGCTGCTTTTCGCTAAAGAGCTTTAGGGTCCGCAACGGTGCAAGAAATCCTTCCTTATTAAAATAACCGGCCAAGTAATTAGGCTTTAACACGTTTCCAGACTTGAAATAGCTATTTTATACAGCTTATTTAGCCATTTTTAAAATACGATAGCCAAAATAGATTACTTGGCAGTTTATTCTGCGAGATTAATGTTGCTTTAAAAATGTTAATGTTCCTAACGACTAGAATTGTTTACGACCCTTCAAGTAAAGGAAAAAGTAGCCCAAAATGGCCAAGTTATAAGAAGAATGAGACGTTCTGGCTGAGTCATCTTAGTAACCGCATATTCTAATTCGTTTTCAAACGTGAAATACTACATTCTGTCGAAAAATTATGTGAGAATTATCTAATATATGAACAAACCAGTGAAAGCTTCTAAATTCACATATTCTCAACTGCTAAAATATGGAATCCGAAATAAATTGTGTAGGATTTTGCTTTGAAAGAAACAACAAATGCTGTCTGGAAAATGTCAACATTTAAAGGAAAAAATTGGTTAAAACTATAAAAACGAATACGTCACTCTAAAATAATTAAAAGGTTGCTGGAAGTGTCCTGAGTAGATATATTAGATCTACCTTCTTCAGTAAACTTAAACAAATTTCAAAATTTTGAAGAAATCTTGATAATACTTAACTTTTTTTAAGAAGTTATCAGAGCCGGATTTTCGAGTGATCACACAAAGCACTTTCCTATGAGAGGCACCCGTTGTGGGGGTTTGGGGGTTAAAATCTCGCGGCCGAAATATCGGCAAACAAAATCTCGCTGCTGAAATCTCGCGTTGACAAAATGTCGCATGGACAAAATATCGAACGGATAAAATATTGAACGGACAAAATACTGTCTAACTTCGATTTGACGATACCCGATATAACAGAGGCGGATCCAGAGAATGATTTTGGGGGAGATGTAAAATTATACGGTAGGATATAATGAGAAAATAAATTTATATTTTTAATGGTTCGTTAAATCCGGGGTCCAAAAAAAGATTTGTTCGCTAAAAGCGGTTAAATTGTATTGAGCTCAATCCCTATACCAAACAAAAACAAATCTATATTTTCATCACTAGATCCGGAAACTCGCTAAATGCGGGTTCGTTATAAATAGGTCCTATTTCATTTTACATCCCACCCCCCAAAAAAAAAATCCTCCCTTGATCCGCCTTTGTTATTATTGAAGGCGATACTACTTGACCAGTACAAATATTTATAATTAATGCTATATTATTAATTATATAATTAATATTATCTTATTAATTATATAATTAATATTATCTTATTAATTATATAATGCATATTTTATTATTAATTATATAATATTATATAATTAATTTATATTTTATTTAAGTATTTTTGTGGCATTGCCTATAAATTACAGTTGCAAATTTGTTTCTCTTCGTGTAATTCAAATGTAATATACTTCTATTCGTAATGACAACTATTGTAAATTAAAAATTATTGTCAAATGGAAGTCCCAAAAAAATGAAAAAAAAATTAATCGATAATTTTTTTTCGTTCGATATTTTGTCCATGCGACATTTTGTTCACGCGAGATTTTGTCCACTCGAGATTTCGGCCACGAGATTACCGTTGTGGGGGAGAAGTGGATAGTTCCGAAATAGAATTTCCCATTCTCGACAATGTTGAAAATATTATTCTGTAGAACAAATATAAAATACAGAATACATATATTGTTGATATCTACCTCAACATGGATTCTTTGTGAACAGGATGACGTACACCTGCACATTATCGAGTTTCAAACGCTTTATACGTGGTGCATCTTGCAATTTCTTCTGCAAATCTTGAGGGACGGAAACTGATTGTCCAAAATTATTAGTCATTATATAAGATCATTGGCTAAAATAATACTTTAAATAAGTATGCAAAAACTCACGTAAATGTATAAAATTTAGAGTGCTTTTGAAAAGCCTTAATTTCCCGCAAATATATTCTTTCTTCCTTCCTTTGTAAGAGGGAAGATAAAACCTATGCCCAAGGGCCGCGATTTCCTAAATAAAGCTCTTGATATAGTAATGTAACTAATTTTTCTCTTATTTTGATTTCCCTTTTTATGTATTCCACTGAATGATAAAAGATTTCACTGAATGATCAAAGATTTCAAGGAATGATCAAAGATTTCACTGAATGATCAAAGATTTCACTGAACGATTAAAGATTTCACTGAATGATCAAAGATTTCACTGAATGATCAAACCTGGCTAGGATTACAGTGCAGCCTTCGACGGCCACACTTCCCATTTATTTAGACGCACATTCCCCTGTAATCTCCACCATTTATGTATTCCAAACTTGTTGTCTGTAATACATAGAAATACTAGAAGGGCTTACGTACAATTTGTTATCTTTTCCAACAAGGAATGTAGACCTACAGCTAGAAATTTTCTGCGGCAATAAAGAATTGTAATGCAACAGTGAGCAACACAGACTCGGTTTAGCTTTTATTTCATGCTGGGGCAATTGTAGGTAGAAATCGTATAGTGTGTTTACAAAATGTACAGTGTGTTTACAAAAGAAGTACGCAGCTTCAAATTTTATTTGCCTCGAAACAAGAATATCTAAAAGCTTAATAACTTTTCCAATTACATGATAACATTCAAAGTACTTTTCCAACATGGTTAGAATGTCTGTACGTGACAAACGGCGCATGTGCTTTCAGAGAACGTAACAGCAACAACAACGAACGTAACAGCAACAACAACGAACGTAACAGCAACAACAACGAACGTAACAGCAACAACAACGAACGTAACAGCAACAACAATGAACGTAACAGCAAACACAGCGAAAGAAACAACAGTGATGGCTTCGACGCAAAAGAAGGCTGCTTGTGCGCTATGGTTTATTGGCAATATGGAGACGAATTCTTTAACACAAACACAATAAAATTCCAAATACCTGTACAAGAGGACCACCTTTATTTACAAAATAAACGTAACTTCTCTTGATATGCTTAATGAAGTCATTTGCGTAATACTAGATATTGTGCAGCAAAGGTGAATGACACAAAATTTTCCTTTATACACTATCGTAGAGAACAACAGAACGCACGTAGAGACTTTATAACTATGCACAAAAAACTTCGACTGGTTATCACGTAATTGAAAAATATAACGAAGTTTCTAACTACTGTAGTTCGGAAGCACATAAACTTTGAAATTGTAAACTTCTTTTAGGAACACCCTGTATATTACGTCCTGCGATTGAGCTACTCTTACTCTAAGACGATACTGAAGATATTTACGCAAACCCCGAAACACGATTCATTTATACACAGCCGTGCTTTCTGGAAATCGAACTCAGTTTCGTTATCTAGAAAGTGGTGGTCATGCCCATCAAATCACTAGAGCACAAAGTACATAAGTACAAAGCGTCATAAGCTACATAAGTACAAATCACCATAAGCTACATAAGTACAAATCACCATAAGCTATATTAGTAAAAGGCACCATAAGCTACATAAGTACAAATCAACATAAGCTACATGAGTACAAATCAACATAAGCTACATGAGTACAAAGCACTATAAGCCACATAAGTACAAAGCACTAGATAATAATAAAGCTACATAAATACAAAGCACTAGATAATAATAAAGCTACATAAATACAAAGCACTAGATAATAATAAAGCTACATAAGCATAAAGCGCCAGATATTAAATTAAAAAGACGCCCATATAGAGAAATGTAAAAGGAGGTAAACCTTTCAGAATCTATATGCATTTCAACAGTAGCATTTGAAATGGAGATTTATTTACATAAGCAATGTGGAATCCTTGGATTAGGCGTAAGGAATCCTGCGGCCTTTAGAATGATTTTAGATTTTGTGTCAAAATCCCTTCATTTCTACAAATATGGCTTTGTATTCGCCTTCTTTGTTTTTATTACAATTTTGAAATGATCATGACTAAAATAAAAAGGAATGAAAGAAAATTTATAAAAACAATTCTGTCTGATTAACCGACGCAATTCAAATATGAGGCCTTCTTACTGATTCCATTGGCAGCCAACTTCATGAGACATTCCAACTTGCAAAGGATATCAACCCATACCCTAAATCATCCGACTTCCGATGGCCCGGAATTTTACAAGGACAGTAGAGTAGAAAAGGGGGGGGAGCACACAGAGAATTCAAATTCCTTCCCTTGGGTAGAAGAACACATTTTACACACATGCGTCTTTGACTTTTTACAGAGAACCGGTTTTTACAACAGTCTTTGATTTTACCATGTTTGGCGCAGTATAGCCCAGATGCTCTTGCGCCATGAAAACTCTGAACAAATAAACAAACAAAATATTTGATGCCAAATTACATGATAATGTTTTAAAGTTACTTGAAAACCCCACAATTTTTGAATTGCTACATCCCTGCCTAAGGGAATAAATGCAGTTGCAACAAAATATTACAACATGTGTAGCAGCAATCAAAGGAACAGCAGTCAATTTATATCATTATCCTTTTTTCAGATGCTGGTATGGCATTGCTGCAAAGAAACAAGAGACATCTATTTTCTTTATGAATGAGGTAAGGAGTGCTTATAATCTACGATGTGAGACAGAAATATTCAAACTACATTTTGTTGGATTTGCTATAAATGTAATTGGCACATTGTGGCCAGAAAAGACACTTAAAAATAAATGCTGATCACAAATTACTCACAGGTATATATGATAATTTTATAGGTTTCGTATGCACACATATTATGACAGTATACTGATGTTGTCATCATATTTTTATTGATATTACCTTTATAGTTTCACTAACACTGACGTCATATTGTCATCAATATTAACACAGTATTGCCATTGATACTGACGTCATATTATCAATAATAGTGACATCATATTGTTATTAATATAACATTATATTTCATTGATATTAGAATCATATTTTCGTTGGTACTGACATCATGCTTTCAATAAATTCTCATAATTTTCTTATAAAGTATATGGAGGCTTTTTTAAATAACGTATAAAAACAAAATTAATTTTTAAATTATTCATTTGCTTTTACATACTTCAATATTCGAGCAAAAATTGTATTACGTTTAAACATAGCAATAGCCGGTACAAAAGCAAATGACATGCGTCAATTTCCTTCTTTTATCCTAAATTCAGTTTTGATTAAAAATATATAAACAGATATTCCTCTGCAGACATTTCTTTCTGCCGTTATTTATGACATACACTGTCATAATTATTCATGTTTTGTTATAAGTAAGCATCTCCGACTGCATTCTCCATATATTCCGCGACGTTTACTGACGAACCACCAGTCTTAACACAAGATGACACGACTTCGCTCGCTTGATCTCCATATTTTAGCATTTTGTCGTCAGTTGATTTGTTTTTCTCGTGTGTTTGGGAGTCCGATAAATCTTTGTGAAACCTTCACTCCGGATTTATCATCTGATGCACGTGCTTCAATCTTTTAGAGCTTAAATTTATTGTGAATGATGATATTTTTCTCTTAACATGGCTCATAATTTAGATTATTTCATACAATCCTAAAACATTAACTGGAATTCGGGTAATAAATGCGAATAAATATCAACTGTCCTCATTATACGGTAGACAATAAAGGTATGTGCTAAAATAAATAAAACAATAAATATATTTAGGTAAAAATTTAAAATGTCAATACTACCTAAGGGTAAAAGGTTAAAACTATATTTTCCATTTGTGTTTTCAGGGCGTAAGGGCGCTAAAGGTCATGCTGCACATGGGTCCGTTGGCGGATTTACCAATAGGCTAAGTACTCTGAAGCCTAAGGCGGAAAATTTCGACGAAAAGTTTGCCGCAGCTTTGCAAAGGTGGGCCTAAATTTTTTGTGGACAATTGAATTATTAATTATGAATTGTTACGTTCAGAGACGTAACTAGGCTTTGGCAAAGGAAGAGCTGTTATGAGAGAAAGGTTCATAAGGCGCCAAATTTGCGAATACTTGCGAAAAGACGAATTTAAAATAACACCGTGTCCAGTGGCGGATTTACCAATAGGCTAAGTAATCTGAAGCTTACGGCGCAAAATTTCGACGAAAAGTTTGTTGCCACTTTGCAAAGTCAGAGCTGAATTTTTTTGGCCACTTCAGTTATTAATCATTAATTTGTTGCGTTTAGGGACGCAACTAGGCTTTGGAAAAGGAAGAGCTACCATGGGTCTCCGCTTTGAGAGTTAGGAGGAGGTTCAAAAGGCGCCAAATTCACCAATACGTGATAAAAAAAAATTCAAATAACCGCCACGGATGTCAAATTAATAACTTGATGAAAGCGTTACAATTTCTACTATGCCTCTACTTACGTTTGGTAAATCTAGGCGGCAAAATCAGTCAACCTACAGACGGCAAATTATGTCGGAGTTTACAGGTGGCAAAATATGTCAGACCTTACAGGCGTCAAAATATTTCAGACCCTACAGGGGGCAAAATCGTAAATCCGCCTCTGCCTGGACCTACAGTTTTCCGTATAATCTTTGCCTCTCAATATAAAGCCTCTGCTGCTGAGGAAACCAGTCCCGGATTATGAGTAGGAGAACGACACGATACTGTTGGAAGGGGGGCGCAAACGATACGATATTGTTGGAAGCCAAACGATACGTTCCTACGGTACCATTGAGAACCAACCAAACGTAGACAAATGCGTTACCGTTACGCAATCGTAGAATAGCGGACCTACACTTTTTCGAAGAATCTGAACCTCCTAAAGCCTAGGAAACCTACACTGGAACAGCAATGAGTAATCTACACTGGAACAACAATGAGCAACCTACACTGAGTAGCAATGAGTAACTTACACTGTAACAGCAAAGACTTACCTACACTGGAACAGCAAAGAGTAACTTACACTGGAACAGCAATGGGTAACCTACACTGGAGCAGCAATGAGTAACCTACACTGGAATAGCAATGAGTAGTTAGTCGGTAATCTTTCCCTTTCTTTGCACAGTTGAGGGTGGAACCTGGAGTAACGGTACGCGTGGAGAACCAGTTACCACCGAGATCAAGGTGGTAACTCGTTCACCTAGCGTGAACAAGTATTCGAGTTACCATTAGGAAACCATAACGCTTGTATTTTTGCGATCTTACATATGAATGACACATCCTTTTCCTAGGAACTCGGTGCTATAATCAAATATTTAAGAGGAACTTTTAAGGCGCAGCAAAATACGATATTTTAATATTACATTTAAGTTATATTATTAAGCACATCCCCTGAACCATATTTCCTATGAACTTCGTTGTTTACTTTTCTGCATTTTTCCCGCAAAATTTTTCCGCCAATTTTAAATGATCCAGTTCTTTTTCTAAATAGAGATCAGTGAAATATTTAATGTTCAACTGAAGTCTATAAATTTCATTTCCTTAATGAATACAAATGCATTGAAACCTCGATTTTGCTTTTTCCTGTGTAACTCCAAAAAGAGAAATATAATTGGGGAAAATGCGCGAATCGGGGATATTAACATATTTAATTAATAATTATTTCCATTGTAATTTCAGAAAAAATTTTCGAAGGTGGAAGACAGTAACCCTATTAATGAGGTTTTATTGCATATGGATGTAAAGAGAGATGCATGAATAAAATATAATTACATTTTCTATTAAACATGCAACTAGCATTAATGTAATTTGTAACAGATATGGAATTATGTCTCAACTTACGTAAAAAAATATATAATTTCCGAAGCATCTTATTTGCTAAATATCTGTGTCGTCTTTTATGCAATTTGATAACTCGAATGTGTCAGTTACGCAACATGATACTTATAGAATATTATCTATCTATAATGAATTCTACTAATGAAATGTACTAATGAATTTAATTGCCATATTATATATTAGGGAAACTGGGGTATGTTGATTACGTAGCAACTAAATTATGTAATGTAACAACTGAATAAGATTGTACGAACCTTCTCAGGGTCCCCACAATGGCCAGAAGTGGTCAATACACACAGGTACCTGGGCACTTTTTGTAACGTTTTCGTGAGAAATTAGGATGGATAATGTTTTAGATATACACGTTCTTAAGCTCAAGCTATTGCTATTTATTTAGAAGGAAAAGACACCCCCAGGACACAGATTCAAATTGGGGTTCCTCTGCATGACCAGAGAATCCCAGTTCGACTGTGGGCAAGAGCAGTGTCTATTTTGCTCGTAAATAAATGGCTCTGATTTGAGTTTAAGAAAGAGAGCATTAAAATCTTTATCCTTAGTCAGTAAATTAGCAATTGAAAAGAAAACAATGAAGTGTTGTTCAAAACAATCGTTCATAAACATTATTCAAACAATCGTTCAAAAACATTGTTCAAACAATCGTTCAAAAACATTGTTCAAACAATCGTTCAAAAACATTGTTCAAACAATCGTTCAAAAACATTGTTCAAACAATTGTTCAAAAACGTTCAAAATAATGTGTTTTCATATACCTTCGGGATAAGGCCCGTTAAATGAAGCTTGCAAAAGTAGAGCCTTAAAATACAAGAGAACCTCCATATATATCGAGATGGATGGTTCCACATAAAAACTTCGATCTTTATAGAAACGTCAGGGGCAATCTCTTTTCATGCATATGTATTTTATGTTATATGATATTTAGAGACCCATTACTAATCAATGCATTATCCTTTATAAATACATGAACATATAAACCATAACATAGACAAGTCATGACCATCTAGATAAATATAAATAAGTATTAATTAAAGATGAAATTTCTAAACACACTTGGAAAATATTTTATGTAGTATTCATAGTTATTTATATATATGCAGTAAACGTTCTAATAATGCCTTAGTATGTGACAAATTCTGATGAGGGTTTCCATGAAAGAGTCCATACTTATTAAGCACATGAAATACATATTTAAAAATATCTTCAGTTAATTAAAAACCACACCATTTTAAAACGTTCTTTGTCAGGTGAAATATTTTCAAATGTTTTTCCTAATGACCTCTCTTTTTTTCATAATTGTCTCCACTATAGTTTTCAGATCACAAAATTTAAGGAAAACATTTTACTGTGCGAGCTATTTTTTTTCTCTAAATATATCTACATTCTATTTTTCTCATTTGTTTTTCTTAACATCGCCATTAGTGGTCCTAAAATATCTCTATAGAATTTTATACATATGGAAGCAGTTTATCTATAGAATGATAAAAACTATTCTCAAGGTGTTCAATATACGAAAGTTTGATGTAGAGAAACTCTACCGTATGTTTACATATTGCTCTTTGTCTGATGGAAACAGTTAAAGAAAACAAGAGAAGAAAGAAAAGGCTCTGTAGTTTTTAAAGGCAACGAGGTGCATAGAAAATATGAAGATAAATAGAACTCAAGATGATAAAATAAAGTTTACTTTCTTTTCAGTGAATTTTGGCTCCATATTCCAGGAAAAATGTGGATTTTTTCGGAATATCTTATTTAAAGGCAAGGTTCAAAAAGATTAACTTTCCATCTCTTGAATTCTAAACGGCTTTCTTTAATTAAGTTTGTTGAAGAATTCTTCCCATGAAATTGGTTACGTTAATTAAATTGGTTTAATTCGTTTAAATTGTCGAATCATCGAAGTTAATGATGAATTATATTAGCAAGCAATTACCCGCAGCAACTAATGCAAGTAATCGGGCAGTATAACTTAATTAAATTATTTGAAGTAATTAAATATTATTTTAGTAAAAAAATGTTGCTCTGTATTTAAACGCAAAAAATTGTCTTTTTCTTTAGAATTCAAATTTTCTGTAAGAGAGATATGCTACCAAGAAGTGTGTTTTCATTTCTTTTCTCTAGACCCTATATATGAATCTGTATTCATATTTATACATAAAGCTGTGTTCAATGCCCCATCGTCCCTGTATTTTTCTTTAAAAATCGGATACGATTAGCTTTAAATGCACTTTCCCATGCACGAAACTTAATTTTTTTCTAAAATTTGTTGCATCTTTAAAGAAATGACATGAAACTGGCGCATGTACTTGAATTATCTGCATTCATGGGCACTCCTAGGGGTGCTGATAAAAAAAAATTATTCCCTCCGTACCAAGGTTCTTACATATTTTAGTGAATGTACAAGATACTAAAATGCTACAAAAATAATTGATACTGCTTGACAATTAGTAATGAGCTAAAAAGTACTTTATTTTAAAATGTGACTGTAAAACTCTTGAAAGTAAATGCTTAGTACGAGGGCGAATCAGAAAGTCTTTGCCTCAATCGCTGTCCTGCCAGGAACTTCTTCAGCGGACCGAAAACGTGGAAATCACTAGGGACGAGGTCCGGACTGTATGGTGGGTGGTCCAGACTCTCCCAGTGAAATGACCGGAGCTTGTCGGCGGTTCTGATTGCATACAGTCCGGACCTCGCCCCTAGTGATTTCCACGTTTTCGGTCCGCTGAAGAAGTTCCTGGCAGGACAGCGATTCACGTGCAACGATGAAGCCAAGACAGCAGTCCGACGGTGGTTCCACAGTCAGCCGGACGAATTCTACCACAGGGGCATCTCAAATTTAGTGCTGCGATGGGACAAATGTCTGAACCGGTGTGGGGACTATGTGGAAAAATAGTGTAAGGTACGTAGAATAGTACGTATATTTGTAATTACCTGTATGTACCTTATTTTGGCTAATAAAAAATAGGGGCAAAGACTTTCTGATTCGCCCTCGTATATGAGTGCCCAATGTTAAATACATGAGTCAATGTAAGCGATGGGGTTGTGGGGAGCGGCTATTGATGGGCTGGCTGTGATTTTACTGGGGCTGTACTGAAGTGCAATCCGCTATTTACAGTACCACAACAAAAAGTGGCTGTTTGTACTTTTTTAAATCGTAAAAACTAAGTTTTTTACGATAGAAGTACGCAATCAAGTGCGACCGCCCTAGAAATTGGCCGTTTGCGTGCACGCACGCACTGCACTCCCGGTAGAATCGGCCTTGATTTTACTCAACCCACATTAAAATGCAAATGAGCTCAAATAATCGTTAAAAATAACTTGTGTAAGGAACGTACCGTCAGTAGTTTGATTCCCAAAAAATTTTAAATCAGTGGTGTACAATCCTCGGCATACCGAAACTTAATACATATATTTTTTTAGAAAATATATTTGATTATGTAGTACCTAATTCCTTAGAAACAAGAATGGCTTGAATCAATATCATAGTTCAAAAAGTATATTATTTATATTTCATATTTTAAATTGTTTATTATTTATATTACATATAGTGTGTCCCATAAATTATAGGCGTACACAGTAAACTCATAAGGAAGGGGTTATAGGCTCAATGGGAAGGGTTACAGAGCTACAACTCACATATTCCTATGTTAAATATACAAAATTTCATTGCAATGGGGGTTACAACCCCCCATCAACGTTTTTACATTAAATAGAAAGTAAAATAGTAAGATACCACGAATTCTAAATTATTAATTATATATTACTGAAAAAGCTGTTAATTAATAGGAGGCGAAGGATGAGAGACGAACTTTGTTTTTGAATTTACAAAACGTTAAATACACTATCAATGATG
>QLNU02015270.1:111402645-111438969 GCA_006491805.2 Dysdera silvatica | reverse complement strand
ATCAGTTCAGTTCTTATGGAAAATGGATAAATGACTTTATAAATAAATTACCTTAAAATATAGAGTTCTTCCGATACCTTCAATCCTATTTCCTTTACAGTCATTTTCTAATTTATGTTGAAATTAATAATTCAATTGAAATTAAATTTTTAGGCATATCCGTTCTACCACTCCTTCTAGAACTCTTTTGATCCATTATTATAAATTTGCGGTTTGCTAGTACTTCCTATAAGAAATGATCTTCCGCCTTCAAGCTACGACATATTATGTACTATGCAGACATTGTAATAGCAAATAGTCTCCTAGAATATGTATGTGTGTGTACATGTGTATGTGCTTAAAGAGTGCTTATTCAAAATGCACCATAAAATATTGCATATTGTGATATTCTCTTTTTCGAGCATTGTATGTTATTGTGGATGATGAAAATATGTGTAATATACATACAGGATACATACAAATAACTACAATAATAGAGTAAGAACCATCGGTATGAAACATACAGTAAAAGAGTATTTTAAAAAAATGACCAAACTCTTAGCGGAACCCAAAATATCGCAGAAAATTCGTTAGTTCATTAACTGCTAATGGTCAACGTTTACTGTACATAACTGTATTCTTAAGCAAGACAATTCTAGCTGATTCCAGGTCTGGACATGGTAACATGATGTGATCCACAGTTTTCTCAATGGTTCCTTTACAAAAACAAACTGACGATTCTCGGCAGCTAAAACGTTTTACATAAAACAGTTATATATATATATAATATAATACACATCTAACTGTAATAATATAGTTTCGCAAAAAGAGTTGCATTCGTTTATATGAAATATCCAAGTAACTTGCGTCCGTCCTATATTTTACGCTCATATGCGTGCAAACATACAACTGCAAACACCTTTTTGTATAAAATTTAAATTAAATACATTTCTTGTGTAAAATATTTTGTTTAAACATATTACAGTTACGAATACTTTCGAAGGTACTAATGATATTTTATACAACGTGAAAAATAAATACTTAGTATCAAAAATACATAAATAGTGAATTTGTATAGACCATTTGAATCTAGTAATAGCCATGAATATAATTTCTTTAGAAGTTAGATTGAACGATGGTGGAGAATAAAAATATTAGCGTGTTGGTAGACTTTCTTCCAGAGAAAAGTACATCACTCTTCTAGATGTAAGTACATTAACTGACGTTATTATAAAAGTCAAGAAAAATATTGAATGAATCAAAGAGAAGTATATTATTATATATTTTAGAATATATTAGTAGTAAGTGTATATATAGTTAGAATATATTAGTAGTAAGTGTATATATAGTTAGAATATATTAGTAGTAAGTGTATATATAGTTAGAATATATTAGTAGTAAGTGTATATATAGTTAGAATATATTAGTAGTAAGTGTATATATAGTTAGAATATATAGTATTCTCATGATACCAATGGGTTGACAAAGCCTTCGTTGTAATTATTGGCTAAATCGATTGAAAATATTTTTGAATAGGCATCATGTGATCAAACGAGTTTAAATCACGAAGGATTTCAAGAGCAAAGTATCAATTCTAAATCGCCATTGGAAAAATGGAGATAATCATCTCATTCTGTTTTCCTCCAGAATCTAATATCGGAGAACATGATCTCGTGGTCCCATCGAATACGACAGAGAAATGAAATGGGTTCCGTATCAACTCCAAAAGCAAATATATTCTTTGTGAGCAAAAAAAAGACTTGCAAAAGAGAAAACTTGCGCGGAAATGAGAATTCCGTGTTTATGAACTTCACCATCAGAGTGGATAATAGCGCTGCAACAGAAACGAGCTGAATCTTTTCGATAGCGCAGCAAATCCACAGAAATAGAGTCCACGAAGAGGAAGCTCCTTTTACTTGAGAGATAGTCGCATATAGGAAAAGAAATTAATGAGGTAAATATAATTCCGGGACTTATAAAGGCAGAATTTGGTTTCAAAATATTCCGTTTATCTTATATATGTATTTTTGTTCAGATAGAAAGTTCAAAATGCAAGTCTTAAACGGTTAGAATAATATAGCTATTACATATACATTATTCCCATCGGCATTGTAATATTTTAAATAAAATACAACCGTGTAATCGGAAATGCCTAGAAGACGACATAGAAACGATGGATTTATATTGTCTGTCTGCGTCTTTCATGCTATACTAACCGCACTTGGTACCATAAATGCTTTATTGCATATTTTTGTGACAAGATTTTGGGGATGTCTCCAACTTAGACGTTCACGTTCGGGCTAAATAACGCCCAATAGAAATTAAATTCCAAATCCTGTAAACCAAATAAAAACTTTGATTTATAATATTTTTTTTTATTTTATATAAATCGAACACTACGCAGATTAAATCAAACAACAATGTCAATCAATCAACGTTTATTGGCGTAGTGATACCAACGCCGATGGTATGGCGTGATTAGATGGTGAAACGTTCGAAAGAAAATAAATATTTCTGCCTTCGGTGGGACCTGAACCCACGACCTTCCACTTGCCGGGCGGAGGCTCTACCCACTGAGCTACGAAGGACAGTTTCAACAACAAGCTCTTTACGAACGTATACTGTTGCCAGACTTGTTGTTCTTTGTTGTCTTCACTGTAATTGAAATTAATACGAGACAACGACAGAGAAAAGTTTTTGTGTATTAGAGTATGCAAGGGTTTTTCCGTCATTTCTGTTAGCATGCATTTCAACCGGCATGCATTATTAGCTACCATTGTCAAAAATACTCAACGAACTTGAAGAACGCATCAGTGCAGCATTAACAAACGTTGACAGTGAGAAACTGCAAAATGTATGGAACGAACTTGATTACAGATTGGATGTTCCTCGTGTTACAAAAGATACATCCATGGAATATTTGTAACGGAAAAAACATTGGAATATTTTCCTTTATTTTCATGTAGCACTGATTATATTATGTGTAATAGTTTCGAAAATATAAATTTTTAAAATCCGGTCATTCATTTATGCCAACCTTATCCATTGAATTCATTCCGTCTTTTTCTTTATTTAATGTCATTTCAATTATTTTTTTTACTCTCTCATCGATGGAAATTGCCTATATCAATTCACAAACTTGCGTTAAAATGGATATTTTTTTTTCAGAACTGTTGAAATTACAGTCTATTCAATTTATGCTGATTTCTTTCCTTGCGTCAAACGTCAAATCAGAAACGGGTTTGCGGAAATGGTAGGTTTTCCGTCTTAGACGGGGGTTTTACTTACTGTGCTCTTCAATTATTATTAGGATCTACGTGCTGAGAGAAAGTGAGACCTAGGTTGGCCCACGCATTATAATTGATGCATTCAGTATACACTAATTACAGGATTACCTTTAGATCAATTTCGGAGCTATTCACACCCGTTAGAATCGGAAATTACTGTGTCTAATTGTTAAAGGCGTTGAGGAAGTTTGCGGACTGATTTCCCGTTCGAACGGCGTTGAGAGTGTGGGTGGATGTCGAGGCTAGACTTCAGGGACGCTGACAGTCATGCATGCACCGGGGGGGTGGAATTTGTTTGATTGGGGACTTATTGTGCATGCATCGGCTCTGTTTATTTAAATTGTAACACCGGCAAAGCTTACTTATTTTTAAGTTGGGTATTTAATTTTCAATTGTATCATGCAGATATTTTAATCCAAGTATTCTAGTTCATCTGTTTGGTTAATTTCGATATTCTGCAGAAAAAGCATTCCGCGAAAATTAAAAAATTATTTTACAGATTTAGTTAAGGAAAACCATATTTTATTTCATAGTAGATTTTCATGGCTTATTTTTTAGCAAGGGTGGACTGGGTCGCCGACCCGCGAGCCGGTCCGCCCTTATGGGAAATAAGACTCGGGCCTTCGAATGGACAAGGACTCCCACCTTACTAAAATCCAAGGTGTGCATCCTTTGAAGGGACCCAGTTGGCCCCTGTTTTTATGCGTCTTCATTTTAAAGCTTTCTTCAAAAAAATTTCTCCGTTTAAACATATATTGTGCGATGTAGCATCTCACATACATTTGATATTTGTTATTTGGTTTGAAATTCGAATATTATGCATTGAAACAAGCATCAACTTTCGTATGTTTTCTATTTTACGGCGTCAATTCGTTTTTAAAATCCCCTGTTGTTTCAAAAGGGATTTTAGAATTCTCGTCTGTCTTGAATGATCACAAAAATGAAAGTGTTCATTTTTGATAAAAATGATCCTTTCATCATCATTGAAATCTCTAAACACTTTATATCCAAATTTGGAGAGAAAAATATTCCTTAATCTGACTCTTTATTTCATGAGACTCATTATGAGCTTAAAATACAATTTCCAAGCCTGTTTTTCCGTATTAAAATATGTATAAATTTAAACTGCATAGAGATACTTTTAGTCTACAAGTCCTGCATACAGTGTTTGTACTTTATGACACCGCAAGCGTGGTAATTTTTAGATTCGAAACAACAACCTGAGAAAGTTTAACATCTCTATAAATTCCACTGACTATAACATCTGGAAATTTTTTATCTTTATTCTTATCGCTCACAGCTTTTAGCTCACTTGGGCAATGTTTCTGTGCTATAATATCTTTTATTAACTTTCTACATTAAATTTATTTTTCCTCTTTTTTGATATCACATTTATGTGTATCACTATAAATGCTTATCGTTGTCTTTCTCCATAATTCCTTCGAAATTTAACATAAGATAAGGGAAAATACGAAAAAAGGATAAGAATGAAATATCTGCTTAGAAATAACAGAATATTAAGATTATATTAGCAAATATGTTACTCATATAACTCAAAAAGCATTACAATAATTGTAACACGTAAATCGATTATCCTACATCAGTCGTTGTCAGCTCTATTACTTCTATTTTCCACTTGAGAGTTTGGTCTCAAATTCAACTGGGAATACTAAGCTGCTAAGATGCAGCCAATCTTCCGCTATCCTCATGCGCAGAAAAAAGCAAGTGCATTATTTGTAATAAAATATTTAACCAATAAAGCTCAATTATTCAATAAAACTCAATTAACCTTCGGTCTGGCGCAACTGCTCTAATTGTCATAGCTCTCACATTTTGTCTCTTTCTTCCCTTCCTAAAGGACAGGACACTTTATATTATTAAATAGTTGTCTATTACTTAATGATGTTTGTTTGTTTGTTTTTTGGTTTTACGGCTCAAAGACTACAGTGGTCATGCTGCGCCGGGACCTACTGTTTTCCGAGGAATCCGAACCTCTTAAGGCCTAGGGAACCAAACCCCGGACTACAGTGAGCAGTGCGATCTTTATGAGATCTCTGAGTAAGCGTTCTTTTTGCACTGCTGGGAGTCGAACCCGGATTAGCCGCGCAATAGGAGAACGCGTTACCACACTGCGCCACCGCAGGGCCTTAATGATGTTTGAATACGTATACACTTGTATATCAGTTTGTTTCAACCCTTCATGTGTGAATGCAGTAACAAAAGAAATCTGTCAGGAACATTACGCCTGATACTTAAATTTTTGTAAGATACTTATTTTCAAAATCTCTTCACCAAGTAAATTATTTTATTAATTTAACAAGCAAATAATATAAGAACGTATCAGTATTCATTTTGCGATACTGTAAATAAGTGGTATCAATGACCAAGTTATTTAACTAACAAATGTGCCACGAACTGGTGACTGAAGAAATAAAATGGAGAAGCATGTAAGCTATTGAAATGCCTTTCGACCTCTAGCAGAGGCTGAAAATTTTCTCCCATGCTCGGGTGCGGGAAAGGAAGATGTCCTGTTCAGGACACATGTAAAAGTCTCCACGTGTTACATGCGTTATAGGAATTGTATTAGAAGACTATCAAAATATGAATGCAATTACTCAATTTGTAGGCCGTATGCAAATTTAGTTTGCATTTTGTATTATAATGAAATAAAATGTTCCAGTAAAGAATCATACTCGTAAATAGCTTGTGTTGTAAATTGTTTAGTTTGTAATTCTCTTGTATTATTTTGGATGATTTTGGTTTTTGGAAAATGAAGAACTTTCGGGATATTGCCTTTGTAAATTGTTTACTGAAGCTGTAGTTTTTTAAAATAAATTTTACAGTTTGATCTTTAAAAAATAGGTAAAAACTGTTTTATTTAATAAAAGGATGACTTCAAAAATTAAAATATGGTTTTATTGTTACAAATAGCTTTTCTATAGGAAATGCGTGTTGGACTATTTGAGCCCACACGTACGACAGGCTATATTGCGTTTGATCCAAGGTTAACAAACGAAGCTGAATTAACGAATGAAATTCAATTAATCTGTAAAATTCAATTCACCAGTGAATCTCAATTAGCCAAAAAACTCAATTAACCAATGAAGCCAATAATCATTTTGTCATATGGAGATCCCAAAATTAATATGAGGAAATTCCGTAACTTAGGAAAAAGACATAATTCTGAAGACAATTTATTTCATGCTTTCAATATATCCGTACTCACTTACGACCTAATTACTTTCAGAAAGATTTCATGATCTGTTTTTGTAATTGACGTTTGAAGGAACGATCGACTAACTCCATGCTAGGCTCCATTTACATTTAAGCAAATTTTCATGAAAGAAAACCAAATGGATATTTGTATAAGCTACACCAATAAGAAGAATCTTCATGTTGTTTTAGAATTACAGCAATTTCTTTCCTGAAACAAACGGTTTTTTAACTACAAATATTGCAAAAAAACTTTTGACAACTCCAAGCGATATCGTCTTCAAGCCTAATACTAAAATCTCCAATGAAAGAGAAAGATAACTCTCAATTTTCTTCTGGAAACTCATAATAGAGAATATGATCTCCTGGTCCCATCGACGAGGAATGAACTAGGATTCGTATTAAATCCAAACATACTCCTCGAAAGAAAAATACTTGCTCGTAAAAGCGAAAACCATGAGTGTGAATGAGAATTCCGCGTTTATATACCTTGGCATGTGAGTGGATAACGGCGCTGCAACAAAAACGAGCTGGATCATTTCGGTAGAGTAGCAAATCTACAAAAATCGTCTACGGAGAAGAGGCTCGTCGTACCCGAAGCGATAACCGCATATAGGAAAAGAAATCAATGATGTAGGTGGAATTCCTATCTTTCTGAAAGTAGCATCTGGTTTCAAAAGATTCGGTTTAGAAGACAAAATAGGAAAAATGGATTTATAGTCTTCCCCTTTTCTCTCGTGGCGTTTTAACAGCAGTTCATAGCATAAAGCTATTATATCATAAGTTCGTGACCAGGCTTTAGATATCGTTCCAATAGATATCTCGTAATGCTTTCTCGTGCCAGTTATCGCTAGAAATAAAATTCAATACCAAATCGTTTAAACTAAATTGGAATTATGAAGTTAAATATTTTGTATGTAGAATTTTATTCATATGTAGCGTATGTCAATCTTAAATACACGCTATTCATTCATTCATTCAATCAGTCAGTAAGTCAACCAGTCATCTATTTATCTACCCACCTATCCTTCCTTCCTTCATTCATTCATTCATTCATTCCTTGCCGTCTACTTATATGTCTGTATGTCTGTATATCTATTTCTTAATTTCATTAATTAATTAAGTGATCATGAATACATTTTTATTTGCCCAATGAAAACAGAACAAATTATATTTAATTAATATCAATGGCCAATTATCCATAATTCAAAATTTTTTAATTATTGTTAATTAATGAAATAGGTTAAAAAATTCTATTTATATCAAGGAATGTCTTCTTCTTTTTTCTCATTATCCTCATTAATTTTGTGCAAAAGGTTTACAGGCCAATTTCAATAAATATCATCATCCTCTTCCTTATGTTCGTGGGAAGGTTGATGACTATGTCTTTCTGAGTATCAATGACTGTCGAAGGTTCTATTTATTCATACGCGAAATTTAAATTGACTAATAAATTAATGTTTGACGTATAATTTGACTTATAATTTAACGTTTGACATATTAACATATGCAGTTTTAACGTCTATTAACAAAAGAAATTAGCCTTCTTTCAGGAAGTAAATTCCATAGGCTCTCATTATACCATCTTTCCAAATTTAGACGATTTTTCTAGGTTGTCGTAAAATTAATTAAAGAAAGAGAAACGTTGTTAATGATATTGATGACGAAAACAACTTGTGACCTAAGTCCAGAGAAAGAGTGAAATAAAATTAGGTTCTGCGAAATTCAAATCAGTTCCCCTTAGATTAGTTTTTACAGTATTTTATTTGTTTGTATCCCTGTTAAATTGTCGGCTCTGAATTGACAAAATCAGCTTCTTCTTTTCTAATCATTCTGGGTCTGCTTTCCTGAGATAAGCCGATGAAAATTGAGAGGAGATTGCGTCTTCGAACGTAAGGTAGGAAACTATTTTGAATAATTTTATTAACTGCATCAGTGAATTTGGATGAAGGCGTATCATTTTGAAACCGATCGATGGTCTGTCTCTATTGTTTGTCCGGCTTTCAAAACGGGAAAAGTTGAAGCAAAATGAACAATAAAGGAATTATATAGCAACGTTGTTAAGCACTGGAATATCATAAATCTTCCACTTCATGTAAAGTAGAATTGAACACAAAAATTTCAGGAGATCATTTCGGCCGCTCTGTAAAATTAAAGCGTTTTGTTTTATGCTCAGTTTATTTATTTATTTGTTTGAATTAGTGATAAAATTGTTGTGCATGATTTAGTAATGAATTTAATTGTTGTTACATTTTATAATTTCATATGAACTATATAGATTCTTTACTTTTGTAAATATGTAATCTATCTATCTATCTATCTATCTATCTATCTATCTATCTATCTATCTATCTATCTATCTATCTATCTATCTATCTATCTATCTATCTATCTATCTATCTATCTATCTATCTATCTATCTATCTATCTATCTATCTATCTATCTATCTATCTATCTATCTATCTATCTGTCTGTCTGTCTGTCTGTCGATTACATACTGCACATGCAAATGTTTGTTCTTTCTAATTAATTATTTTCACCATAATATGAGGCTTGGAGAGAAAGTGAGAACATATGCATACGTATATCTTAAACTGTTTATTGTATCACGTGCAGATTATTTTACTCCTATAGTGTAATATTCGGTCATATTTATGACCCGTCGTCACTTGCCACACCTGTGGAAGAGATCCTAGACACCAATAGTAGTGTTGTTTCTATTGACGTCCATGGAGATGCTCTCTACTTCTTGGAGAATGGTCTATCTCTCTCTGGTAAGAAAACATTGTCGCCTAAATGGTTTACTCCTTCATTTTAAATCCTTCTACTCTGTTTATATACGCTAACGTTATTTTAAACGTGTTAATGAAAGCTTATCAATTTGAAACAAATGTAAAAATCTGATACGTAATACAAATAAACATAATATAAATATAAAATTAATAAGGATAATTAGCATGATCTTTAGCTTTGAAAAATATTGGCAAAAAGAACGTTATTTGTTCCATTACATGCAAGCAGTTAGGATGATCGCTTGTCATAGTTCTATGTAATATATAGTGCTAATATAAGTTAGTGCTAATATATATGTAATATTTAGTGCTAATTTATGTATTCTACTAAATAGTATGTGTATTATCATTTTATATTTGCATTGCTAAACTTTATATGTGCTCAAATTTGGCATTTGTATGGTTAAGTGATGTATCTATAAAAAATTTACGTTTATTTTATTAGTGAGAACATCTCAGGAATTAAATGTAAATATTCAACTAATAAAATATTTTACTAATTCATAAAATTATTCAATTTTGTGTTATAATAATTTGCTATTTATTTCCAAGTATAATATCTACTATTTTGTGAATGTAAAATTTTTTTGGTAGTCTAAAGTTTTTATAATAAAAAAATTTTGAAAGTTAATTGCTACCTTTAGCAAGTGAAAGCATAGTGTTATTTTGCATGATAAAAGTTGAGTCCACAAAAGTCGTGTTTAAAAAGAAGGCTTATATGGGTGTAAAAGTAAGAGATGTATTTCAGAATTTCCTGATTAAAATTAACATCGTCTTCTCATACGTATGAGACGTTGGAAACAGCAGTAGTATAAGTCACAAAAATGAAATTTTTGAGTTAAAGAAGATATTTAACGCACCGAGCAATTCATTTTTATAAAGATGTCATGAACAAATTGTACTAACCAGCATATTCACTAGTGCGTTAATTAGTGGTTATTTTCAGGTCTGATTTTTACATTCAACTGAACGCGAACACTTCGTATCTCATTTTAAGCAAAACATGGACTTGTACCAGAGTTGTTTTCAAGACCTCATATATCTCAATAAAAATATTTTAATCTGGTACATTAATTTGGATAAACTATTCTGTTAATTTCGATATTACGTTAATTAATAAATAATCATATATTTAATTTCTTAATGTAGTTAGGAAGAGGTTTATTCTTTTTTTTTTTATAATAATGGCGGCGTAACTATTCCTGAGAACTGGGCGCTATAGCCACACATCCATGCTCTCCTCATAACATTCATTTACAATTTGTATTTTTTAAAGGGGCTAATCCTTCCAGTTACGCTAATGATTATAGTGGTTTTATATGTCTTCATTGGATAGTTTCTTCAAGAAAAGGTTGCTAATTTAAATTTCATGCAAAGAGGTAAGTAAAAAATAATAATGGGGATTATAAGGTTAAAATCCACTATATATATATTTGATATTGTAGCATGTCTATAATATATTCTTACTTAATTGTAGGAGCTATGACATCAATCACCAACGTAGGTGTGCTCATGGCTTTATGACACGTGGTATACCCTCCTACTTCTATCATTTTTTCCTTCTTTTAATATATATAAATAAAAAAAGTAAAATAAAAATATAAAAATGAAAACTCTTTGTCACTTTTTTGGAGACGATTATCACAAACAGGTAGCACCCTCAACGCATTTTTATTTAAATTCAGGAAGAAAATATCTGTCGATTTCTTTCTTTATTTTGTGAGTTATATTTCGGGCATGAAATACAATTTCCATGCCAAAGTAGTTTACTTTAAGGTGCGCAGGCTTTACGTTTCTGAAGGCTGTTATTATAAAGGACTCATATAAAATATTCATGTTTTATGACTTCGAACTTCGTGGGTTTCAGACTCAAACGATCATCTGGAGAAGTTAGTTATATGGTGTGTAAATAAATTTATGGCTATCCATAAATTTTACGTCAAAGCCGACCATTGACATATTATTTCACACTTTTTCGTTATTTCTTACTTTTTTTTGTTTTCTTCATTATGTGCTTCTTTTTTCGTGTTTTTTTGTTGAGAAAGAGGAAGGCACACTGTGCATATATATCATACCATTTAAATCGCAGCATCAATTCACGCGCGCGCGAGTGTAAATGTATATAAATTGAAAAACCACCTACAAACATAGGAGAAAAGAAAATAGCGCGAGATCCGGACTTGGGACCTTTCTATTTTATATAAGCAGAGCCGACGAGAGGGAGGCAGCAGGGGCTGCAGCCTGGGGGGCCCGGGTGAAATCTAGGAGGCCCGTGCTGGCAAGGACCTGTGCTGTAGGGGCCCCCGCCCCTGGAAGTTGTCATGGGGCTAGTCGAAATGAGCCTGGGACAGCGTTGTCGGCGCCCCTACATGTAGGGGCGCCGACAACTAAACTATGATCTACGCTCATGTTCTCTCTCAATATATATATATATGCATGCGTCACTGGCGTACGCAGGGGGGAGGATTGATTTGATGTGGTTGTAACCTCCCATAGCAATGTAGTTTTGAATATGTATGGATATGAATACATGGAGTTGTAGCTCTTTAATACCCCTTATGAACTTTCTGCGTACACCTGTGGTATGCATGTGTGTGTCTATTTATATGTGTTGGAGCATTAGAAAATTGTCGGTTCTTCTACATTTAATAAAACAATAACATTTCCTATCTCATTATGAATCAACAATTCGCTAGTGCCAGCCAACAGTATACACAGACTATTTATATCAAATCATGAAACAGTAAATAACAACTAGAAACATTGAGATGCGAAAATAAAATGACACACTATTAACGAAACATTAATCCTAATACTTTTAACATAGTTTACACAATTGGCTATTCCTTTATGCTCTGTTAATTATTTTAATTAGAAAAGACGGTGTAGGATTCATATGGGGAACAGCCGCAAATACTGGTAACGAAAATATGAACATTAATAGCTTTAGGCTGCAAACTGCACTGCAGTGGCAAGGGATGAAAAAGATAGCCATAAATCCATGTTTTCCATTTGGTTTTTTAAACCGAGGCATTTGAAACCAGATGCTGCCTTCAGAGGGATAGGAATTCCATCTACATCATTGATTTCTTTTCCTGTATGTGGTTATCGCATCCAGTAAGAGCAGTTCTTTTCCGTGAGCGATTTTTCTAGATTTATTCGCCTGTCGAAAATATCCAGCTCGTTTCTGTTGCAGCACTGTTATCCACTGCGATGGGGATGCTTGTAATCACGGAATTCTCATTCCTATTTATGGTTTTCGCTTTGGCGATGCTCTTATTTTGGGAGAGTGTATTTGGTTTTTGGAGTTGATGCGAATTCCATTTTATTTATCAGTCGTGTCGATGAGGCTCCAGGTCACCGTGTTTATTATTAGTTTCCAGGAGAAAATGGAACGTAACACTTGGTTCTCACTCTCGTTGAAGGTGTGAGTTCAGATCTAGATGTCGATATTTGCTGGAGATGGTAAAAGCTTTTGAAATCTTTTGTGACTAAAAGACATTTTCAGGATGTCAGACTCGCTGATGCGAGCACGTTGCAGAAGTTGTAATGAATATTTGTATGTACAGTATATCTGTGGTGAAAGGGAATAACTGGTAAGTACAAAATCGGAATTTTTCAGGGTAGCACTTTTCACCTTAGAATTTTTTCTGCATATGCACTTTTTTGAAAAAAAAAAAAAATTTAGTTGGCATCAATGTGAACCAAATAAAGTTCTAAATTTAATGGTTTGAAGAATAACTAATTTGCTGAAATCCTGTGCACTAAAATCACAGTGAACTCATTTTTGCCATTTTTTGACTTAACCACTTATTCCCTGTAACCACAGATATATAAGACGTATGTATACAATATACGACACATGTATATAAGACGAAAAGGGTCCCTTTGCAGGTAGATAAGTGAGAGTATACTTTTGTTTCTATAGTCATCGATCATGAAGGGAAATTATGCGAGCTAGGTAAGGGTAAACAGTGATTGTATAGATACAATATAACTGAATTTTAAAACGCTTTCTGAGATACTCAAATAAAATGCTTCTGATTTTTTTGTCACAGTTTTTGCAAAAATGCATTTCATTGTCCAGTCATCGCTTTGTTTTATTGCTTGATGAACATTGGCAGCCGTCGCTAGACTTGATGTACATCCACAGCAATGGAATGTTCCAGCAGGATGATAAACCTTGTCATCACGCTAAAATTCAGGATTGGTACGAGCAAGAATTCTGGAAAGTTTTAACGAGTGGTGTGACGATAATGTGTGCTCGCTCATAAACCCAGTTGAGCACTTACTATCGTGCGAAAGTGTATTCGCACATATAATCCTGCATCAAAAAGCACCAGTAAGCTGTGGTCGGCTATCAACACGGCACTGTTTAACGTCTCTCCTGAAGTTTTCCCTTCACTTGTTGAAACGAAGCCATGTCCAATTGCTGCACTTCAGCAAACCGGAAAGGATCCCACATGGTGCTACTAGATAATTACCCCATAAATTTCGGCACATCATTTTACACATTTCTGCACCCACTCATACAGCAATACAGTCACTCGATGATATACCAAATTATTTATTAGATTATTTCTATAATCTTCATCTAATATCCTTTAAATTAATCAGTTTAAATTTTCCACAATAGGAATACAACACATATTTGTAGATAATAAGATATCAGCCACAGTTCCGGATTTAGGGCACGAGGCGCCCTGGGCATTTGTGGTGCCCCCTCTATTGGCGTAACTAGATGGCTAGGGACCAATCTCCTAGAAAAAATTACCCCTAGTTTTCGAAGCTAGTTAGGCCCATTACCCATCCTGCCGTACTAACAGAAACAAAATTCTGTCGTTACGCCTCCCTCAAATGCAACGAAAATTTGAGGTAGATAGGAAAGTCGCAATCTTTATGATTGTCATATGTGCATTATTATAAGATAAAATAACGATATTTTTATAAATAAATTTAGTTTATTTCACGACGAAATTTTTCATTTCTTTTTGATGTTTAATGGGAGAAGACCCATTAGACTGACTTTTTTCAAAATATTCACTGAAGACAAAAGGTGTGAAGAGACGCTTTGTCGGGGAGTGCAGATCGATACATTTTTACGGTAGATAAATTGTAATTAAAAGAAAAACGAAGTTCGCCACTTTTGAGATCCTTAAAAATTTGGCGCCCTATCCACGTGCCCATTTATAAATACAGACCGGCCTTAGCGTGGTAGGAGCGGTCCCTACTAGCATCTGTTTGTTGGTTCTGGTGAAATTGAGGCACCTGGGCTTTAACAATTTTTTTTATTATATCACGGTAACTATATGTTTGAAACCCCCACCCTCCGCTACACTATATACTGTTCGTTCACGAAAAGAAGTCCGATAGAACAGTAAAATAAATGGAGGTGACGTCAGAAACGGGATGGTTCATTACAGAAGAGGAGGACTTTAATTTCAGAATTTTTGTTGGCGCCGAAACCAAGTTCTCCTCCTCTACTGTAATGATTGATGATGATGTCGATGATGATGATGATGATTGATTGATGAGTCCTCCTCTACTGTAATGAACTATCCCGTTTGCCCGTCACATCCCGTTATTTCTAACCATTCTATTGGACTTTTTTTCGTGAACGAACACTATGTAAATATATATTTCGTAATTATGTGTTAAAAAGGTTGTATGCTACATGTATAGTAAGTACATACACATGTGTACATATACAGTGAAAATAGTTTATAGCGACTAACTGGATTTAACGATGGAATTACTATAACAAGCTAAATTTTTTATCTTCTTCTTTTATTAAATATACCTTTTATAACTGTTCTCCCCAAGCTATATCTTCCTTCATTTGTAATCTCTCCTCCTCTCTAATCTGTTGTCCAGCATCTATTTCTCAAATGCAAAGAAAAATTCCCTATGAATGGGGGGAAGGAGGGACATTTATAATCAACTTATGCTGTTGTTATTATTATTGTCAAATAAAAAAAAACCCGACAATTTTCTATGAATAAATTAATTTTATTTGACGACGATTGTTTGGATTTTTTGGATATTAGTGGGGAGTACAAGAGCGCAAAGCTTGAAAATTTTACTCCTAAGTTTAGTTGTATATTTTACTTAAATATAACAAATTTTAATGTAAATTTATTATTCGCAGGGGAGGAGCACGCCATTTATTCCCGCTTTTTTGTATCCGCTCTGGGGTGCGGGGTTGTTTCACACAATTTTTCAGAATTTCAGATTTAGAAAAAAAAGTGAAGGGCCTGTTCTTGGGGAAAGCTGATGGACAGAATTCTACGGTGAATAAATTGCAATTAAAAAAATTGCCGCTTTTGCGCCCCTAAAAATTTGGCGCCCTGGGCATGTGCCTATTTATAAATTCGGCACTGATCAGCCATCATCTCTGAAAGTGCTTAAATGTTTTCCGAAACAATTGAAATTGAGGTCTCTCTCTCCAATGAAATTCGCGTTTTTTGCTTGTTCCAGTAGCGGAAACAGATTTACAGAAATAACAAATGGCCGTTCTGGAGAAATTTTTCCGTCATGAAATAACGATTGCGCTATATGTATGATGAAAGCAGCTCTTTGGATGGCCCAATGGCCATCATCGTTGCATCCAGTCAATTCCAATTATAGGATTGCCCTTAGATCAATTTCAGATCTATTCACACCAATTCGATTCGGAAATTGCTTCATCTAATTGTTAGAGACGATGAGAAAATTTGGCGAGACAAATGATTAGTTCGTATGTTGTTGAGAGTGTGGGTGGATGTTGAGGCCAGTCTTCAGGGATTGTAGGGGTCGCTGCTCGGCATGCATGCGCTGGAAGTTATTTGTTTGATTGCAGACTCGTAAATCGACCATGTTTATTCAAATTTCAACAACTGCAATTCCCACGTATGTCTCGTGGAAGGCAGATTTATGTTTTGGAAATATGCAAGTTGTTGACGTGTAGATTTGAGAAATTGAGTTTGATTAAATGGCTGTCATTTGCGATTCTAAAAGGTGTAGAATGACGACACAAATGTATTTTCTGCTAGGAATTGCTCGTAAGGCTGAAACTTCATCAATTTAACAACAAACTGAGACTGAATTTCCAGTCGTTAGTCATTCTTTTAATAATAATCCTATTTTTTCAACAACAATCTCATTTTTTTCATAATAATCCTATTCTTTTCATAAAAATTCTATTCATTCAACAATAATCCTATTCTTTTCATAAAAATTCTATTCATTCAACAATAATCCTATTCTTTTAATAATAATCCCATTCTTTCAATAATAATAATCCAATTGTTTCAATAATAATCTTCTCCCTCGATCACCAAATATTTTTCCGCTTAGTTTGCTGTCATTTGCAGATATTATTATCTAATAGGGATAGATAGTTTGTAAAAGCGCTGCATATGTATTTGTCTATTTTTACAGTATTCTGCTCTTTTATTACACAGTTTATGCGTATCATTTTAAGGATACAATGTATTTTATCAATATTACTTCTGGGATATGCAGTATATCCAAAATAGTCCTATATTATTATAAAAATTCATATTACAAAAACGAACCAGTCACTGAAATGTCTATTTATGTTTCTAACGTGTCTATTTATCATGGTGTGCTATAAAAGATATAATTACTCGAAATTTGCTTTTAACGCAAAGTTTTATAAAAAAAAGTAAAGATAAAATGGACGTAGCGCTACGTGAAATACATTAAGTATTAGTAGTATTACTATAGAGTATATTAATTTAAACTGCATCTTATAACATTTGATATTAATATTCCCTGTGTTTATAACCGTATTCGATGATGTTTCTGTTCTGAAACGAGGGATAGCCCTTGCATTCTCCACTCTTACACAAAAAACATTCAACTGTAGTTGGCAGGAAATCAGTTGTCGATTGGACATTCTTCGATTATTGCCCTTCTGCCATAAAAATACGACCAGCCAACATTCATTGTTCAACTAACCCCAAGTTGTGTTTAGTTGGAGATGGGCTAATAAAATCTATATATACATTTCAGCTATTTTTTTTTCTACCATAAGCCGAATTTTAATAGACAGCTTTCTTCATTTTTGCTACAATTTTATTATAATAGAAAACATTTACGGATACCCTGTAATTTATATGTCTCTTTTAGTAGATGCACAAAGTGCATGCACAAAGATGCAAAAGTAACATGCACAAAGTGCATGTTACTTTTGGGGTATATTTACAAGTGATATAGTATTTCATGATAACTTTTGCTTGTTTCTTGTGACATATTTTATGCATGCTATTTGGTATATGTATTTCTTGTGACATGTTTTATGTATGTTACTTGACTTATATGCGCTTCTTATGACATGCTTCATGCACTTTACTTGATATATGTTTTTCTTGCGACATGTTACTTAACTTACGTGTGTTTCTTACAATATTTTTTGCATGTTACTTGACACATATGTTTCTTTTGACACGTTTGGTATGTTAATTGACTTGCTGCTGTTTCTTTATTTTATGCATGATACTTTTATCAAAATGTGCGCGTGTCATATTTATGTTATTTTATACAAAATACTTTTACAACAATTTAGGAATGTTATCTTATTTTATCGGTGAGTTTAGAGCATTTTATATTTGCGTAAAGAATAATATAGTCAAGAGTATATTAGGTATTTAGATCATAAACTTAATTTATATATAGAGCACCTACTGAATATATATCCGTTTATTACTTTTACTACTGTTGCAGAACGTAGATGTCGGATAGAACGCATCGACCCATTTCAGGAAGACGTTGCCGTTTTTCATCAGAAATCGACTAGAAACAAAAAATATTACCATTTCATGTTTACTGCTAGGAGAATGAGCATATTTTTATGTATTCTGGACGTTACATTATTCCTTAAACTGAGTTGCCTTTGGAATTAAACATTTTGAAAGATTTCTACATATGCAAAAACATATATTTATTTGCGTTTTTAAGGCACAAAGACACCAAAACTAATGCCGTGTTGGAACCTACGTTTTTTCAAAAAATTCGAAATTTTGCTTCCAAGGAAACAGAACTCTAGGATCATGTGGGCACGCATCCGTATACGCCGCCGTTGGGCAGTAAACCTTGATTTTTCCGAAAAATCCGAAACTCTGTTGCTAAGGAAACCCAATTTTAGACTACGGCACGCATCCGTATACACCACCGTAGGGCAGGCAGTAAACCTTGATTTTTCCAAAAAATCCGCAGCTCTACTGCTAAGGAAACCAAACATTAGACTACGATGGCTAGAAAAACGGCACGCATCCGTATACGCCCTTTAGAGCAGTAAACCTACATTTTTAGGAGAAATCCGAAACTTTGCTGATAAGAAAACCAAACTTTAGACTATGGTGGGCAGAAAAACGGCACGCATCCGTATATGCTACCGTAGGGCAGTAAGCTTCAATTTTTCCGAGAAATCTGAAACTCTGCTGATAAGGAAACGAAACTTTAAACTACGGCATGCATCGTATACACCACCGTAGGGCAGTAAACCTTGAGTTTTCCAAGAAATTTGCAACTCTGCTGCTAAGGAAACCAAATTTTAAACTACGATGGGCAGATAAATAGCAATTAATATATTTGAATCTCTATAAAAATGACAACTGTCCTTGTGCCATAAAGCGCAAACAAACCTTGTTCTCTGCTTTTTCACAATATTTTGAAAATCTGTACACGTTCAGAGCAAACTGTCAAGGAAGTGAGAACTTACATCAATAGAACAAGATCACTAAAAAAGGATTTGGTCATGAAAGGGACTCTGAACCACACGTCAATTGCTCATATCAATTGCTCCATATGAGCAGTCCATCTTGTTTGGACGACTGGAGTTACTTTTTGGTACAGGATCTTTCCTGAGGTCATCAGACATATTCCTCAGGATGTAAACACACAAATACATTTCCAAGAATGGCGGACTTTTCAAATGAGTGAATTAATTGTACAGGCGTCCCAAATCATTCAGTGCAGGAATTAGTGAACCATTTTGCGTGCCAGTCAAACGAGCAGACTCAATAAGTGATTCGATTCACTGCTAGTGGACTTTTACCTTTCCAATTCCAGTTATTTTAAGGTGATATTCACAAGGTCTGATTGCATTTAATGCTCTGTTCCTAAGCTTACATAGATATTATCATATAAATAATTACGTGTCTATACGATATTAATTCCAAATCAGATGTGTTAATTGGATCGAACCTCATTAACGCGAACACCAAGGACATCTATTCGTGTTAACAGTAGTTCGCGCTATGCTAAGAGATGGGATCGTAGTACAAACAAGGAAACACGTCGGTGTTCTCACCCCGAATCTAACGAATTTAATTCAGCTTAATGTACCCACCATAAAAACCTTAATATGTGAATATTTGATGTATGTGTGATCTCAACATGAACAAAGCGTTCTTTGTACCGTTGGGAGTCGACCCCGGGTTAATGGCGGACTAGGCGAACGCATTACCAGATTGCGCCACAGCAGGACAAAACAATTTAATTTTTATAATCACATTGCAAGTTGCAATTCAGTTTGTGCATAAGAGAAGCATCTATTTTTATTTAGAAAATTCTGTCACAAAGTATCGCTTGCATTCTGTTTATCCATGTGGAGATAACATGGAACAGACTATACATACATATGTTTAATGTTGTTTAAATACTTTTTGAGGAAATTTTGAGGAATTTATGGAAGAAATTAAAAGGCGCCAAATGGCGATAAAGTCTCTCTTCTGTCAACCTAAACTCATTTTTTATTAATTATTTTTAGCGTTAATCTGAAGAGATAGCTGCTAATTTTCGCATATTAGGTTTCTTATGGCACGTTCTTATGACTGGATTAGGTTAGTTAGGTTGGGCGAGAGCTCTATATGGGGTAGTTCCTTGTAAAGTAAGAGTTAATTCTGTGGTTACGTCATAACTAAATAAAAGTAGCATATACGTACCTTTAAAGTTTAAAATTGCAAAAACTTGTAGCCTCATCATCGGTATTATGTCTGTTAGATATTTCATACTTCTTAAAAGTTTAAAATTGGATGAAAATTATGAAAAATAAACGAAAATTGAGTCACGAGGAGCATTTTCCTTGGTAAGGGAAAATATTCAAATGTGCATTTTGAGAAAATGCAAAAACTATTGAACTTTACATAATTACATTACACATTAAAATTACATCCTGTTCTAGAAGCTTCAGAAATGGCAGCATCAGCAAGCAGTTTGTGTTAAAAGTAGTGCGTTTAAAGCGTGTTCGTCATAACGAGGTTCAACTGTATTCGTGCCCTTAATTCATGCCTGTATTCATGCCCAGTAGATTATTTTTTCTTGTAATTTAGCTGAATAAAAGCCTGTAAACAATACTACGTTACAGCGTAATAAAGGAGCCAGTGAAAATTGAAACGTATTTATTTTTATAAATGGAAATTCTTTTCTTCTGTACAACATGTCACACGATTTTACTGAAAAGCGAATTGTCTAGGGGAGTATCACAGACCGCTGGGAAGTGGACAGAAAATCCGTTTTTTTTTGGTTTTTTTTTTCTAAAGAAACGTGGAGTCGATTTTTTGTAAGTTTGTTCAAATTTCTTTTAAAAGTTGTCCATTTCTCGAACTTCACCATCGTCGAACCTAAAAATAAAATAGTTTTATCAGAGTTAAATTTTTATATACAGGAATCAGCGTACGCAGGGGGTTGTTGAAGGGGGGTTGTAACCCCCATTGCAATGAAATTTTGTATATTTAACATAGGAATATTGTAGCTTTAGCTCTGTAACGCATCCATTGAGCCTATAACTTCGCCTTGCAACTTTCTGCGTACGCCGATATATACATGGTGATCATTTACAAATGCCCCACCTTAGTAACTTTGGTTCTAAAGTAGGTACGATTTTGAGCAAAAACACATCAATTTTTATTTGCAGGGAGAAGCCCAAAATTAGTATCAAAAATCGTTCTCGTGCACTCCTTCGATCCAAGCACCCCAAATTTGGATTTTCAAACTGTAACTCCTACTTTGCGATGTAACCTTTTAAACCATCATAAAAAATACAATATTTTTGGGCGAATGAAAATGAAATTGATTCATAGATTCGTGGAAAAAGAGATAATAATGTAATTGTTATTTTGACTTTTTCAAACAATATTAGAAAGACAGAGCATGCGTTTTGATCTATCATGGGATTTAAGGCTCCTAAAAAAAGAGCTGACTCATATCCGACATAATTTTGCCATCGTATCACGTGACTTCATTCACTACTGTGTTAAAACTGAGTGATTTACAAGTGCGCTATATTTAATAAAATAAAGTAAAATGGATTGGGGTTTCGCTGAGATTTGTTCCAATCATTCCAGGAATAAATATAGAATCTTTTAATTTGCAACATATCCTATAAGAAGAAAATAGATCATTAATTTTCCGATGGTAAACGTTGTTTTATGAAACTGGAAGTAGTAAAGAAAATGACGGTTGATGCGTCGGCCTGTAATTCTAGGAGATCTAATTGGATTTAGTGAACTAATTTGAACGCCATCTGCGCAGAAAATCCAAGTTTTATCTGTGCGTTGGTCATACGCAGTTATACTAGTAGAAGGTAATCGCGAATATTGAAGTCAGCGTTCGTTATTTCTATCGGGATATCAGCGCGAAACACGCAAAATAACGATTTTATTTTTAATACATTCTCCCGAATGCTTGAACCAATTTAATTGTATTTCGAAGTATTATTTCATTTTTTACGCTATTTAAAATGACATATCAGAAAATAAGGGTAGCTGTTGGAAAATTCAAAGTTAGGGGTCCTGGGGTAGGGGAGTCGAACAAAAAAAATGTTTCATACTAATTTTGGGCTTTCCCTTGCAAATAGAAATTGACATTTTTTGCTCAAGATCTTACTTAGTTTACTTACCAGTGATATTAAGGTGGAGTGTTCTTAAATGATCACACTGGATGATGTTATAACAGTAAACTATACATGTATACTTATTACTAATAAATTTGACACCCATGTTTAAAGTTCATACAAGAGCTTTTTGCTATAGGAGAAAAAGAGTCCCCATCCTAGATTCGATCCAGTGACCCCTCCCCCTCCCCGTTGAGCACAGAGTGTCCTGACTGTTCACCCCAGTGACTTTATATGTTGACCATTATTTGACAATTGTGTTAGCCTTAGGTTTGGTATGTTACCGCTGTTAAGACATTTGGTAAAGAATTTTGCAAGTATGTCTTCTACATATTCTCCAGCTTCTTTTAGGATATCTAATGTAATACCATCATCACCAGGGGCTCTTCCTTTCTTCATACTTTTTATTGCAAATGAAACTTCTTCTTTTAAGATTTTAGGAGCTGTTCCTTCGACTATTTCAATGTCTTCGTTTAATCCACTGTTACTTTCGTATAGATTTTTGTAGAATTCTTCAACTCTTCTAAGTATTTCTTCCCTATTTCTTGTTACGGTGCCATCCTCTCCTTTTAATGCAATGATGTGTTTCTTCCCAATAGACAAACTTCCTTTAACAACCCTAAGGCTCTTGTTGCTTTCAATGGCCTTCCTTACTAACTCACAATTGAATTTTCTTATATCTTCTTTCATGTTTTTGCGCAAAGTTTTGCAAAGTTCTACATACTCGATCTTGCGACTGGTATTTTGATTGTCCACCTTCATAAGTCTTCGCCTTTTCATGAGTTGTTTCGTCTTCTCAGATAATTTGCTATTCTGCTTTTTACATATTACACCACCAATTTCCCCAGCAGTTTCAATTATTGTCTTAACAATGTTTTCATTTGCTTCTGAGATGTCAACTTCTTCAATAAGTCCTTCCAGTGCAGAAAAGCGATTTTTTAATTCCAACTTGAATGCCTCGGTATTTTCTTTTAATTTCTTTAAATCCACCCTCTTACATACTTGTTTCCTAATGAGCTTCTGCCTTTCTAGTTTAGTATTTAAGTGCATTTTACATCTCACCAATCGATGATCACTTCCAGTATTAAATCTGTTCAGTACGCTGCAATCTTCAATAATTGATTTCTTGTTTGCCAGTATATAGTCAATTTCGCTGGTTCCTCCATTGGGGTGTTTCCATGTCCGTTTGAATTCATTCATTCAAATCAAATTTCAAATCAAATTTCAATCCATCCAAATGAATTAGTTAGGGATTATCACGGATGTTTCCAAAACTAATTCCGTTGCATTTATTCACGAATGATATTTATTTAAATATGCGCTAAAATATTCAGCCCAATATTCAACTACAAAGAAAATATTCACGTAACCATTCATTTCTTTTTAATTAATTTTTTTCCTCTTGCAAACACAAATACCATCTATTGACATTAAATGATAAATTGTTTTTTATACATGAGATATTATTACCCTTCACAAAATTAGCACAATTAACAAATGGCAGGCACACAGAGCCACTAGTGTGTATTTTTTGTAAACTGCTCGAAAAGAAAAGAACCAATTCACTCTGCCTGGTGGGAACCGAACCCAGTACCTCTTGGTAGCAGGTCAAAGGTGCTTCCAACTGAGCTACAGACGACCTGTTATCCTCTCCTCTGCTAGTGTATATAAAGCTTCATGATAAACGAGTTTCGAACGGGACAGTGAACGGACTGCCTTTTAAACCAAATACACATCAAAGAAGCGACCGTCAGAAAAGTGGAAATAATGTCATATTAAAGATGGGAATTTTTTCTCATCGGAAAATATCTCATATATAAAAAACAATTTATCATCTAATATTACCACATCATCGGCTATTATGAGAAAAATTCCCCTGTCTTTAATCTTGTTGGATAAATACCCTATCCATTTACCATCTGTGTGAAGCGTATGCGCCATTGGGAGCAGCAGCGAGATGCTAGCGCTGGCGTTCTCCCCTGGTGAGACGCTAATGAACTACGCAGTCTTTGGCGAGATGTTAATCTGTGAATACGCAAGCCAACGTGCTGAGCGACGTCAATTCTTTTACTGTCATTTCTAATAAAGTTCGAACTGCTGAGCTTTTTGGTTATAACTCTGCTAATATCATTCACAACAAATCTATTGATACAACAAAATACATTTACACGTAAATGTGTATTTGATATTTTATTTAATTTGCATGAAATATCTGTTTAATATTATATTTAATTGCATGAAATATCTGTTTAATGTATATTTGAATATATATGACATTCTGCATCTCATGATGGCTGTCCCATTGAACAGCCGCAAGCCTGGCTCATTTAATAAAAGTATTTTACTTGCTTTACGTTGACTTGCACATTTGGCTGTATTACTCCATTAAACGGTGGTATTCTCTCTTTATTTCCCCAAAAAATATTAATTTACAAAAATTGTCAGTAAATAATATTTACTTTCTTCTTACCTTCGAATATATCAAATGTATAAAAGGCAGCACCGACTGTCCTTACAAATAACTGTCAGTCTAAAAAATGTGAAGGCAAAATTTAGCAATGAATACATACATATATTTTATATTCAAATATAAATTATGACCATTTAGTCATTTGTGAGGGGCTATATTTTGATATTTGTAGAGTGATTAATCACCAATTCTGGAAGCCTTTATAACAAATGTATTTTATAACAATCATGTGAACTCCATGCTCCTTTTCTCTCTTTTTAAATTTTTTTCTTTCATCCTTCCTTTTCTTCTGCCGTTTTGAACATTTAAGTAATT
Source organism: Dysdera silvatica (assembly GCA_006491805.2). Lineage (NCBI taxonomy): Eukaryota > Metazoa > Arthropoda > Arachnida > Araneae > Dysderidae > Dysdera > Dysdera silvatica. The sequence continues at coordinate 111,414,014 of QLNU02015270.1, read as the reverse complement.
AGTATAATTATTTATAATCCCTTTGTGTTTTCTTTGCCACATAAAACGGCATACACGGGGGTTGATGGGGGTTTGCCCAATCAGTACCCTTGTACAGCAGTGTGTTTGCCACCACCTATTCGATGAAATTTTATATATATGCATAAAAATATATGGACTTGTAGCTCTATAAAACCGTCTTATAAGTCTGTAACTCCTCCACCTGATGAACTCCTTACGTGTGCAACATAGGCGCCCATATGGGTATTTTTAGAGAAGGGCTCAGATAAATTATTACTTATTTCTCATAGTTACCACATATTTTAGTGAATGCGCAAGATAATAAAATACTGCAAAAATAATTGATACTACCTGACAATTAGTAATGAGCTAAAAAGTACCTTATTTTAAAATGTACTTGTAAAACCTTTGAAACTAAATGCATAGCAGAATTAGGCAAATAAAATTTTTGAAAGGCAAGTGGGTGTGGGGAGGGCTTGGGCATCTATGGTGCGCGAATAGCCATATGCATATTTCAGGTTACGAGAAATGGAGAATGGTTTATGTTGACGGTGGTTTTGGCAATAGGTTTCCGGATTTGGGGACAAACGTACCGGTAACTGTATTTTAATCATTTGTGCCCAACGTTTCACAAGATAATATTTTTATTAACGTCAAATAATTCATATCAGACTGAAAACGTCGAAAAGTGACTAAAAGACGATAAGAAATTTCAAAACATGAAGGAAATACCAAATGAGTTTTAGCTGTTCTTGGGTCATAAAACGTAAGCAATAGAATTTATTTGTCTCCAATCCTTGAATTACATTTAGAAAAAAATGCAACTTAAATACATGCCCAGAATGATTATAAATTGTAAAAATATTATCGCAAGCTATGTCGAAAAAAAAAATACATTTTTTAAAGAGAGCACCGCTTTTGCAAAACTGGACACATTGCGTTATAGTGCACAGATATATGTAGAGATAGTCATTGAGATTTAAATGGTTGGTAGATTATTTTCCTGGATTCCTGGAATAGAACATTACAATAAAAATTATAATAAGAAATCGAGTCTTTTGTTTTACGTATGTCCAAATGGGAAGTTATAAAATCATCGTGATCGTTACAAGAGCAATAACGCTTCGTTACAGGAGCAATAACGCTTCGTTACAAGAGCAATAACGCTTCGTCACAGGAGCAATAACGCTTCATTACCGGACCAATGGACGATGCTCCTGTAACTTCGTTAATTACAGGAGCAACGAACAAAGCTCCTGTAATGAAGTTGCAGGAGCTTCGTTAATTTGTCGCAGGAGGGCGATGCCCGTGTATTACGTAAAGCATAAAAATGCAAAGGCTTTGATATATGGGCTGAATCTAATAGATAAATATTTTGGTTGCGATGACGTAAACGTTACATACTTCCTATCTATAATATAGGGTATCCCATAAAGAACGCAGTTTTTGAGTGCATAATAACGTACAAATTTATTAATGAAATTGAGTAATTTACATATTACATATTTACATATTTTGCTTTTTCGTTTGCAACATCATCATTCACGATGGCGATGTTTTCCGCAGAATGACTAACACGAGCTCGCCCTGTCGGTTTAATGTCCATAACCGAACCAGTTTTCTCAAAGTTAGTAATCAATTTCATCACAGTCGACTCATTAGGAGCATTGCGTTGACCAAACATTCCACGGAGTTTGCAAATAGTCTCTGCACAACATTCACTACATTTGTAATAAGTTTTCACTATGACAACACGCTGTTCCGCCGTGAAGCGCTCCATTCCTACCCGTACAGAAAACAGATGACGATCATGCGCTACTCGGCGCTCCGTGTCTACTAACCACAAAGACAACAGATGAAAATCGTATAACGTTCAGTGCTGCCAACTTACTAGAACAGAAATGGCGGGCATTTTAAAAGTTGCGTTTTTTATGGGACACCCTGTACTTATATTCAGGATTTAATTCAAACAATTAGTACAATATTCCAACAAGCTGGAAATTGCATATAATTACATAAAGAAGAATAGAAGATAAGTAAATATTTCTGAAGATAATACATAAGTTTTTGCAGATAATACGTAAGTATATTTGCAGATAATACGTACATATATATGAAAAATTTACGTGAGAACTTTTGAAGATAAACAAGTGCCTTTAAAGATAACACGTAAGCGCTTTTGCTGATACGTAAGTACTTTTAAAGATAATACGCAAGCACTTTTTCAAATGCTTAACTAATTTTTTAAATGTAAAAGGACGTAAGGGAGGGAAGGACTACTCGAAAAACGCATGTCAAGCACGACGAAATATGAACACACAATATTGATTTTAATAATAGAAAAGGAAATCTTGTGTGAAGTACCCACAAGGACAGCAAATGTCATGTTGCTCCGGGACACAGTTTTCCAATGAATCCTAAACGTTTAAAGCATAAGGAATCAACCGCCGGGGTACGGTGAAACTTTCTTTGGTATTTTTCCGTTAGCACGACGCCACTTACGATTTTTTTCGTAGTCGCAATTTTACAATAATTTTGCGATTAAGTCGTTAGTTTACGTTAGTGAGTGATGTTTTAAATCAACTTCCTACCTTTAGCAAACGTGATACCTTCGCCTCTTTATCCGACGGTGAAGAATTCTAAGGCTGTTTGCTACATCAACTACTTCTTAGGGTATAGCTATCTCGTTCTCTCCAACAGTCGTTGCTAAAAAAAGATAAAGAAAACTTGTTATAGAGCATTTTAAATAAATAAATAAACAAGTATAATAAAAAAATTTTTTTTTAAAGTCAATTCCTTCAATGCGCTGCTCAAATAAAAGGGAAGAAAGGGAAAAATTGCGAAAAGCAATTTTGGCGACATTTGGCTTGGCTGTAATTGGCGACATTTGGCGGCAAGCATTAATCGCCAAATACACCAAAGGAAAGCAAAAAAAATTCATTTAAATTTAATTAATGAATTAATATTTGAAAAAACTGTATTAACATCAAGTGTCATCCACTACAAGTTTAAAAAAATTTATTTGAACTTGATTGGATGGATAGAAAGTATTTTATTAACGATTGAAAATTTGAACAAGATATATATAGGGAGAGTGTGAGCTAATAGAAGGGTGAAAAAAAGAAAATGTCGCCCTCTTGGGTCGATGTATTGAAGATACTTCTTTATACTTCTTTCAAATGGATATACAACACTAACATCAATAGTCGAAAACCCGACTTGCTAGATTTATTTCGGAGACATTTTTCTCATAGAAATTTAGTAACACCCTTCGATGTGCTTTAGTCAATAATTTTACAACTATTTAAAAATAATGGACGGTAGCATTAATCTGTGAATATATAAAATATCGATATTTTTATACTCACATATTACATTGTAACGAACAAAAGAGTATTGAAGATTAGTGAAGTTTTCAAATAAGTAAAATTGGAGGTTGATTTTTAGTAAATAGTAAGCATGTATATGTATTAACTCGTATATGTCATTAGCTTGGCGGCCATTGTCTTGCTGATGGACAGCGTGGGGATCCACTTGCGCTATTTTACATAATTTCGCATATATCAACATAGTAATTATTAATTCAAACACGTTATATTCCTCATTAATATTAATAATACTTGCATTAATTATAATGATAATATGAATACTTTATTAAACGTATGATATATGCATTATTAATTCCTTTGGAGCGCAGTAGATAAACACAGTAGGTTTAACTTCATAGTTAGACACTTCTCCGGCAAAAAGAGACTTGGGATCGTAGCCCAGAAGGTCCCAAAATTTTCTTTTCTAAGGGGTTGTAATAAAATTTCCATAATCCATGACTAAGGATAAAATAGAAATATCCCGATTCATAACTATAGTTGACATCGTTCTCTATAGTTATCATTGGGAATCCTATTCGTTTAGAGATCTCATTTGAGAAACCGCAAGTCGTTTGGTTGGCAGGTTTATATAAACAACCAGATGCGAAGTGCTTATGATCTACTGAATTTATAATCGACCATGCTGACGTTAAGTTTGCAATTATCACTTACTGTTGCTTCGTGGAGAAAAGCACAGGTAGATGTGGAGAATGGTAAGTATCTATGCAACAAACATGAGAGTTTTGTATAAGGAAAAAACGCATTGTAATACCGATATAATTGTAACGTAATTGTAATACTGATATAATTGTAACATAATTGTAATACCGATATAATTGTAACATAATTGTAATACCGATATAATTGTAACATAATTGTAACATAATTGTAACATAATTGTAACATAATTGTAATACCGATATAATTGTAATACCGATATAATTGTAACATAATTGTAATACCGATATAATTGTAACATAATTGTAATACCGATATAATTGTAACATAATTGTAATACCGATATAATTGTAACATAATTGTAACATAATTGTAATACCGATATAATTGTAACATAATTGTAATACCGATATAATTGTAACATAATTGTAATACCGATATAATTGTAACATAATTATAATATCGATTAAACGAAAGTTGTTCTGAAATATTGTTTCATTTGAAACTAACGAATCAAAAATATTAGGCATCTCTCTCGCTGTAGACGAAATTCAATATAAAAACAAATGTCACTTTCCTTCTGCGCCATTTACTCTAACATTTTTGATACGTTGGCGATTAAAACATGTGGTTCAATTTATTGATTGCTGAATTTGCAGAAATTGTCGAATATAAAATAAAACCTGAAGACAGAATTTTTTGTTACTGGAATAGTTTTTATTAAATTAAATAATAATATTTCAGGAGCTAACATTTTGGTAAGGTTTGCTTTGCCTGCTCTTCCTGTCTGCCCTCTCCCTCTCTCCATTTAGTCTTTAGCTCCTCCTCCCCTTCTTTTGTCTGCCTTTCCTTATAAATGTCCTCTAAAAGTGCACCCACAACAGCCAACTCAAAATTCATTTTCAATTTTCTACTGTTTTCGTTTCTACTACTTCTTCTCTCGGTCCTGGTTACAAGAAAAAACATCCTTGCTCTGAAGCTCACAAAGACTCCACCTTTGGTCCACTGTTCTGCTTTCAAATGTGACGTCATCGATTCAAGACCGTACCCATAAACTCTATTAATATGATATTCCAGTGGACGTGAATTTCTTTGTAACAAATGTGCATTTGTACGTGCGAATTAAGATCTGTGTTGTTTTTTGCAGAATGCGAGAAATCTCTTGTTTTTCTACCGGAAAGAGAGCCTCGTTACTAGCATCGCTACTGTTCTCTTTCCGTTTCCCAAGCAAATCGTTTTTATGGTCTCCTGATGTGGTTAATAATGTCGCGATAATGATGTGAATAATAATGATGTGGATAATAATGTGAATAATAATGATGTGGATAATAGTGATGTGGATAATAACGAGTATAAATAATCCTGATGTGCATAATAAGGAATAAAGTATTATTATTATTACAGTGGACTCTCGATTTTACGAACTCGTAGGAAGCCCGAAAACGATTCGAAAAATCGAAAGTTCGTAAATGGCAATTAACATTAGTTCTACGGGATACTTTTCGCAACCAATGCAATGGTTCGTAAAAACGTGTAGTTCGTAAATTGGAGGTTCGTAAAAACGCGAGTGTATTTTATTATTATTAGCTCCAGAAACGCTGTTTTTATTTTAATGGAAAATCTACTTCAGTGACAAAAATATTCTGTCTCTATGGAATTCGCTGGTGAATCGTTATTTAGTTTTAATGATATAGAACCTAATAAATCGGTCCACAAAATTAAACTCAAATGACAAAAACACTTTCTCAAGCCCATACTGGTAAATCGCACTGGCGCAGTATAGCCCAGATGCTCTTGCGCCATAAAAAATCCAAACAAACAAACAAACAAATCGAACGGCGGGGATTAATCGATGGCGGATCCAGGGAGGGGAGCGCAGGGGTGATACTGGATTTATCACTGTTTAAGCCCCGCCCAAATTTGCTACCTTCGTCAATATTTGCTACCTCCCCACCCTCCCAAAAATATCACATGGATCCGCCCGTGGAAGAAAAATCAAAAAACGCCATATATGTCCTTAAATAAATTCAAAAACTGGTCAGGGTAATAAAATTTCTCAAAATTTGTTGGCTGTGATTGAATTTTTATGACATAAGGTCAGCATAGGTCATTCTGTGCCTTTCAAAATTCGTATGCGTCAAATTCAAATTTTCAAGTTGTGAATTTTTAAAATTTAATTTTGAGAAGGATTGTGCATAAAGTTGATGGGATAGATAGCCACAGCAGGTGGCGCTGAAATCTCAGAAAGAGACGTCAGGGCTGCTGTAACCGGTTAAGTTTGGCGGAAGAATCTATGCACATAGGCGTAACCAGGGGTGGTTTTGGGGGTTGTAACCTCCCATTACATTGAAATTTTGTATATTTAATATAGGAATATATGAGTTGTAGCTCTGTAAACCCTACCACTGAGCCCATAATCCCCCTTATGAAATTTCTGCCTATGTGTATGCAAATAAATTAATACTATTTCGTTAATTTGAAAATAAAATTACATGCTTCAAACTTAAATTTTCATTAGTCTTCAAAAGAAAAAGTGCATATATGTACTGCATGAATTATTATTCCTATTGGACTTGGGATGGGTTTTATGTATATGTGCATGTGCATACATATGTGCAAGTGTGTGCATACATATGTGTGTGTGTGGTTTATATATATTCGATATCGCTCATTTTGAAAATGGACCAACGACTTTCCATTGTTCTTATATAAAATTTCATTATCTTTTCTTTGAATTAAAAAACCCACCGAACTTTATATATACATGTGATCACCCATACAATGGAACGACTCATGAATCACTAACTTCGGACGATTCTACATGTATTAAATTTCCACAATTTTAGTGATTTCAGTATGCCGTGTGTTGTTAAAGTGCTTTTGGTTTCGTTATGTTTCCAAGCCACACGAATCAATAAAATTAGGATCGCCATTACGACGATTCGATTAACGACGGCCGTTAGCGTATCGACGTGGTCGTAAAAGCGAGGGTTTACTATGTTATAATCACATACTTTTGCAATTAGAGGTATAGGACTCGTACGACATGTCGTAAAATACGTCAAGAGTAATGACTCAGCGAAAAGTTAGAACCGAGAATGTCTGTCGCCAAGCCAATTCAATGGACAGTAAGAATGCCTATTTCGGCGTCTAGAAGTGATAAATCTCCATTTAAGGGATGGACGTGATTTATTAATCACAAATTCGAGTGTAACCCTATTTGTAATGACACGTAATTTAATTAAATGAAAATTTGTATCATATGTGTAAATTTTATGTAATATGTAATACGTTTTTCGGTCTATTTTGTTAGTTTTCAATTTTATAAAACTTTTTCTCGTCCTTCAAACACGGCTATGCAATTAGTATTCAAATAAATTTATTAGTATATATAAATATAATATAAATTAGTATTCAAATAAATTTATTAGTATATATAAATATAATATAAATTAGTATTCAAATAAATTTATTAGTATATATAAACATAATATAAATTAGTATTCAAATAAATTTATTAGTATATATAAATATAATATAAATTAGTATTCAAATAAATTTATTAGTATATATATAAATATAATATAAATTAGTATTCAAATAAGTATATTAGTTTTCAAATAAATATATTAGTTTTCAAATAAATCTATTCGTATTCAAATAAATCTACAGAAAACAATCTATCAAATAAATCTATAGAACACAATCAATTTTCTTGATTTAAAATGATCAAAATTCGCATAATTTTTTATTCTCCTCCTTATGCTATAGTGTTGTAAATAGGTTTTAATTATTATACAGGGTAAGTCGCAAAGAGTCACACCATCCCAGATGGTTATAGCACACAATTTAATTGATACATAATTATATGATACAGCAAATTAAACTGTAATTCACAAACATTTACAGAAGATCCATGTGAGATCCTTCTATTAGGAACAAACATTTAGTCCATAGCCGATTTCAATACGCACACGGTGAAGCACACCCACTGTAATTGATGCGACAGTATCAGTAATACGAATTTTGAATTTATTAATATCGGATGGCAACGGCGGCACAAAATCAGTATTTTAATTGCACCTTCACAAAAAAAATCTTAAGGTACTAGATCCGGCGTATTTGGAGGGCATGCGAGGTGCGCATTATCACGTGCTCCTGTGCGGCCAATCCAAAGTCTTAGCAAGTGTTCGTTCACATAACTGGCGGCATCTGGATGCCAATGTGCAAGTTACCCATCCTGCCAGCAGTGTTGCCAGTTTTTCGGTTACTTGTATCTCTGTTTTTGCTCTAAATACCTCAAAAAAACCTCAGTTTGAGCTCTACATATCTCCAGAAAATGCCTCGTTTTTTTTCGATGATTTTATCATCGTTTTAATCAAGGGTACTCCTTTTTCTTATATTGTCAAACGTGGGTGATTCGAGTTTTTATATAATTCCAACTTTCAAATTCCCCTTGATGATCTTATATGATGTAATTAGTCCATTCTACCGTTACGCACGGGACATTTGTATAATTTCTGAATTCAATAATATAGATAAATATTTTATGCAATGTCTTTTTCAATAGAAATCTTAGTAGATACCATTGACATTTAGTATGAAATAATAAAAAAATAATAATTGATTACTTTCACAAAGGAAGAAATGACATAATGTTTGCATTACACACTGGACTCGCAGTAGTCTGGTGCGTAATCTCAGACACCCCCCACCCCAGTACTCGGCCTTTTTATGTCGGATTTGAGGACGTATTGATGATTTCTTATTTCTTCTAGGGAGTGCCTCCGTAGCCGGCAACGGTTGACTGAATCGTAACCGGCGGATTGATAACTGCGCATGCTCATGGACTCGGCTTTCTTAGCAAATTTATTTTGACATTACAGGGTTACGAGATGCTTTGTTAGCTATGTTTTCTTTTCCGCTCTGTGAGCAATAAAAGAAGGAATGTTTTCTTACGTTAAATTACTTTACTGAAATATTATTAAAGTATTCTGTATATAAATTATTAATATTATTTATATATCAATTATTTGTTATTTATATATAAATTATCATTTATATCAAATTATTCTATTGTACATTAAATTATTTTATTGAAAGAACAAATAAATATGAACTCCTATTACAATGACATTCATGAAAAGGCCTTTGACTGTATCAAAACATCCGATTAGCAAACATCAACTTCATGAAATAGTCCGACTATTTGATACAACAGCCGCCGTTTCTAAAAATCAAAACGATCGAAATAAACACAATTGTTTACTATAGAACAATATTTAAAACAATTCCGGATTTACGAATCAGTTGCTTATAAAAAGCATAAGGAGTGAAACAAAAGTGATTCTTGTAAGCGGCGGTCAAACCCAAACTAGTTATATTAATTGATATATTCTTGGGACCTTTCTTGATGTAGTAATGCCTTTACTGTGGCCTACCTAAATGGATATGTAAACTGTGGTGCAATATGACAATTACCATACTCAAGAAGAACAAATAAAGGAGTATATGCGTATTTATATTTTAACACTTTAAAAGAGAATGAGGAATCGCTCAAATTAGAAGAATCTTAATTAATTTTTAAGCACATCATTCGAGTTAACAATAATTTCATGTGCGTAACACATCTCCTACACTCTTTCCGCGCTTAAGAATTTTTAAAGCGGCCCTGGGAGTCGCAACCCCACAGTTTCAGAGCTTCTAGCTTACAGGTCTGCATAATCATTCTGCTGATTTTTAATAATAATAATAATAATAATAATGATAGCAATAATTTTATTTATTGCCGCCATATACATAGAATAAATAGCACGAAGTTGCTTATATATTGCAGCAGGTCCCAGGAAAATATTTGAACTCGTGATGCATATCTCGATAGATTCATACACTCTTCCGAGAAGTCTGACTCTCTTCAAGCCTAGGGAACTAGTCTGCTGACTTACGGTAAGAAGTTGGTAAGCATTAAATGAAATACCGTGCTAACCCAAACACTCAATTGACTGGGCTACCGGGACAGAACACAAAATTTAAAAAGCTAGAAATATTATAACGATTCAACTTCCCTTACTCTTTAGTTGTTGTTTTGTTTTTCATGGAAAACTTCTAAAGTCCTTATGCGTAATAATTGCGACACAGACTTTTTTAGCCCAAACTAGAGCTGTTTTTGTTACAGGAGAGAAAAGGGTATCATCCTCGTCTTAGATTCGAACTGGGGTCTCTCAGTTGACCTCAAAGCTCTGCCTTCACTTGACAAAGGGAGCAGTTGGCTCCCGAAACGTCGTGTTTTTAAACCTTACGCCAGTGTCGAAATAACTGTTTGTTAATGATCTTTAAGGCTGAAAAATAATGAATGAATAACCTCTGTGATTTAAGACTCAAGGACAGCAGAAGCCATGCGGCGCTGAGAGCTGTAATTTTGTGAGGAATCTGAACCACTTAAGATTTAGGGAACCAAACGCTGGACTGCGGTAAGCAGTTGGTCATTAAGGTTTTGTTTTCACCCATGGTACGTTAGGTGCATTACCACTGCGCCACCGCAACGCCGAAGGCAGGAGTAATGAAGTGAAGATTTTGGAGGTAACTTTTTTTTATTAACTGTATAAGGACTACTAAATACTAATAAATCTAAACACGATTTGATGGCGCTCCAGGTTTGGCGCTTTGGCTACATAACCACCTTTCTTGGCGACACAGAGGTACGTGGTTCTGGCGATAACCCTCCGACTGTTCAATTTTTTTATCAAAGAATTGCATACTTGTTTTATTACATATTTCAAATCTACATGTATTTGAGAGTTAAAATATGTAGCACATTTTTGTAAACAAGATTTTTTTAATATAAATTTCGTGCATAAGAACAGGCTTTCATAAAAATCAATTTTAAGAGTAATCGTTTAAATTCAAAAATTCTGAAAATAAATCTTGATTAAATTACGGTTTACTTTATAGAATACAAATATAAAGCATGTATACTAATAAAAATCACTCGCTGAACGTTTCCTGTAAGCCACATTCTGAATATGAAAAGCGAAAATCGTAACAGCTGGAGAACTTGCAAAATCAGTTAGTGAACTCTATGCAAATACGAAAATTTAGGCGACAATAACGCCATTTGTTGACCAAACTACGACTAGAAGTCTAAATATTGTAGAAAATGCATTACCGACAGTTAAACGGTGGAGAAGCGGGATGCGCTTTTAAATAGATGGAAAAATTGCATACCCGCGAAAATCGAGGGATGAGCAAATTTTGTTACATTCATGTTGCCCGTGGAAACCGCGGGATGAGCAAATTTTGTTACATCCATGTTGCCCGTGGAAA
>QLNU02015270.1:111390121-111402545 GCA_006491805.2 Dysdera silvatica | reverse complement strand
GAATGAAAACTGAAATTGTAGTAGTAAAAAGTGAAGAGGAGTAAAAGATTAAACAATACCAAGAATTTTGTTCTTCATCAGGGACCGCACAAAATCCCTGTTATTGGTTTGCTTTTTCTGACTACAATAATTGAGATTTGTGATCAATACTGAATGAACCAATATTGATCAAAAATTAGTTAAAAATAGTATAAATCCAGAATATAATTAATTTTAAAATATCTTAGTAATTTGCCAAATTTGCTATACACACACACCCACACATCCATCCATCCATCCATGCATACATATGAATATACTATATGGAGTTGTAACTCCGAAACTCACTCCTATAACCCCTCTGAAAATTCTGCGTGCGCCACTGGCTCATGGACAACTTTAAGCATTACTTTTTCTAATTGTAAACCACCGGTGGCTAAGTGGATATTTGGGGGAACCTTTCTTGGGAAAATTTAATTTTTTTTTATTTAAAACTGCCAAGTCTGGTAAATATTCTGGTATAAAATTCTTGGCCGCAAGTTAAAACTTTTTCTCTACCTACCATTATTAAAACATTACAAAAATATCCCACGTCAGGTTTTCACATCCAAAATGTTTAATTTACATAATCATGGATGAGGATATCACTTTTTAGATTTTGTTTTCATTTCACGGTGTAAAGGACAGCAAAGGTAATTCTGCGCCGAGACGTCTATTTGTCTAGGAACCTGAAATTCTTGGAAGCCTAGGGAACCTACCACAGGACTACAGTAAACAGTTATTTGCTAAGCGTTTTCACTTTTATTGGTTGGATTGTCCACGTTGAATTATTATTCCACATGGACTGTTATTATGTTGAACAGTAATGCCAAACACATTATTTTATTACTTTGTCTTCCGATATTCTATGTATTACTATATGAGGTTCTTTGAGAGGCACTGACTATAGGAATTTCTCCGTTGTACTACAGGGCACCTATAATTTTTACCACAGATTTCATAACAGCGCAGGAGGATTGTTAAAAAATAACATGGCGGATAGGAGGATGGGAAAAGGGATTGCTTGCTCCTTCAGGGAGTAAGGCTATTAAAGGTGGTGAAACGTTGATATGTACAGCTTTAGACGAAGCCTTAATAAATATTTTCTGGGAAATTTAAATGTATGAGAATGCATTAAAATGAAAAAGATGGGAAAATAACAGAATAAGGGAAAACTATGACTAGAGTTAGACGCTGAAATATATGCTATAAGTAGTCAATGTCTTTTTCGGCAGTGGTTGAAAGAGGCACTCAATAAATCACTTTCTCCCATAAAAATGGGATAAAACGAGAGCTTGGAGTTGACATGTGATAGGCACTCGCATACAGAATGGAGTGATACATGGTCAATAATATTAACTACTCTTGTCCTGACCAGCAATCGATCACGTGACGCCAATGAAATTGACACCCTCGATTACGTGTGACTAGCACATATATATGTGGAATGAATTGCATTGTATATGAATGAAAGAATAAATCAGTTTAGGCAGCGAATTATTTTAGCCCAAAATATTAAAATAAAAATTGCTATCAGTATATTTTAAGTACAGTAAAAGGAACAGAAATCAAATTTCTAAATCGTAATCAATTTTATCCTTAGCATATTTTCATGTATAACTTTTCATTTTCAATTTTTTATAAAATTTAGAGCAATTATTTTTAAATGAGTGGTAGATAAATAGAGCAGATTTCCACGTTGGTGGTTTTGGTATTCTCAGAGTAAGTTTGGGCTAAGTCCGAAATGAATAGAAGCTGCTTTTATGTAGAAAGAAAAGAATAAGTTTTGTTATAGAAGTTCGTACATGATCCACAAGAAAAATTTAGCACTTTCTATAATTTAGCTCTCTGCATAATGACCTTATTTTCGTCTACCAGAAAGGAAACGTTGAGTTGTAAATACATCTGCTGCAAGGGCGTTTCGATGAATTTAATACCGATCTCTTCGCAATTTGGTTTAAAAAGCAGTCCATGTACTGCCCATTCCGCGAAATAACCGGTTTCGGAAAGTACGCTTTAAATACGTTCGTAGGGAGATTGAGTGTTTGTCGTCTGTGGCTCAGTTGGTAAGAGCACTTGCCCGGATTGTAAAAGATCGTGGGATCGGGCCCCACCAGAAGCAAAAAACATTTTTTTTTTTTTTGCGAAATTTTCAGCATCTAACCACTCAATAACGTTGGCGTTACCTTACTACACCTAAAAGGATTTGATAAAAAAATTTCTTAAGTTGATGGTGGACACTAAAAATAAACAATTCAAAAAATGCGAAATTTGGACTTTCGGATATTCTGGTAGCCCATTCTTGTTACTCTACAGAGAATTTGTCCATTTTAAAATCTTATTATTTTTTGACTCATTATAGCACTTTAAAAAATAATGATTGGGTGTGCCAGAGGGACCTTTAAATGTTGACTGCTTTAAAATTTGTTTTACAATATTTGTAATGCACTTTTTTAAAAAAAATAATTGTTGTAAATTGTTTATTGTTATAATGTGGAGACAGAGTATGGCAACGGAGTTTTAACCGTAACCTTGCAGGAAAGCAAAACGTGAACATTGAGATAAACACATTTTCCGTAAACGTGTCCACGTAAACTCATGCCAGTTTATGTTTACGCCAGCTATTGATCGAATTTATTTCATTTCTTTTGCTAAGATTTACGTATAATTGGTTCTTTTTTATTTTTGCTTGTTTATTGTTTGAAGAAGTGAAACATGCATAGTGTAAATAGAAGATTTCATATTACGAAACTTCGATCTTAAAAAAAAAAAAAAACTAAATTGGCAAGGGAAAAGATTTTGAAAAGATTGGCGAAGAAAGCAGTTGCATCTATACCTAGCACAAGTCCTTTAAACTCCGTTACCGTTTCTAAAGCTCAAGTCCTTTAAACTCCGTTACCGTTCCTAAAGCTGTTGGTTGTAATTCAAGTTCCATCGATCATTATGGGAAGGAAACAGATTAGACACCTAGCACAAGTTCTAAGAAGATCAGTGCCAGTTCAGCAGTTGTTGATTGTAGTTCAATTGACGATAATGCTACATTTACTATAACCAGCAATAATATGTGGAGTCGACTGTTGAAGGATCTTGCATGCCCTGAATGTGATGCTGCAAATCTCACTGTCCACAGTGATAAAACGCAAGAATATTCCAGCAAATTAACTGTTGTTTGCCTATCCTGTTAACATCATTTGATCATCATAACATCATCAGAAGTTACAGCCGAAAAACAAAAATATGGCCGATTTTCCAGGGGCGGGTGTAACTCCTAAAAATGTCTTTTAGCCGATAACAAAAATACGTTCAATAATTTGGCCTCCTCTACAAGTACATCAAATATCATTAAAATTGGACGGATACACTTGGGATAGCTTTCTTATTAGTGAGGGGTATTAAATTGCCAAAAAGCAAAAACGGATGAAAAAGGGCATTAAAAATTCTGCCTTGAAAATGAAAGAGGGAAAAATGTATTCTGCAGCAAATTTTTAGCCTTTGGATAGCATATTGTAATTGCAGGTATTGTAACTCTTTGTAAATATAGTGAAACCTGTAAATCGGAAACCTCGTTGAACCTGAAAATTTCCTCAAATTTTTCCCCCATCCAATTAACCTCTGATACACGTAATTTTCCCTATATTCTATTATTTTGTATATTGTGCCAAAATTAAATAATTGACTTTGTCTCTCATCATAAATTATATATTTAAATGATCATTATAATGCTAAATTTTACATTTTTTAATCATTTTTGTCTTTAAATGTAATTTTCTCAAAATGGTATTTTTCGCCTCTTTTGGATGCTCAAAATGTGCCTTGCGCCTGGTTTTTAATTATATTACCATCAAATGTGGCAGGTATGTTTTCTGATTAGCAGTAATGAAAAAAAGCTGTTGATTAAGATATTAATTAATATTTATTCTCCGAATCACTACTTAAAAGCTTGTATTGAGGTAAAAAATTGAATAAATGGCATATATTGTTGAATATTATTTTTTTCTTGGTATGTAATTATTTATTTCCAATATCTATACCCATTTTTGTTTAGATTACTATAAAGGTTATGTACAATTAAAATCATCCATGTTTGACAAAAATTCAGGCGAGAGTTGCATTTTCAATTTTGCCAGTTATTATGATTTTTAATGCATAAAATATGCAATATATAAAAAACTTTCATCAGCATCCCAACGAAATTTTCCAAAAAAGTTTCGTACAATATCCTTATCTGTTACAAATTTAGAAGAAATATAATGAAAATTTCAAAAGTTGAAAAAAAAGGTCCACTATCCCCTTAATTTAAGAAAATGTACATCAATTATATGTGACACTTGAATAAACATCTTAAGTTGTACATTAATCAACCGAAATTTATTTTAGGTTCCATGTCAACTATAATTTATTTTATGTATTTCATTATGTTATATAGTGTATATATTTTATTATTTTACACGTATTATTTATATATCATTTAGGTGTTTCGTGGTATATAATAATCAAAAATACTTATTTAAGAAAGGCTCTTTTTTTAGTTCAAGGATAGCTTTCCTTCTGTTTAAAATTCGAATTAAATATTTACGTGGGGTGTAAAAAAAATACTTCATTTTTTAAAGTTGACAGATGAAATATGGCATTATTTCTCAAGTTGTCAGAAGAAAATTAGTGTTTCCAAATGAAACTAAGTATCCTTAAAAATTTATTCAAAGATTAAACATTCGTCTTAAAAATGTGATAAAATATGCATCGCATTCAGAAAAATACTACCTAGTTGAAGCAATTTAAGGCTAGAAAAACTGATGGAGATTGATAAAAATCAAAAAATGACTTGATTGGAACGAGGATTCGAACCAGGGACTTCGTGATCCGATTGTGATAAATAGTGGCTTCAATGCTAGAGTTTTCTTAAAAATATTAATGAAAAAGACACTATTGACATGGGATATAATTTTATGGCCATGTAGGCTGCTGAAAAATATGTTTAAATTTATGCAAGTGAAGTTGCAGACAGAGGTTTAAAGTCGAATTTCTTAGTCGGAAAAGCAAGATAAGAAAAGTTATTAAGAAATGTTTTTCCCTTAGTTTAAGAATAGCTTTGCTTTTTCTTAAAATCTGAATTAAATATTTGCACGGTGTATTAAAAAATGTCATATTTTTCAACGTTGACAGGCGAAATACGGCATTTTCTTTTAAGTTCTTAAGGAAAAATTAGTGTTTTATTCTTAAATTTATGTACGTTAAAAAAATATTTGAAAATGAAATATTCCTTTTGAAAATGTTAAAAAAATATGAATCGCATTTAAAAAAATACGACATAATTGATAAAATTTACTACTTTTAAAATAGGTGAAGATAGAAAAATAAAGAAAGAGGCTTGCGCGTAAACGGCGCAACGACTCGAACATGAAACCTCCTGGTCTAAATGGGGTGAAATTTGGCTACAATGCTATAATTCCTATAAAAATTAATAAAAAATGAACCATTTGCATGAGCGATATTTCACGGATATATAGGCCGTTGAAATGTGTGGTTTAATTTATGCAAATGAAACAAAAGACAGGTTTAAAGTGAAATTTTTTAGGATGGAAATATGAATTTGAAACGTTATTAAGTAAGGCTCTTTATCTTAGTTTAAGAATAGCATTCTTTCTGTTTAAAATTCGAGTTAAATATTTACGTTTGGTGTAAAAAATACTTAATTTTCATAATTAATACTTTACCATTATTATATATTATTATATATTTTATCATATTTTCTCAAGCCTTACTGCAAAGTTATTCTGTTAAACTATTCAAAGTTATTCTATTATTAAAAGCCTTGTCCGGACTTTTACTAACTATATGTTCGAAACTAGATAAAAAACAGATGTTTTCAAATCCCCTGTGTTATTTGTAGGTCACTTTGAAGTATAAAATATTTCAAATCATTGCTCATGAAAGTGCTCAAAAAGAGCAAAAACACGCGCATTTGGATGTTACAGCCTTTAGGTATATGGATGACATTATTTTTTTCGACCGTCCAGATTTCCATGAATTGACCAATGTCATATATCCTAAAGCTCCCAAACTAAAAATGACAAACAATTGAAATTACGTTCATTTTTTAGATTTCCATATAGAACTGGATAAAGAATCCGATGCAAGGACTTGCATCTATGACAAAAGAATGGATTTCCCGTTCAAAGTGGTTACGTTGTCCAGTTTCGAATCTAATGTAAGCAATCTAATGAAAGCATCAAAGTTCAACGCAATATTATTATTTCTCAATTAAAAAGAATCCACAGAATTTGCCTTGAAGACTATTGAATTGCTCGAATGTAGACTAAAACACAATCTAGTGTTGAGACCTTTTATAGCTTATTTTTTAATAGGTTCAAAAAAACAAAAATATTGCTCTGAAATCTGTCCATTTTGGAGGCTTTCCTAACGCTTTTGGCTTCCTTAGCTTTAGGCTGGCAGCTCTGCTGCCCTCCCCTCCGCTCAAGCCTAACTCGGTTCTTACCTTTTTCGCTGCCTCGTAAGTCCGTCTGCATCCCAATGTATATCCCCCAATTTTTTATCATTTTCATAAATTTTATTCGTTTTAATTCGGCTCGTTTTTTGCTCCTGAAATGTCGTGAGGCGTGGAATTTTTTTAGCTTACGCTATTTTCCATACAGAAACATTCCATTGCTGAAGGACCACGTGCTTGGAGCCTCCCTTGAAAAAGTTCCTACACGTGGTGTCACTTTTCATCTGTCGTGCTATTTTTGTCAAATTCACTCCGTTTCTTATCTCAAACTGTTGGTTTGGAATTACTTACTGTATTTTTGTGTTTCTTATGAAGTTGATAAAACTTATTGGTAATGGAAATTTTTGCTAATTTATTGTTATTCTGTTTTTATTTTTTATTTTTAATGTTTTTACTGTGTTTCTGCTATCTCTATTTCTGTCAATTTCCTGTCATTTCAATTTTATATAATTTAATTACATTTCTAAAAATACTATTTTCATCATAAAAAATGCAATTGCAGCTTTTGCGCAGTCACCTTTTATGAATTGCTTATGCTTCTTTTCATTTAATTAATTTTTTTAATTCCTTTAATTTATATATATATGTCATATATTTATTTTGTTTTTCATACTTATTACTTTTTATTAATTACTATATATATATATATAGGAGGACGCGGACAAGCGGACCTCAAAGACTTACATGACAAGCAGATCCAGAGCATGAGGCAATACTTCCAGTTGAAGAGTCCCCGATCGCCACTCATCCAAGCCATAATACAAGCAGATGCAAATTACACGCCACTAAACCTGTGTAGTACCGAAGAGCGTGTCCTGGAAACAGCCAACGAACAGAAACTGAGAACTTGGGCCGGAAAACCATTACATGGCAGGCACTACAATGACCTGCAACAACCACACGTTGACAAAAAGGCATCAAATTCTTGGCTGGCCAAAGGCACTCTCCAGCCAGAGACAGAAGGATTCATGCTAGCCATCCAAGACCAAGTGATCGCAACAAGGAACAATCAGAAATTCATCCAGAGAAAAGACATAGAAAGCGACAAATGCAGACACTGTCATGCGGCATCGGAGACAATCCAACACGTGATGGCAGGATGCAAGATCCTTGCGCAGTCAGACTACAAACATAGACACGATCAAGTAGCGAAAATAGTCCACCAGAAATTGGCAGCGAATGCTGGCTTTCTGACAGAAAAATGCCCGTACTACAAATATGAGCCAGAGACCGTGCATGAGAACGAAACACACAAGCTTTACTGGGATAGAGCAATCATAACAGACAAGACAGTCCCACATAACCGTCCT
Organism: Dysdera silvatica; assembly: GCA_006491805.2. Classification (NCBI taxonomy): domain Eukaryota; kingdom Metazoa; phylum Arthropoda; class Arachnida; order Araneae; family Dysderidae; genus Dysdera; species Dysdera silvatica. The sequence continues at coordinate 111,394,712 of QLNU02015270.1, read as the reverse complement.
GACATAACCCTCGTCGATAAATCGAATAAGACCACGTACTTAATCGACATAGCAGTACCCAACACCAATAACATACAGACAACCTACACAACGAAAATCACCAAGTACCAAGATCTCAGACATGAAGTACGAGATATATGGGGTATGGAAAAGATCCTCATCATCCCGTTAGTCATCTCAGCAACAGGGATAGTACCAAAAACGCTTGCGACGAATTTGGAGATACTCAACATTGACCCAAACACCTACATTGAAATACAAAAAGCCACAATCCTAAACACGTGTCACATTGTCAGGAAGTTTCTAGACATGGCACATTAAGAAGTGATGTAAAAAGAGGCTTGGGAACATGGCGCTCTGCCCGTCCCAAAGCCTGTTTCCGCCAAGAATGGGCGAGGAAAACTTTTTATATATATATATATCATGACCGTATCTAGAGGGAGGATCTTAGTGACTGGGCCCCCCGAAACTAAATTTTTAATGGGACTTGGCTACGGCCTTGCATGCTGTGATTGTATCGATACATGCTGTAAAAATTTTTGAACCCCCGAAATTAAGGCCTGGTCACGGCCTCCATATATATATATATATATAATATTTGAAATTAATAATATTTGAAGATTCCCCCTCTGGATAAGGGCATGCCTCTACACTTAACTTTTTCACGCTATAAATTATTAGTCAACTTTTTTCATAAGGATATTGAGGTCTTCGTTAAGCGTAACTTTTTCGAATAATGATGACAGATATACAAATATTGTTCGCATAAAGGATTTAGTATAATGGTATGAACTGTGAAAATTTTTTCTTTGTTCGTATCGGAGGTAGACAGCTAAACAAGGGGTTATTACATTATGAATGAGTTTTTTTTGGGGAGTAAATTTTATCTGACCCTAAATATGGGATGGCCTTATTCCTAAGGGTGTCCGTAAAGAGGAGTTTTATTGTATTGAAAATTAAATGTGATTGTATGTATGTTTGGAATCCTATTTAGAAGCAGTATTGATCATATATTTCTAGTTTCTCCCAAATGAAATGGCTTTCGCATACTTATTATAAACATATCTTGTAAAATCCCATGTAATGGATGCTTACTTCAGCAGATACCTTCTCGATTCCTTTAGGTCCAACACCACTAAGAGTCTTGACTTCATTTGGACGGCTTAGGTTTGTAGTTATTGAGCTAATACTACTTTTGCCGCCGGTATTGATTCCTGGATGAGGGGCTGGAACCGAACTGGCTCCATTACTGGCCTCTGTGGTGCTATTAAATTTTCGTACAACGCCATCATAGGTAGAAAGATTGTCATGATCAGGTAGTCTGTGGTGCTGAGCTGAGACATTGACGTCACCTGAACGATGCAGTCTGGGAATTAAATTTAGCCAATAGGAAAGACGGTGGGCGTGGTAATGATCCCTCACACGAGGCTTCATCGCTGAAAAAATAGAAATCGACATGAGTTTATCAAAAAAATCACCACACCTTATTCAGCAACACATCCAATGAATATTCTGCATCATAAGAATTTAGATAGTTGCTAGGTGCGCCAACTCATAGGAATATTAAGTGGGTGGCTCAAGGGAAGCATCCCAGGCACTATCAAAAGGGTGAACCAAAGGCAGAAGAAACGTAAATCATAGCGATAAATATATTTTATATGTTTTGGCCTCCATCTTTAACTATAAGCTCAATTTCTTTGTCTTGGCTGTCCTTCAATTTTGGGGAAAGCCTGGTTACCCCAAATTTTTCTCAAGGATGGGTGAAACCTGAATACCTTAGAGTTGGCGCACCTGGTCATCCACATGTTGTTACCTATGCTGAGAAATTTTTGGTGGACAGGTTCGTACAGAGGCCACGATACTCGTTCATACCGACCTCGGACGTTGTCGCTTTGAGAATCGCCTTCTTGAGTGGACACAATGTTAGGATCTCTATATTATAAGGAAAGTAAATATTAAAATTTGATAATAAAATCATTTTCTAAGGAAAATAATAAAAGGTCAAAAGAAGAGATAAGTAGGAAAAAAATTTAAGAATAATCTTATTTAAATCGTAAGAGCTATTTTGTCAACACAGCAATATTAATCAATATACCAATATATAAATAGCTTCTCTCGACGCACTCACTAGCTGATTCCCCCTATTCCACCCACCTATTTCCCACGTTCTCCACAGTTCACTAATACTCGAACTCCCTTTCCCTTATCGATTATTTCATGAAGAAGTTATGAACCTTCAAAAAATGAAAGAGTTATGAACCTCCGGGGCATACAATTGAACTTTTTCATTCTCTTATGTAAATTGATATCTAAGCAACTATTATGATAATATTTTTTTCTTTATTTACTTTACTTTCTTTTACTAATTTTAATCACTTTTAGAAAGTACGTATGTCCTTTGCTGATTAAGGGCATTTTCAAGTTTTATTCCATTTTGATCCATACCTTAATGCCATTGAATTTCCTCTCCCACCACCCCCGGATCACTCGGAGCTTAAAGTAAGTATAAGATCTCCAGAAAACGATGCCATCGACACCAATTTTAAGATTTCTAGCGAATCCAAGACTAGTTTTAACTGCTATCATCAGATTGATACCAACTAGTCAATAAAATTGCTGTTGTCAGTTGTGAGGAAGAACACAGTTGTCGGAGAAGCTGCTCATGAGACGTTGGAAGAGAAGAATGTCCAGGGCCAATGGGGTTTCGAAAGCCAGTGACGTAATGGAACACTGCACGGAGAGACGGTATAAAATGTGCGTGGCAAGGAATCAGTGCAGAACTTTTTCGTTTACTTTTGAAGAGCTAGGATTTTCATTCGCACTGGCCGCGACAAAGATGCTTGTTATTCATTGCAGCGATACATCTAAAGAATTAATTTTCTTAATATATTATGTCTGATAATTAAAAGTTATGTTTTTTTGCTAAAGACCGTTAATTCTTTGAGAAGTTCGTATCCTGTTCTTCCTTTCCTGTGGCGATTGCAAAGTACTCTTAGAGAGTGAAACTACAACTCAGAGTTCCAACACTCACGTTGGCCGTAAGAAGCCCCATGAAGGGGCCGTATCGCGCTTTAGGCTTCCAGCAAAAGGTGTTACTGAAAGATAAAATTCATCCAACATGTTTATAATGGAGTCAGACTCGAATCCTAAATCTTGCAATCGTTAAAATTTCATATCTCCACAAAATTATTATCACAATATCATTTTTAATTTCAACTGATAGACTGAGCATTCCTATATATTAGAGAATGGATATTTTTCACACTCACTCTCAAATTTCCTGCACACTTCTCATTGAATTCACAGCAAAAATAATATAATAGAATTAAATAATACTATGCATAAAATTCAAGAGAAATGTCGGCCTTTTTGTAAAGATCTAGTGACTTCGTATACGCAAAGTAGAGAAAAAGCATTTTTATTTGTCTAACTTTGTGTATCTGCATTGCATAACAATTAAATACTCTTTATGAATCAAAACGCTTCAAGAATTCATCTACTTTGAAAATAAAACGAGCCTTGTATATATGGATATAATCAAATAATTTAGATGGCTGAAAGTATAAGGGAAAGATTTAAAATAAAATTTTGTTAAATTCGTACGTTTTGTAGAAACGTTTGTACGTTCTTAGATATCACTGTCTAAAACATGGTAACTTTCATAGCATAAAACACAATTTATTTTAAATACTAAATCGTTTCTTTTGAAGTTATTTATTATATGTTTACTCCTCAAAAAATATACACCAAACTGACGAGCTTATAAAGGAGTGCCATTAATTAAATACAAGAAGCACATCATCTTCTTTTATCACCCTAATTTATTGCTGATGTAAAGCACCGTTTCCTGCAAGCAAACAACTTTAACGATGAAAAATCATTGCTGTAACTTTTGAACCAAGTAATTAAATGCAGGCTAAAAAAATGATCTTCCTAATTGGCCCACAGCAAGCTCCGATGAAGAAAGAAAGGCGAACGCAAGAGGGGGTCTAACTTCATGCTACTTAGGGCATGAAAAATCTCTCAAAGATTTTCCAGATACCTTGTGAAGCACAAATGAGCTACATGTGGGGTCCGTCGCATGCCAAAGACCCATAAACGAAGAATCATTTTTTCCCCACAATTTATATGACCCTGCTCTCTTAAAGATTACAGGGATGTTTCTTTCCCATCATCCTTTATACGACGAAAATAACCAGATCTAGCGAATTTGAAAGCGATGATGATTTTCATAATCAAGTTTAATTCCGAAATACTATAGAGCAGCTTGTGCAGCTTAAATCTTAATTAAAAACCATATCGCCTTTGATACTTTGCTCTTATTTGCAATGTATTCAATATGGCTGCGTTTGCACATACTTTGGACATGTTTCTATAAAGATTTTAACTAAATATATCATTACGCAACTGATCAAATAATAAAATGTAACTTAATCATTAGAAGAAAGAGAAACATTTAAGTGAATAAAATAAACATTTAATTGAATAAAATAAACATTTAATTGAATAAAATAAACATTTAATTGAATAAAATAAACATTTAATTGAATAAAATAAACATTTAATTGAATAAAATAAACATTTAATTGAA
>QLNU02015270.1:111373751-111384922 GCA_006491805.2 Dysdera silvatica | reverse complement strand
TGCTTTCTTTCTTTCTTTTTGGTTTTACGGCTCAAAGACTACAGTGGTCATGCTGCGCCGGGACCTACTGTTTTCCGAGGAATCCGAACCTCTTAAGGCCTAGGGAACCAAACCCCGGACTACAGTGAGCAGTGCGATCTTTATGAGATCTCTGAGTAAGCGTTCTTTGCACTGCTGGGAGTCGAACCCGGATTAGCGGCGCACTAGGAGAACGCGTTACCACACTGCGCCACCGCAGGGAGCAGTATAATTAATGCAATGTCAACATGCTTCATATATGCATTTCAAAACGTGTTATTTGGAATCTTTTAGAAACACATTTAAACTTTTTCTTTTCGTTTGTTTAAATTTGTTTTTCACGCAGTTATCAAAAAATTAACAATCGTCTTCTGTCTTGACAAACTAATATTCTTACTTGTTGACTGTTCGTACAAAGTCCGTTCGTACAAAGTCCGTTCGTCACTAACTGTAACATCGGAACCAGCAATATGTTTTGCATCAAACATGTTCAAAGGAACATTTTTCTCCAGGATTTCATTCAGAAGTAATTCCTCGATTTTCACAAACGTTCATTTAATATCACATGTTTTCTCCTTTTAAATAACGGTTGGTCCATTTTTATATTTGACAATAGTTGAATTATATGTCCTATGGATGATATTTAGTGTATTTCTCATGTGTGAATCTTATACTATGCTATGACAAAAAAATCACATGGCACTGAACATATACAAAATTAAAATGGTTTTGTGAAAGAGTACCATCTTTTCATAGCCGTAAACTTGGCAAAACTAACTCCTGCATTTCCACTGCTGCTTATATGATTCTTCGGTGAATCAGTCCCCGGAAACTTTAATGCAAGGACAAAATTCCACAATTTACAGATTTTCAAACAGCTATAAAAATGTCCGTTTTGAGAATATTAAGAAAATAGCAAAGGATTTTTATTATACATCAACAGATTTTCAGTCATATTATTTTTCAGTCCTTTATATATAGCGGTTCCCTTGTAAGATAATAAAAAGTTAGATGTAAGATAATTAAAAGAGATTTTGTAAGATTTTGTAAAAGAGATTTTGTAAAAGAGATCTTGTAAAAGAGATTTTGTAAGATTTTGTAAGATTTTGTAAGATTTTGTAAGATTTTGTAAGATTTTGTAAAAGAGATTTTGTAAAAGAGATCTTGCAAGATAATTAAAGTTAAGATGATAAAAAGTTAATGATAGTATTGTATTAACGTTCTTTGAATGCGTTGTCTTTTAGAATCATAGACATTAGGTTGCAAATTAAAGAAGACAGGAAAAATATTTTTGTATCGTATTTTAAATAATATACCAAGAAGTTTTTGCTGTTAGAAACCAAGGCAAAGACAGAGATCTCATCTGGGTAAATTTACACTGATTCATATTTCATTTTAGAATAAGAAATACCGAGAGTAAAGAGGTGTATAAATAAAATAAGAAGGCTTAAAGAAAAAGTTATTGAATTATTGGTTCTAAAAGAAAAGAGAATATTTATTCATTTTGTAAGTTTTTTACATTGTTTCATGTTATGTTAAAAACCTGTGGTTGAGTTTAAAGTAACATTTATTTGCAGCACTGGGTCATTTCTAATTAACATGTAATCTCTGCAACCAAAGGTTGCCTAAATTATACATCTAGATGAGTAAAATGCATATAATTTACAATGCAAAGAACATTACATAAAATTCTATGTAGTGTTAAGTTAATATTCTTGTAATTTGGAACGCTAATGTATAAGAGGTCATTGATGCATCTTGCAGCTTTATTTTAAATGTTACGTACCTGGAATTGTAATCTCCACCTTCTGTTTGATATCCAAATACGTAAAAAAAAGTTTTTCTGGGAATTTCATCCCCTGACCAGGAATGTGATGGATTGCCGGAGTATTCCCTACCCATGGCGCCACTGTGGAATGATCCAGTTCTAATAATTGGGGCCACGACTATCGCATCACCCAATGCGTCCGCAGTTCCGTCCAAAATATCCGTTGGATGGAGTAAAGGCCTTGACCAGTCCATGTATTCGTTGACCACGGTCAAAAATATCTGAAATATTAAATAATCTTTCACAAATTTAACAGCAATTGATATATATTTGAAAAGCAATACAGAATCTATTTAGACTTCAATATGTCTATCAAGTCGCGGTTTTAATCTATTTTGCATTAACCTATTTTATTATTAATGTAAAAAATATATTTTACTGAAATATGTATATGAAATATATTAATGAAATTGAGTATTGAAGTAGAATACTGAAATAAAATATTGGAATATATTGATGCACTGAAGTATTGAAATAGTTTAATGAAATATAACTTATATATTAATAAAATAAACTGATGAACTACATCGATAAAATAAATTGATTAAATAGTGATAAATAGGTTTACGAGTGGAATAGATTGATAAATAGATTGAGATGAAATAGATCCATAAATGATTGAGATGAAATAGATCCATAAATGATTGAGATGAAATTGATCGATGATATAGATCTATAAATGATTGAGATGGAATTGATCGATGATATAGATCTATAAATGATTGAGATGAAATTGATCGATGATATAGATCTAAAAATGATTGAGATGAAATTGATCGATGATACAGATTAATGAAATAGATTGATGACATCGATTACCTCTTGCAAATGGTAAGTATAAAGATTCCTAACTAGCGTTCGTATCAAGCGATCTCTTCTGTTGCCATCAATTCCAAATTTTTCTTCTGTTGCAGAAAATTGCATATACGATTCCACTCTAGTCGTTCCGAACATCAGATCATACTGCAGGAACAAAGTAGGTTGTTCCTCCATCAAAACCGCAGGTTCCTGCGTTGGGATATGAAACAGAAATATCATTATATATTAAATGGAATACAATCAAAAGTATGTAAATATTCGTTTAATTATTACAAGAATTCGCAGCTATAAAGGGACTTATGATGCATATATTATTTTATTATTTCCGCATTAGTTGCTGTTCTTGTAAACACTGCTGAAACATATGACAAATCAAAATATTTTTCCCTTTTAATAAACAAATTTCATGAGCACCGTCTCTCACACCCAACTTTCATATCGTTTGCAATCTCTTATCCACAATCGATGCTTCACCAATATCTGCTAACTAATTTTGTTATTAGTATATAATTAATAGTGAGAAGAAGAATTCTCTCATATATATACTGAAATTGTTACATGATTTTCCTCAACTAGTAAAATTTGTCGCTAATTCAACGTATAAGAAAGGATTCCGCAACATTTCGAGAACTTTTCTCTTTATCAAACGAAGCATTTCTTCGCTTGACAAAGAAAACAGTAGTTTCAAAACATTGTAGAATCTTTTTTCATACGTTAAACCAGTGACAAAATTGCACTAATTGCGGTTCGCTCTGGACAGAAATCAGAAAAATGAAGTGACACTATGAGAGCCTGACTTCGAAATGAGTTTTTCTGTCACCTGACGAAGAATACTTGAACTGGGATCGAATTCAGCAAGACCAATATACAGTTAATTAATAGCATATATATACATAGAATTATAAATTTAATTAGAATAAACGTAACAGGTAAATACGGAGGACAAACATGGCGTGACCGTTTACACGGAACAACATTACAGAAGTGTTTTTCAGCGCTTGCGTAGTCGAGCATAGATGGCGCAAGTGTAGTGGAATGTTCCACTATATATGAGGGTGTTAGCGAAACAGTGAAATATAAATATATATTTAATAACCCAACACAAAGAACCCTAGTTTTATTTTGTGCCTGCCCGATCCTTACCATATAATATTATTTTGTCTGTTGGCGAGTTTTATGGCGAAAGGGCAGGCACTGTAGGTGAAAGATAGCAGGCGTAGCAAGACCTTATATCCCCACATATTTGTTGCTATTGGTTGGTGTAAGCCTCATGATGTCGTTAGTAATTCAATCATTTGACTCCATCAAAGTAAACATTAACTATTTATTAACAAAACGTGACTTAAACTTAAAAGCAAACTAAACGTAGAACATAACTTAAGATAAAATGAGAAGCATGCGTATCGTAGCTGCTATAGCCCTTGCTCTTGCGCCATACATAATAACCTCACAGGCTCTACACTATTGCATTGCCGTTTTGCGCTTGAGCTCTGATGCAGTGCGTTGTCTATTCGTTACCAGTTCGTTGGTAATATGCTAACGATATCCGACAAAGACAGCACTAATGGTAATGCTGTGCCGGGACCTACAGTTTTCCGAGGAATCCAAACTTCTTATGGCGTAGGGAACTAACCCCTAGACTAGAGTGAGCAATAGTCGCCAAGCGCAATTTTCTTGGCACCTTTTGGAGCCGAACCCGGGACAACTGAGTGACTCTACCCATCCGTAATGTAAGCTTGGTATGAGTGAAACAATTCTTCAGGTATATCTTCCTTACGGCACGTTCTTTCGCATATGTTATTTATTTACAATAATGTGCTTTAATTAACCTGATAAATGGATTTCCCACGTACACATATATGCATAAACACCTATTTTTTTAACACCTATTTTTTAACACCTATTTATTTAAAGAAAACATTCACATTTCTGTTTCTTGACGGAAATGTAAAAATAAGAGTACAGATATTTCTATATAATTTATTAAATAATGCATGCTTTAAGTAAACATTTTATTTCAAGAGATACGATCAAATTGAAACAATGATCATCATCTTCTTCTTCTTCTTCTTCATCACAATAATCATCATTATTAAAATCCTTTTTTGCTTGTTTTACAATGCCGTAAAGAGATGATTAAGTTCACGCTTACGTCACGCAGTTTACGTGACGCAATTTACATGACGCAGTTTACGTGACCTATAATTATTCGAAGAATCCTAATCTTTGTTGACAAGTTGCTGCTAACTACTCTGGACAAAGAAACGGCAAATGCAGTGGAACTGACCCTATGTTAACAGAAGAGCCGTAGCCAGGCTGAGCTATAGAGTGCTGAGCCCCCCTAGAAATGTAGTCAGTCCCATAAAAATATTTTTTTCAAAAATCAAATATTGTAGAATTTTATTTTAAATTTTTTGTTTTGTACGAAATTGTACATAACAATGGGAATTGTTCTTTGACGTTAAAAATGTATTCAAAATAGCTTTCTACTGTAGATCTTGTGTATGTAATTTTTTTTACATAGGTTTGAGTCTTCATATACTTTATAATAAGGATTGGGGAAATTATAGAGAGGTATACTAAAATTTATAAGTTTTTAATGCAAAATTTATTTTAAGAAATTTATTTATTAATTTTAAATATATTAGTCTGCTTATATTTAGTGTTATTAAATATATTAATGAAATATATCAAAACATTTACGAATTTTACGCTTCCTTTGTAGCTTTCTGAGCCCTACCACCCATACATCAACGTAGATTTCTCAAAATCACTGGGGAAAGCAAGCACATTTTATGTACATTTATACATTACAGTATATGTAAAATCGCAATTTATTTCAGATTATTGCGGGGGCTTGAGCCCCACGGGCCCACATAACTCTACGCCCCTGTAACAAGCGTACAGCTGACCTGGTCAGTAGCACGATCAGCAAATCAAGGACATCACCATGCTATCGTAAGATTGAAACCTTCGTAACGTGGCACTAGAACCAAAATTTGATATTGAATGTAAAATCAATTTCATTTTCAATAATTTTATTTAAATCTTTCATCTGCGTGGCTTTAACTTGAAGTTATAGAACATTATTTGATATATACCAATCATGCTAAACGGAAAGGTTGATTACGAAAATAAATTAATATGCAGTAACACCTCTATTATTCGACTTCCTTTTATCCGAAATTCTCGGTGAAACGACATTCGTTTTCACGATTGATATTCTAGAGCTTGACATGGCTGGAACAGCAAAGCAAAAATTATGTAAGAAAAACAGATTTGTAACGAAGCTGAAAAGAAGACAGTCCAAAATGCGTCAAACCAAGCCCCATTTCGAACCTGCGTCATATGTTTTAAATCATTTTTAGGTTTTTAAATAATTTTACCTGATGATTTAAAAGATATTGAAGACAATATTTTTAAAATAAAAGCACTTACTATAAATAAAATTTGATACCCACGTATTAGTATCTCAGACTAGAACTGTGTTATCCCTGTGAAGGGTAATAATATCCTACATAAATACTTCTTTCCTGTTCAATATGTATCTATTACGAAATTACGTGCCTTAGTTAATTATAATTGGCGCGGAACCTCCGAATTCAGGTATTTTCGGTTTCCTTTTCCTTAAGGTGGGGCTCAATTAATTCATATAATGTTTGGTCCACTTCTAATCCCCTTCCCTTAGAAGCAAAGAAACATCTTCTGATGGAGGCAAGCATGAAAGAAAGGCTATGTATGGTTAGTAATAGTAATGAAGTGGTCGTGCATTTGGAACTACAATCCGGTATAAGTCATCATTACTTATATGTTCAATTTCTGACGCGCAGGCTTAATAAAAATATTTTAGATCGAATCTTTAATTATGGACCCTCTGAAACAAATAGATGTTAAATTTATCTACAACATTCTACAACATTCTTACAACAAAAAGTTTTCTCCCTTTGATAAATTGAAAATATATATCCTTAGTGTTTCGATTAAATTTCAATTCAATTTATTTTCTGGGCATCAGTAAAGCAAAACAAAGAAAAGATAATGCAATACAAATAATAACACAGTGAGAACAATGCCAAGGTGGTTATGAGAAAAAGTCACACATGCCCCAACCCTGGGGAAAAGCGGATGGGTTGTTTTTGAAATAGAAAACTCTGTCGTAAAAAAATTGTAACGTGCACATAAAATGCATTCGGCAGAAAAAAAAATTACCAGAAACGTTTTCACATAGTGCATTTAAGACACGTGTAATCTCATATGCCTTCATAAGGGGTCTAGTTCTCGTGATCGCATCCGTTAGAGAAGGAACACTTTATCCAGTTCCCTATTGGTGGATCAGCATATAGCTCATCATACAATAAGCAAATTAAGATGGCGGAATAGATTTTTTCCATGTGCTGAGATTCTGGGCGGTATTCTTAGGCTTGCTTGTACTTTGTGCACACCGGGTTTTTTTCCGCGTTGTGCTCAAGCAATATTCCTAACAAGGCTGTTTGTTCAAATTTCTGCATGTTTTCACCCTAGCCAACCAGCCCAACAAACAGATGTAATTGAACTTACTCCCTCAATTGAGTGAAGTACTTTGCAATCAGGGTTGCCAGATCATCAACTATAAAAGAATCCCGTTCTTTACTGAAAACTGTATGGCCCAGGTGTCTAGATGTTCATGTCATCAATTTCATGCCAATTTGTCAAAATCAGATCAGAGTGAATTTACATTATATTGAAAATTGAGCTGAAATATTACAAAATAAAATCAATAAAAATATTTAAAAGCAAATTGCATGATTTTATCACCAATTATACAATTTTGAGTTCCCTAATTTGTGGGGTTCAGGGCCAGGGACCCGTAGGGTTGCATGTTCAATTCGTCCCATCAAAAATGATCCGTTTTGCCCACAACGCCATTTTGAAAAAAAAATATTACCTTTGCTGAATCCTGAACAATAATGACACAAAAACATTATCTAAAGTAACGGACTTAATATTCGTTTCAGGCATATAGTTCACAAAATTTAATGCGAAATAGTTTTCATTATATTGACACTTAACTAACTTACAAACATTTTTGTGAACAATCGAAAAGAAGTTTTCTTACTTTATTCGCTGCGCATGTATTTCATTAGCGCTGAAATAAGTGCAATTTATTCCTACGCACACCTTCAACACTTTTGCACTGACCACTGTTGCCTCCTATGTTTGGATTATTAAACATTAAGCTGATACGCTTTGCCCCCTATATTTTACCCTACTTTCCCCTGCGCGTATTGTAGGTGTAGATGGGTTGCAAAATGGGTTGTAAATTTCTCTGTTCAGGCAAGATTTACAACAGTTGAACATAAACATGCCAACTTTAAATTCCAAAAACTTATTTATAGGTAGGATATTTGATTGGGATAATGAAGTTGAATTCACATTAGATCTTCGAGACAACAGTCTAAAAATCTTTTTTGGGTTAAAGAAAGGCGGTTTAAATTAGAGAGATTGCCTCAAATTAGAAAACAGTAATATTTATGAGAGCATTGTAGAATACCTTAAGCAACCCAACAGGCAAGAAATAGGAAAGTCTAAAATTCGTTGCCAGATTTCCATGTTCCCACAAATGACATTGATATGATCATTCCAATTTAATCTGCAACAAATTGTAACACCCAACAATTTGATGCTACCCTGAAATAGATGGGATTTGCTGCCAATACTAACGTAAGACAAGTGTGAGGGTAATGTTTTACTGTGACGAAGGAATAAAATTATTTGAATTTATTTGAATGGAATTTGTTTAATGGCGTCTTGAGACTCTTACCTGCGATAATACAATACCATCGATCGTCGGTCCAAAGCCGATGAGATGATCAGGCACTTGTAATTCGACGCCTAAAACTTTCTCCAAAGGAACTTTTCGAAGACACTCAACAAGCGCAGTGTTGTCATGGTGAGGACACTTCAGTGTGTCCGCTAAACTTCTTGTGTATCCAACCGCGTCCCTAGCGATTGCCCAAGGACTAAGCGCCGATCCACTTTGCATGATAGCTCGATGAAACAGCCCTATACAAACAAAGACAATGTAAATTACTGCTCGCTACGTGGTGTCTGGAAATTACTTGGCATTATTTACTTGTGAAAAGTTTCCCGAATATATTACACGACAAAGGTTTCGGGATATTTATGCAGAAAGTGACATTCAGTAGAAGGGGAAAGTTCTACTGTCGATTGAAACCAAAAGATTACTTGTTCTTTAAGGTATCTCATCCGGTAAATGAGTCGGCAATGCCGGGTAAAGGCAACCATTGTTGAAACTGAATTCATCATTGTTGATGTGGAGGATAGAGCGAAATACGTTGGGTCTGAAAGCCCATGCAGCAAATCTCGTATCAGTTAAGTAATGAAACTACGCGGAGAACTAATTACAGACTATAATAGTATAACCGCTAAGTAGCCCACAGGATTTGGTCAAACTCATCGTGGAGTTGTCATCGTGACATAGTATGCCACTAAAGCATGATTACTAATAACGAAATTGGTGATATATCATTTAGATAGCGTAATTACAAGAATTGTATGATGAATCAGTCACTTTGATGTCCGATAAAACTACGCGATTTAAACCTGATTGATTAGTTAAATAATGAATATGTTGCTTTATGTCAATTGTAATATTACGCAGACTAAAATTTAAACAACACATAATTTAATTACTGTCAATTTTTCAGAGTTACAGATAAGAAAATTATGAAATAATGACGACTGTTTAAGTATGCCAATTTCATATAAACTAATATATTAACATCGATAACAAATTGGTTATTAACATTATTATTATAATTGAATGTGGTCACTAATGAAGAAAATAATCAATTATTTTATGCTTACAAAACCCACCCAAGGCCGAGTTGTAATAAATTAACCAATGCACTTTTGATCTCGAAGTCTAAAGGAAATTTAATGTTTTATTAGTGTATGCATGTTACATTTTATACGTGCATGTGTGTCATGCCTTAGTTTATGCATGATTTGTTTTATACATTTTAATACCCTATCCCTGTATCATGTACTTAATCATTTATAAAATGATTAATTTCTTATGTCTTAACAGAATCACTGATATTGTAGTTTGAAAAGTGCATGTCATTTTCTAGTTTTGAAAAAATTATAAAGATTACAAGAATATTTTACTCACAAACATTCCGCTGACTAGGAAAAAATTTCCACAGTTTTATTTTACTATATTAATACTGGACTACTTTAATTTATAGTTTCAATATCTGAATTATATTTATACCGTGAAATTGAAAAATTAAAAAGGGTATGGTTTAGAATTTTAGGAGAGAGAGAGAAATAATTTCCTCCCTTATCCAGTTTTGTTTTGTTAGGTAACTTAGTGGCATTTCTGCTAATGTTCGTTATCAGGTAGCCTTATTATCTATTAACAATTGTCAAACATGATCCCTGCAACTCTCCGCGATGGTAATTTCCCATATCTAAATCCAATATGGAGGAGGTCGAATCTCTCCCCCATAGATTAAACAACAATTTTATTCATATTTCATTTTGAGATACTGGTAATAATGTAAGAATTTGTATTGGGGGTCATTATAAGCAGATTATTTAACCATGGATCCATGAAAAACATTTAACAGTTTCATAAGTAGTACTGTCACATTTTTTCCCTGACAAACTTTAATGAATAATTTTAAATCTGCAGCTGAACCCCGCAAGTGGTTTAATATATAAATATGGTTATCTATGAAAGTTTTGGACAAAATGTATACTATATCTGATAATTTATCTCGTAGAACATTGAGGAACAAAGCAATGTTAGAATGGATCTCATTTAAACGGAAACATTAGTTTCTCATCACCTATTTGTATCTTATTTTTTTTTCTCACAATCGCTGTCCTTTCACTCAAATTAAATGTAGGCACGTGCAACAAATTAAGAGTAGTTTGCAATTGTGAAATATTTTACAGGACCATAAGGCATTGAAGTTTTATCCTCTCTTTCTCAATTCCTATTTTCTGATGTGCGTGTTTTTGCTGGCATTTTGTTTGACAATCACTTTGATGAGATATTCTCTTCAGGGATCCTCATTTTGTGCTAGATTTTTCTGGACTTTTAACCTGCTCGCGATGTTTGAAAAAAAAACGAAAGCTAATCATAGTTGGTTAGGTTAAACTGAGTGTTTTATCTCAGATCATGATATTATCCTCGTACATTAAAACTTCTAGCACACTGAAGTAGACCTTTCATCCTTGATTTCGTAACGTTCATTTCAAGGCGGGAGATAAGGATGGGATGATGGGGATTAGCTACACCACCTTAATAATATTAAAGCTGTAAACCAAAATTCCTTATGAAAGAAATATTTTTCCATTAAATCGTTCCTTCTTTTTTTATCAAAAACTTACCCTTTTAAAATCCTACGCTCAGGCCTGGTTCGTAAAAGGATTATTTAAATTGCGAGGGAATTTGAAAATATATCTTTCATAAAAATATCTTGTTTCATTAAAA
>QLNU02015270.1:111355829-111373651 GCA_006491805.2 Dysdera silvatica | reverse complement strand
CTTAAATATTGTGTAATATGAAATGAAAAGAATTTAAACAATGTTGAATATAACGAAACAATACAGAGTTTCACCAGGAGATTCCATAACAAACAGTTATTTGATTATATCACAAAACTTGGTAAAATAACACAATGGGCACAGTTTTTATTCCAGTTATTTGATTATCGTTGAACATAGGAGAATTCTTAAATATAGAAACATTTTTGAATATGAAATGGAAAGAATTTAAACGCTGTTGAATATTAGGACTAAAACATCGTTGAGCCTAAGAATTTCAGCATTGTTGAACGTAAGATGAATATAGAAATTATCTTAAACATGTTAATTATAAAACAGAAATTACTAGACAGTTTTCAATATGTAGTAGAAAGAACTTGGAAATTGTTTAATGTAGTATGGACTATTATTTCGTTGACTGTAGAAAAGAAAATATTTAAACAAATTTGAGTAGACAGTAAAATAGTTCAAATAATGCTATTTTTCCTTTTACCAGACCACTTTATCCATTTTTCTTGTTTCTAAATAGAAGTAAGAGTCCGGAGTCTACAAGGAGAGAAAGTCCTATTATATATAGCGGACAATTCCACTATCGTTCAGATGATCAACTTACATAACCGCATTAGCAGAACAGAGCAGACAGATTGGAGTGTCGCTAATTCCGATTTCATTAAGATCTTCTTTGTAAGTAGTTATGATCTGTTTCCGTTCTAAAATTTATTAAGAATTCTGTTTTTCGTAGCAAATGATGTAAGATGGCATGTAATTTGTTGGCCATAACTCCCAAGATTTTCCGACAGCATTTTCCCATGATTCTTTTTTATTATTAATTCAATTCTCCTAGTCATCTGCACTTCATCTTGTAGTGAGGATATTCGTTTTTCAGTCGTGGATACCCACAACTTCCCTCTTTTTCTAATTAGGAAGTACGTACATTCTGAGGTATCTATTATGATTTGGGATCAATTGAAATTCCAACCAGTTTCCATAAAATTTCTTGTTGTAAATTCTATGCCACTGACTCTGCAACTATCACCTTAACCAATACTACTCAGAGTCAGTATTACATCCCGAGAATCAACTAAGAAAACAACTTGTTTTTACTTCATTTCTATAAAGAGATTCTTGGCAACCTCTTATATACGGCTGCAATTTAAGCATCGAAATCTATAGACGGTTCTTCCGGTGAAAAGATCCCCTGAGGACCGTTGCAAATATGAATCACTACCCAAAGACTTCCCTCCTTCAGAGCTCTTCCTCTGGCCCTGTCCATACGAGTACCCCATAAATTCACTGCAACACATAATAAGTTTCTTTTAGTTTTTTCAATTGTGAAGCTTTTAATGTTTCTCTTACCGTTTCTGGTATTTCATCACTTATTCCTCTCACACTAAATCAATTTGAGGAGGTTTCAGAAACAATTTGTTGGATCTTCAAGACCAAAGCCCTCATTAGCATACCAATCCATATTATATTTTCTTCGTAGTTCTTATCTGCCTTAATTTATTTGAATTTTACGGTGCAAGGACGGAAAAGGTCATTCTACGAAGGCACCTACAATTTTATAAGGAATCCGATCCTCTTAGAACCCAGGAAACCTACCCATGGACTAGGGCGAACCCTTCTTTTTTTTGGCACAGTTTGGAGTCGAACGCAGGACGCTGCAAGCTATGTTAACCTGTCTATGTCTCCTCTGCACCTATTTGCCATAGTCAGGACTGAAACCTTTCAAGGATGGTGTCGCGAAAATAACGTAACGTCTTTATTTCAATTCGCGAGCTCAAATTATCATAAAATACGTGCCCGCCAGCTGTAGACAAAATAGTTTTTCCTTTGTTTCTTTTTCTTTTCTTTTCTTTTTTTTTTTGAGCTCGGGGAAATTTAGTTTTGGTCGACTCGTTCACTGAGAACGTTTTTCTGTTCGACGTGTTCTTGAACAAAACTTTTGTATATATTTTCTTGAACTCATTAAATCAAATTTAAAGGATCGAAGAGAATGAGTATCATTTCTTATATAGATGAGAGACGTCAAAGGCAGGAGAACTAAACAATAGGATCATCAGTTATCGAGGTCGTATCCCAAGAATGGTGAGTGAATATATATGGCTACAGATAAACTTTTAGGTTTTATCTCGAAAGTTAGGCTGAAAGGTAACAGCTGACTTCTTCCAACCGGAGTGAAATATTTCCCATAACTCACTGGTAATCATACACATATCTTCTTCAGTACTATATACTTCTTCCACTTTATGCCTAGCGGTGTTGCTGTGGTAACGCGTTCGCCTAACTTGCTGGCTATCGCAGGTTCGATTCCAAACCGTGCCCAAAACACAACATTTACCAGGGTCAGTAGCTTGGTTGCCTAGGCCGTAAGAGGTTAACATCTCCCGGCTAATTGCAGGCGCCGGCGTAGCACAACTCCATGCTGTCTCCGCGCCTCAAAACTCAAACAAGTAAACCTTCTATTTCATTCTTCTCCGGTTTAAATATTGTGAAAGAAGAACCCTCCGGTTTAAATATTCTGAAATAGGAACCCTCTGTTTTAAACATCATAAAATAGGAGCCCTCTGCTTTAAATATCATGAAATAGGAACCCTCCGAATACAAAGAAGAAGTGGTTATGGTGAAAATAAATTCCCGAGAAGTTTGTATGGCACTCAGTTATTTCTTGTTCAAGCTAGAACCGCTTTAATATGTAGGATATTCCGGTGAAAAAGGAATTACGCATATACACATTTAAGCTTGATTCGAATCTGCTTTGTTGTTGTTTTATTTTTTTGTGGTTTTATGGTTTAAGGACTGCAATAGTTATCCTGAGCCGAAACCCACTGTTTTCCGAGGAATCCGAACCTTTTAAGGCCTGGGGAACTAAACCCCGGACTACAGTGAGCAGTGCGATCTTTTTATGAGATCTCTGAGTAAGCGTTCTTTGCACCGTTGGGAGTCGAACCCGAGTTAACGGCGCACTAGGCAAATATATTGCCACACTGCGTCACTTCAGGGCCAAAAATCGCGCTTCGAATTGGCGATTTGCGGGGTTTATATCCCAAAGCTTCTTCCGATAAGCTACTGTGCATAGCGAAACTACTAGGTATAAGCTACCAGGTAACTTTGTAGTCAAAACTTTGGATGTGCTAGTTTCAACACTACGCAATTGGAGCGTCACGCTGCATCATCGTATACCACCTCCCTAGGAACTCGGACCCCTCCACCAGGAGGAACTAAACCTCGACCTATGGTGGATAGCAAAATGTCACCGGTTCCATGATGTCATTGGGATTCGTACCCGGGTTAATGGTACGATCGAACAATGCCTTACTATTGACCCACGGCAGGACCTCGAAGCTCTGTAAGGCCAACTCAAAGATCGGCAGTTCGAGATCAGCGTGAGAGCGCATACACAATTCTTTTCTCCTTGGAACCTTATATGTAAAAATAATATTTTTATTGCTGTTATTCTAGCGTCCGACTGGTTATTACATCGGTATCTTATTATAATATCGTTGAAATTTTCATGGATTGGTAACTGAGATTACAAATTTAACACGATTATCGTTAACGAATTTCATTAGTAATGCCTATATGATTAAATTGTTGTAAACCAATCTGCGGTTAAGGGGGTTTGAAATGTCACTTTCTGATTTGGGAAAGAGACATGGTCACGTACCTTTCGCCATTGGCGACAACATCAATAGATTCACGCAGGCCGCCCCGTGTCCCTGCCCGAATATAGTGACATTGTCTGGATCTCCACCGAACTCGGCCACATTGTCCTGTATCCAATGAAGTCCTGCTACTTGATCCATTAGGCCGTAATTGCCTCTCGCAGATGCGTCCACAGCTGGCAGAAATCCTGTAATGTATAAGATTAGTAGTATCGGAGGTTTCAGCAACCGACGCACGTCCATTTCAGGAGTGTATCGAATTGAAGAAGCTAAATGCTTTTACATAAAAGTAGTCAATTGTTAATAAAAGTTGAAGCAGTTCTTATAATTCCTTTGGATTAGAATCATATTAGTAATTAATAATATAATATATTTTAATTTAGAATAGCATTCATGTTGTATAACGCATTAACATTTTAGTTTAGAATAGTAATATTTATTCTTATAAAAGAAGAAGAAAAAATTGTAATTAATCTTCATTAATCCTGGTTCTCATTTATTTGTGTTTTATGGCATAAGTACAACTAGTGTTATGCTATACTTTAGTTCATCCCTAGTTCATCTCTTTGTTCTTCACTTTATTTGTCCCTAGTTTATCTCGTTTATCTCTAGTTTATACCTTTATCTCCAGTACATATCTTTGTTTATCTCCAGTTTATTTATTTGTTTATCTCCAGTTTATTTATTTGTTTATCTCCAGTTTATTTATTTGTTTATCTCCAGTTTATTTATTTGTTTATCTCTAGTTTATCTCTTTGTTTATCTCTTTGTTTATCTCCAGTTTATCTCTTTGTTTATCTCCATTATATATCTTTGTTTATTTCTAGTTTATTTCTTTGTTTATTTCTAGTTTATTTCTTTGTTTATCTCTTTGTCTCCAGTTTATCTCTTTGTTTGTCTCCAGTTTTTCTCTTTGTTTATTTCCAGTTTTTATCTTTGTTTGTCCCTAGTTTATCTCTTCGTTTATCTCTAGTTTATCCATTTGTTCTCTATTTTATTTCCTCTTTATCTCTAGTTTATTTTTTCGTTTAACTCTAGATTATTTTTTTCCTCGGGAAATATACGAAAAAATATACCGATATGCCTTGTTAACTTCTTAAAATTAAACAGGGATATTTTTTATAGCAGAGATGCTTCTGATTCGGGTACAGACTACGCAAAGCATCTGACAAACATATTTAGTTTCCTGTTATACGATTTGCGCGCCCACAGTATTTTAGTCTATTAAGTAGGTAGTTGCGTTATCAATTTATTTATCAATTACCAAAATGTGATGCAGCGGCGCAAAATATGAACACGCTCTTACAAAAAATGGCGCCAATAGACTTGACTCTACTCAGGGAGTTGTCACAAACTTTCTCATTAACGAGCATCTGATTATTTTTATAAGTCATGGCATAGTATCTATGTACAGCAACATTTTATCGCTCCACCTCTTCTTCAGCTTTTTTTTTTAATTTAAACAATATGGATATTTCGTTCAATGACTTAGTGGTTGATAATAACCAGTAATTGACGAGATTTTCTTTTACTTACGAACGGGATTTCAAAGGAAAAATTCAACATAACTAATAAAATGGCATAAAAGTAATTGAATATAACACTAAAAGTAACCAAATGTGATAATAAACTAACTGACAATGGGACCTATTGACTGATAAACGCACCTTGAGATGAGATTTATGGGAAGCGATAATGTTTGAGTCAATTATGAAGAACATGGAATCATTCTTCTGATAAAATTCTATGAAAGTTTTTTATTAATATTCAAAATCTAAAGATATCACTTTTTTACGCAAGATTTGATGTTTTTAATCGCACTGTATGTGAGAAAGGACATTTTTCAAATCTATAAGATTACGAATTAAGCAAACTAAAAATAACATAATTAAAAAAACATAGATGATATAATATCTAAATGCAAAAATAGTACCGGAAATGGGCATGGTAATAATGGAGATTGTCCTCAATATCTCTATGAAAAAACTGAAAATGCTTACGTGAAAATCAAATAACTTTTCTTAAATTTAAATTAGGTTTACTCTGTGTCATGCCTGTGTGTGCGCAGTCATATGAATTTGTATTATTATAATTAATTGACGATACTCTCATTTTGCTATAAATTAATTTTTTAAGGTGGAAAATGCTGTATTTCATTTTGCGGTAATAATCAGTAGTCTATTTCGGTTATTTTTCTACGTCTGAAGTATCAAATTCCATGTTATGTAAAAAGCCCGTTGATGTAGATTATCTTAACTAGGTAAATTGTATCAAGATATTTCGTTATCTATTCAAATCTTTCGATGTGGACATACCCTCTACATATCAAACTCTGGACAATTACCTAAGACACGTTATTCAATTTCTAAAGCCCCATTGTTACTCAAGTTTCGGCCCTGCGATTACCAAAGCTTTAACCTTGTGGTGATTAGATCTTTAGCCCTTTTGTCACTGCAGCTTTAAAATTAATTTAACGGAACTTAAAGCTCAGGAAAGCCTGAAGCTCTTGTGAAAGGCCATGGCTGAATCCAACTTTGTAGTTGTAGGAGAAACCTCAACAGCTCATTCACAACTTGAGTTGTTACTATGACCAGAGACTGAGATTGTTGCCCGAAACAGAAGTCCAGTAGAATGCAAACGTAGAAGAGGTTATTATATCATTCGAGCTTAAGGAACAATAGCTGTATGGCTATAAACTTACCCAAAACGCCCAATCGGTAGTTGATTGTCACCACAACTACATTGCCAAAACTAGCTAGCACTCGGCCGTCATATGGATTACCAGCGTTCCATTCATAGCTTTCTCCGTGGATAAACACCATAACAGGCAGCTTTATGGACTCTCTGGATACTGAAACAAATAGCTAAAATTAGTTTTGGTTGCTTGTTTCCAACACATTGGAAATTGTTAATATAATTAAATTGTGCGTATTATTAAAAGATATTTAAATATTAATTTTAAAGTATTTTATAAGCATTCTACAGATATTTCTTCAACGTACTCCAAGTTCAAATATGTTAACGCTAATTTATGTTTATATTGTACTCAAAAAAACTACGATATAATATGAAGCATTGAAAACAAACATTGCAAGCGCAAAATACTAATTCCGAGGTATATAGCATACAGTTTATTCATTCGAAATTAACATTAGTATACTGGATGATATATAGATTCCACGGTTGTCAATTTCTAATATATATATATATATAGAATTGTTCTGAATTAATATGAATATAATTTTGGAATTGCATGGAATTATTTTGATGAAGAGCGAATAAAACTAATTTGTTGCCACCTTTTTGGGTACGAAATATGAAATGAAGTCCCAGGCGGTAAAATATTAACCGCCGATTAGAACTATAAAAGATTTTAATAGTTTCCTATAACGGTAACATAATAATAAATATTTATATAAGATAAATATATGAATATAAATATAATATATGAATATAAATAAATTTTTGCTAGATATTATCAAAAACAGCAATGATCACCTTGTAAAGAGACGGAAATGTTTTGAATTTCGAAATGCTGAAGAAAGATATTATACATTGCAGGAGAATTATATATTAATATTGTTAATTTCAGAGCATAACATATACTGATAATATATTTTTATATTAATAATTCGCCTATTTGCCTGTAGATTCAAAGTATCATCTATAAATATAAAACGTAAATTTCATCAATCAGTTCGCTCTGATACCGCACAACAAATCAATGAAAAAACTTTTATTAACGATCTTCGTTAACTTCTGAAATTGACAGGTTGTTATAAGATGTAGGAAATAAACGTTATCAATGGCCATCCTTTATAACAGTGTTTTTAGGCCTTTACCATTTACCCCTGCATGTTGGACGGCCCTATTGTCCTGCGCCGTCATCACGGATCCACACAGTCAAGAATAAAACCTGACATCAAGACAGACAGACAGGCAGGCAGACAGACAGATAAATAAATAGTTATAAAAATAAAGGTGGTTCCATTCCTTACCCAACGGAAGTTCAACATGTTGCAGACGTTGAAGAAAAATTCGTCGCTGAATTCTTCAGCATAAACGCTCCCTTCTGCACTGGGGTATTCATTTGTGGCCTGAAAAATCGCAAAAGTCGTTGATGTTAATGGTAAGTATTTCGTTGAATAAATGTGTTCTTGTTTCCTAATTGTTCATGTCTATTTTCTTCTTAAAACGACAGAAACTTTTCCACAGCCCTGATAGATCTTCCTTCGTCATCCATCCCACCAAGCTTACTGAGAATGAAATTTCTTTAAATTGCTGTACAGACGTGGGGAATATATAATTCGAATCCGAGCGAAATTGATTATCCTAGGTGGTAAACTACATCATGAAATTCTTCATAAAATTCGTTAATGGGCCTAATGCTGCAATATTTCCTTATTATGTACCCCAAATTTCGCAACAATAGATATTTTCGAAATCCACGAATAAATTTTATTCTTCCTGAATAATATATGCGCCTGCAAGAGATAACAACCCTAGAAGAATAATTCAATTACGCCGCCTTTATCAATGAATAATTTATCGCGCTGAAATATTGCACTTTGCGATGGAATATAAATTCGGGACACGCCAATTACGCTTTTACAAAGGGTGGAGGGTGAATTTAACGAATATAACACTTTTTAAGTATAAGATATCACAAAGAGGTAGGATGCTGCTTTATTATGTATATATTTTTATCTTCATTGGGAGAGCTCTCTGGCCCTCAAAGCCTAAATTATATACATTTAAGTAGAGCTGATTTAATTTTGAATAGCAGCCTAAGGTAGCTTTGTATTTTTGTTGAAAATAACATTGTAATCAGTTTGCCCACATACATGAAAATTTTGAACACCCACGTGGATCTTTTGCACATATACGTGAGAGAAAGAGCGAAAGGGATAGGAGGTAATCAGTGGCGTAGCTAGATATTTTGCCGCCCGCTCCAATAGAGTAACAAAACAACTTTTGCTTTTTAAAGGCTAATTGCCTCCCCCGAATTTTGGCACCCGGGGCGACCGCCCCCTTGTCCCCACTTAGTTGCGCTACTGGAGGTAATCACTCACTTTAACTTCATTATGGATAACACTTTTAAAAATTAATGTACATTTCATTCAAGACGGAAATTGAAGAGTATGTGTGTGTTTCTTAGACGAAATTCTTCAGTAATATGGATTAAATGGGTTTTATTGCTCTTCGTACGCAAGAATATACCCAAACAAAATGAAATTTACATTCTAATATATTTGTATCTTTTATACGTATAATTTAATATCTCTTATAATTAAAATATATCGGCGTGTATTTCATAAGCACTTATTCGTTGTCAGATGATTGGTATTGGCATAGGAAATTGGCAAAGGAATACAATGATTCTCTTATATTTGATCTATATTTCATATTTTATTCTTAGAAGATAAGGCACTTTGTATTTGCAGATATAATTTTGGGAACGAATATTTCTTTGTTTTGTTCTTTGGAAAACGAAAGTTGAGATTTCTAAGAAATGTGTATGTCTCGGCAGAGCATGGCATTTGTTGTCGAAGCGCTATGACAGCATAAAATATTCTCAAGGAGAAATATTCGTTGACGGCATTTCTGTTTCAATGGAGTCACCCAAAACGCAGACATGTTTTTTCCTTTCTCCTAAAAAGATACTGTCTCTTTTTCAGGCTCCAATAAACGAAAATGATATGCTATGAGTTTGCTGGTGTCAACGACATTTCGCCTTCAGTGTCTTGAAGAGGATAAGTATATTCCATGAAAATGTTTTTCCGGTGCTATATTCCGAATACCATGAAAGTATTTTACGAATAATTTTGGAATACTACTTCCAGTACCGTTTCGAGTACTATTTCGTAATTTCGTATAATACTTTAAGTACTATTTCGTATAATACTTCAATTACTATTTCGTATGATACTTCAAGTACTATTTCGTATAATACTTGAAGTACTATTTCGTATACTACTTCAAGTACTATTTCGTATACTACTTCAAGTACTATTTCGTATAACACTTCAAGTACTATTTCGTATAATACTTCCAAGTACTATTTCGTATAACACTTCAAGTACTATTTCGTATAATACTTCAAGTACTATTTCGTATAATACTTCAAGTACTATTTCGTATAACACTTCAAGTACTATTTCGTATAATACTTCCAAGTACTATTTCGTATAACACTTCAAGTACTATTTCGTATACTTCAAGTACTATTTCGTATAATACTTCAAGTAATATTTCGTATAATACTTCAAGTAATATTTCGTATAATACTTCAAGTACTATTTCGTAATTTCGTATAATACTTCAAGTACTATTTTGTAATTTCGTATAATACTTCAAGTACTATTTTGTAATTTCGTATAATACTTCAAGTACTATTTAGAATATCACTTCGAATACCACTTCGAGTGTTGTTTCGAATACTACTTCGAGTACTATTTCAAATATCACTTTGAATGCTATTTCGAATACTACTTCGAGTACTATTTCAAATATCACTTCGAATGCTATTTCGAATACCACTTCGAGTGTTGTTTCGAATATCACTTCGAGTGCCGTTTTGAATACCATTTTGGGTGCTACTTTGAATAGAATTTCGAATTTCGAGTGCCGTTTCGAATACCACTTTGAGTTCTATTTCGAATAAAATTCCCCGCGCTGCTTCAAATATCACTTCGAGTATATTAAATCGATACAGAATGACTTTATTTTGATATAATCGATTATAGTCTTTTAGGAAAAAAACGAAGCACAACTAAAAAATTATCCGATCATCTCAAAATTTCGCATGCAAATTCCTTTAGATCAAGTAAATGATTAAATTTTCAAAGCCAATGAGTGGTAAGTTCGATCATAGCGCGCATTTCTACTGCGCAACTGGCATCGTATAAAAGTGGTAAAAATTGCGAACGGTTTATTTTTTCTCGTTTTCGGCGTTGCAGTTCCCTGGAGACGCAACCAGTAATGCCGTTACGACGTTGACGAGGACCTTATAGCCAATTGGATGACTTCAAACGTGGTCGCATACCCGGGATGCGTGAAGCTGGCTGGTCCTACTGAGCAATAGGCTGCCACCTGCACCGTACGGACACTGCTGTGCAAAGGTGTTGGCAGCAATGGTTGCTGCGAGGAACTCTTCGGCGAAATGATGGCTCTGGATGGCCAAGGTGCAGGAATGCGAGGCAAAATCGGTTGGTTGTGCAAGAGGTTCGAGCTGACCCAACAGCATCATTGTCCGCCATCCAGCGTGCTACAATCTCTTCCATACCACCCGTAGCACCTTCTACCATCTCATATCGCTTGGCTGCCAGTATTATGCGATGCCAATCTTCTGGCAGCCTACTATCTCACAGCGCTCCGCTGCTAACAGGTTGCCATCGTTCAGTGTTCAACGATGAATCCCGCTTCAGTCTTGGAGCAGATGATCATCGGATCCGTGTGTGTAGGCGCCAGGGCCAGCGGTCCCAACCACCCTTTGTTTTACAGAGGTACACAGCTATTACCCCTAGTGCGATAATGTGGGGTGCTATCTCATACGACAGCAGGACACCCCTAGTCATCCTGCATACAACTTTAACAACTCAACGATATGTTGATGACATCCTGCAACCGTTGGCGTTACCCTTCATGACACGACAGCATGGGGCCATTTTCCAACAAGATAAGTCCAGGCCAAGGGCGGATCCAGGATGTCATGATGGAGGGGGCGGTTTCGGGGCTCCTCGGCGGGAAAATTTTAGTTTTAGTAAATGTTGTTATATTACTAGCCTTCCTTTATACTAGGGTTGTCCAACATACGGCCAGCGGGCCATAATCCGGCCTGCCTACAACTGTTTGAAATAAAAAAAATTCCCAAACAAAAATTTCAGACTGTTTTTTCAGAAATAAGGAAAAACCGTGGGAACTGCACAGGTAACCCCGTTATATATCGAAAGTACACAAACAAATAACTGGAAGAAACTCTAAAGGGAGGCTGTTAAGTGTAAGTTATTTTTTTTCAATTTTTTTTTTTAAGAAACCGCTGGCTCGCAAGATCCGTGAAAATTCTTTAAGTGGCCCACTACACAAAAAGGTTGGACAACCCTGCTTTATACTCACCAAAATATTTAATTTACGACAATGAATTAAAGCTGGGCTTTTCTTTAATTAAACTATATGGTTTAAGGCATATTATAGTCAAGTATGACAGAAGGATAACCTAGTAAAGGAGACATATACAATAACCAAAAACGATAATTTACAATGTAATTAATAGAACAAGTTAAAATTTAAACTATAAAAACATTGTAATTATTTTACTTTTTTTATAATAAGCGACTTTTTAAAAAACTTGAAGTTTATAGTGCGAAGTCGAGCCATCTTGGTTTCTTTGAAAATTTGTCAATCACTTTATTTACATCAATATGAATGTCTCTGTGGATGTGTATTAAAAGTCTCTTCTGTCATCCGCGTTCGAAGCCAAGTTTAACGGCGCTTCAAGGATAAAAAACTACGTTCTGCTGAAGCAACACTTACTGAAAATGCAGTTTGAAAGACGAGTAGCTTGTAGATTCGTGGAAAAACGTCTTGATCGCATTTCTCCAAGGCTTGGAGACTTTGGTGTAAGATTTTAGTTTATTACGGTAGTAACAAACAACACATAAAATATTCCCTATCATCTATATTTTTTTCACCATTTAACCCTGACGGGGGGGGGGGAGATCGCCCCCCTGCCCCTCACTGGATTCGCCAGTGGGCCAGGCCCCATACGACTCTCATTTCTGTGATTTGCCTCAGTGCTGTTGATACTTTTCCTTGGCAAGCAAGGTCACCAGACCTTTCGCCAATCGAACATGTATGGGACATGGTAGGTTGTCAGATTCGAGCACCGAGAAATGTCGTAGATCTGAAGCAACAAGTGAGGAATGCCTGGCAGAATGTGTCGCAGTATGACATTAGAAACCGTTATTACTCCTTATATAGACGTATAGAAGCATATATCGCCGCCAGAGGCGGGTAGGGGTTCACCAACTATTCATTTTAATATTCAATGTGCAATTCCTAGCCACTGATGGGTCCTACGGCCCTGAATATTTTTATCATTTCCTTACCTGCGTATGTGCTGGATATATATTTAATTTTAATAAAAACATGTAAGTTCTTCATGTGGTTTCGTTTTTTTTTTCAAAATAGTGTACTTAGAAAAATAATATACTATTTTGTAATTAAAAATATTAATTATTTTCAAGTAACATTTTACAATTGAATATTAATTATTTCCAAGTAACATTTTGTAATTAAGTACTAATTATTTGCAGGCAATATTTAGTAATTAAATGTTTATTATTTGCAAGTAATAATTTGTAACTAAATATTCACTATTTGCAAGTAATATCTTGTAATTGAGTATTAATTATTTGAAAGTAATAATTATTTGCAAACAATATTTTGTAATAAATTATTAATTATTTGCAACAATATTTTTGCTCCAATAAATTGCTAATTGTTGCAAACAATATTTTGTAATAAATTATTAATTATTTGCAAGTAATATTTGGTAATTAAGTGTTAATTATTTGCAAATAATAATTTGTAATCAAGTATATATAATTTGAAATTAATGTTGCATAATTAAGTAAACATTATTTGAAAGCAATATTTCGTAATTAAATATTAATTAGTTGCAAGTAAATTATGCGTTTGCTTAAGATAGCTTTTATATTCTATTTACTTCCACCTTTTGCCCAAGACATCTTAACTTAAAAAACACAAGTGAATTAATTTTGTTGCATTAAAGAATAGATAAAATTTAAGAAAATATGGGCTATTCTCGTTCTTTTCAACTGGAAATACTGTTTTAATCACATAATTAATTAACGTTGTTTTAAATAATTAAAAATGACTCCGAAATCATCTTACTTCCTCCCATCCATAATTATCAGTGACGTCTTTCAAACTTACAATAGAGTATTCAAAAATATTGTAACCTACTAATTAACCTTAGTGTCTATTGTTATGGGAAAGTCCTCCAGAAAACAAAGGCAATTGTAATTGATTGCGAATTGGTCGCATCTCGTTTTCAATGACACATTCAAAATCGTACATGGTACAGCTGCCCAATGTTATTTTCAATTTGAAGGGTATCAGTTTCATAAAGGAATGGAGATATTTGAAATCCACTTAGAAAGAAAACTTTTGGAAATTTTGTTAAATCGTAAAAGACTTGAGGTGTCCGATAGGTAAGGAAAAAGTACTCAGAACTAGAATAATACATTTTCAAACAAAGGATTTCGAAATGATTTCTGAAAACATGAAACATTATGAGACATCATGAAACATTATCAGACATGTCCTTAATTTCCCACAGTGTGTCCATCAAAGATAAAAAGTGTAAAGAGAGACCAGGGACGCAAACTCTATGGATTTTGGTCTCTTTGTTCCACCAAAAATATTTATAGGGAACGGGCCCCTCCCAAAATGAATGCATTAATTTTATTAATATGTTAACACAGTTTTATCAATATGTAACAAAATTAATATGTGAAGAAACGTAAAATACAGTTCAGCATCAAAAATGTGACATGAAATATATTAATTGTTTTATGTTTTACTTATCGTTAGTTCACTCATTCGATTGTGAATACGGGTTTACCTATTCACCAGTAGAGGTGTTCCAAATAGTTCACGACCAAATAAATGAACGAGTCTTCCCGATTTTGACCGATGAACTTAATCGTTCGTTCATTCGTTCAGAAACTGATTTAGAATATATATGTAATTGACAGACCCAATGTTTCCTTCAAGTTTGCGTCTTAACAGAGACTGAGCAGAAGTAATTAGATGTCAAGGAGTCGAACACCTGCTGTAAAATTTAAGAATTGGGGATTTAAAGAATATTTAAAAGCTTAAAATTTTAATTGCACACCTACGCATGAAATGCTGAGTTGAGCATAAATATGCAAATATTGTTGTCGGTTATTTATTGACATGTAATGGTATTTATATCTTTTTCTATATTATGTCATGATATTTATTGAAATTTCATTAAAAGTTTGTGTCATATACTGGTAATTCGTTGATTTAATAAACTAATGCAATAATTGGTTCTCTGTGCTGCTTATGAACACCTTGTTTCTTAATAAATGATAACCAGCATCGTATTTTTTAGCCAGTTATGAAATAATTAAATATTCCACAGTATTTACAAACACATACACGACAATAATGGCGCATTATTGGACTGTAATAAATTCCTGGAAAATGCACGCTACTCAACCTTCTGACATTTGTGAGGCCATTATGTAATGGCTAGGAAGAAATGTCTACATTAAATTTTGCCTTGACTTCAGAGGCAAACACAGTAGAATTCATAATGCAAACTTGGCTTCTGTGGAGAGAATTAAAGTCCATCTTCGCCAATCCTTTCATCCCATCTTGAGAATGACAAATGGTTGAAACAGTTTCTCTTGACGTTGATCCCTTTAGAAATGCATGACTCGCACGTACAGGAAGTGTATTCTCTTCGACTGTGGAGAATATCTGGCTGGTGCAGACAGTATGATTTAGGGAGGACTACTGTTTACCGAAACGTCCATATCTGTAGTTTCCGGCCTAAAAGTGTCACATTCCAATCCCGTTATGATATAAGTTAATCCTCGCTTTCTATGCACAACAGACACTAGATAAGTCGTGAGTAATGGAGTTACGATTACGGCGTTCTATTTATTAAGCTTAAATCGATATGCGGCTGTTCGATTGAAATTATTGTATGAGATGGCGCTCGATCTGGAAAACAATCGCTCTTAATCTAAGTTTTGAAACGACCACTTCTGTACAATGAATTATACCATGATGATAAGGGGATCGGAGAAACTTTTCTGATGACGAATTTAAATTGCTAAGTAAACGATGAATCGGAAATCAATTTCAAATCGTGAACGTCAATTTCTAACGATGGCGAAGAAGATTACAAAAATAATCGTCCTTCGGCCGTATATTTATAATCCCATTCTGTGCAAGGGCTGGAGCGCAAGCACTCTGTGCAAGGCTCCTTATGATTCGATGTATTAGAAATGCGCATTAAATTTCTGGATATATTTCCTAATCAGTTTCATTAGATTTCATTCTTGTCATTTGCAGTGGCCCTTCCGAAATTTATCCGGGAATTTTCTGGGAACAGGAAATTAAATTCCGGATTCGTCGTGATTTGTTACCTTTATCCAGATAAGAAATTGTGCAACAACTTTTTTTTCAACTGTTCCCTTACACAATTTGTCAATTTCTGTCGTCATTAGATGATTGATATCTTTCATAATTTAAAAGTTCAAGAAAGTTATTATCATTATAAAGAGATGATCATCCCGATGTACATCGTCCTATAACCCGATATATCGATGGCATTGCTCTACACCATTTTCCGAGATGGCGAATATACATTCCTCGCAAGATTTTAATTAGTGTTTTGGACTGGATTTAGAGGCTTGTCGTAACTTGCCGCCTTTACTGATTGTTCGGTGGTCGATTTCGACAATTCACATCTGTCATAATTTTTTTCTCGTGTCTTTATTGCTTCTGTGCCATATACAAATTCACAGCAATGAAATTTGCAACAACGACATTTATAAAAATAAAATTAATAATGATAATATTTGCAACTATGGAATTTACAACGATAATATTTATAGTAATGGAATTTGCCGAGATAATATTTACAACAATGAAATTTTAAACAATAATATTTGCAACAATGGAATTTACAACAATGGAATTTACAACAATGGAATTTACAACAGTGGAATTTACAACGATAATATTTAAACAAAATAATTTACAACCGTTATATTCGTCAGAATGGAGTTTACGAAGTTTACAACAATGAGATTTACAACTATACTATTTGCAATGATGGAATTTAAAACCATGCTATTTGCACCAATGGAAGTTACGACGTTAATATTTAAACAATGGAATTTTCAACTTTAATATTTACAATAATGTAATTTACAGCGATGGTATTTACAGCCTTGGAAATAATACCCAATTATAAGTCAGCCCACAAACTAAAGCTCTATTGACAATAGCGCTTTCAACAGTCGGTTACCGAACGTCACCAAAAAAAAAATTGAGTTAGAGATAATAGTATGTACAAGATGTTCATAAATAAAGAGATCAGAAGAAAAGAGATGTAGCAAATGTTGCTAAAGAGGTTGTCGTTGAGAAACTACTTAAGAAGTTAATGAAAGTATAACTCCCCCTACTTCTATCTCATAACTCAAACAAAACAAAGTTCTAGAATGCTAAGTGCATTTTTGGTATTTCACCTTAAAAAATACTTATGTAATCCTCTGAATTCTACATTAATTTAATTCGAGTAATTCTCATTAATAATATTAACGCTCGTCTCGCTTTTCGGACGTTTGAGTACTTCGACTTGTCTTGGATTAAAAAGTAATCAAAGCACTGCACTATTCTTTGCGAACTTGTCCATAACAAAGCCTTATATATGCTCGCAGGGGGTGAATGATCACCGCCTGCAATTTAATGGATGGAGCACTTGACTGACGGTCGAGAAGGTGCGGGTTCAGCTCCCACCACGCTCAGATACATCATTCTGTCCTTTGCGAGTATTTGATCATCTCTACATCCACTTTGGATATTATCTTGCAAAACAACATTGTCATTTACGCTCCACTTCATTTATGACTTCCTCAAACAAAGTTCAGATTTTTAAAAGCGTGTAATTTGCGAACTGTTTTACGGAGGTATTTCATACATCACCTGGCAATGTTTTCAGAAAAAAAATTATTTGGCATAGAAAACAAAGCTCATTCTGAAATCAGCTACTAAGGAAGTAGGTGAAGCTACATACATATCGTAGTTGCATTGATTATTTTTATAAAAAACAATCGGTTCTATATTTAATTCATTTAGCATCATATTTTAATAATTTCCTTATTTTTAAGTTAGAAACGTGTAGCGTCATGCCCAGTTGCAGATTAAGCGGCTGGCGGACCTGGCGGCCGCCAGGGGGCTCCAATCCCCAAGGGACCCCGAGTTTGAGAGATTCCTAGTTAAAAACTACCACAACACAAAAAGCGAAAGATGCACTATTCAATATTATTCACGTATTCTACGTATATAAGTACAGAACGTTCATTTATT
>QLNU02015270.1:111341310-111355729 GCA_006491805.2 Dysdera silvatica | reverse complement strand
TGCAAATTCATATAGAAAACTTTTTTAAGCACTTACGTAAACTTGTTTACTGTTAAATTGTATGACATAATTTCTGATTTTTCTTGAAAAGTGCTGAGTTTATTACTAGCTACATGTGGCCGGTTTAAGCAACTCACTGCAAATCTAATACTGCAATCCTTCCGAAAATACCATCAGTTCCTTACACAATCCTTTTTTTTGGGGGGGGGGTTGGGTCTAAGGCCCTCGAAATTTTTACCGCCAGCGTCATCCAATAGGCTTCATACGCCTCTGGTCATGCTACAGTGCAGAATTCAAACCAACGGCTCTTCCAATATTTACAATATTTACCTCTTAATAGCGGACGCCTCTGAACTTGAGTATATGTGCCTTATTCGGGAAGATTAGATTATAACTATAAATTAAATTATAAGAATGATGTCCGTTATTATGGGTTTTACTACAATTATAGTCCTTATACAATAAGCTCCATTAAGGTGGTTTGTAATTATAAATAAGCTCATAATTGTATAATATAAGAGCATAGGAATATGATGGCATAAATTTCAACTAAAATGTCCATACCGTGACATAAAACACCATATTGTTCTTATGTCATGCATGTAAGATCTCAAATGACATAATAAGTTAGTAACATAAGTTACCAATGACGTCTTCCATGTAATTTTTTTCTCTGTAACAACGTTTCGGTAATTGTAATGGCCACAAACTTCACATTATCTCAGAACCCCTAGAAATAGCAAATAAACTCTCCAAATTCGCACACACATCTACAGATATATTGGCCTCAAGGGAGGGAAAGAGGGAGTACTTTCCTCTTCTCAGGTAGCAAAGATCGTCTTAGGGATGTCTTAAGGATGTCCAGAACGTCCTGAAGACGAACTTTACTATTTGGGTTCTCCCACTCGTGCCTATTTTGTTCACAGTCACGAACGAATAAAATTGTGTGCATCATATCAAGGTAATGAATATCAATATGCCTATCAAAATATGTATTCTCCCAACAGATATATCTACATTTCTATGCTGTTTTTGACGAAAAAGGGGATTTTGAAAAAAAAAAACTGCACTTTTATAAAGAATTTTATTTTAGGACTAATAATATTATTCAAGTGGGAGAGACTACAACTCCTAAAAAGCCCTTTCTGTGTACGGCCTTGCTTACCATATATCTGACTGTTGCCTTTAATCAGCTGTAATACCAAACTTCAAAGCCATGAATAAGTTATTTTTGGAGACGACGCATCAAGTTCTTCATGTCACTGCCAATGGAAGTTACGCGTCTAGTTCACCATGCCACCGTCAACAGAAGTTACCTGTCAAGTTCACCATGTTACTCTCGACAAGGGTCATGTGTCAAGTTCACCATGTTACTCTCGACAAGGGTGATGTATCAAGTTCATCATGTCACTGTCAATAGAAATCATGTGTCAAGTTCTCCATGTCATTCCTAGTAGGAGTTATGTGTCAAGTTCTCCATGTCATTACTAGTAGGAGTTATGTGTCAAGTTCACCATATCACTGTTAATAATAGTCCATCAAGTTTTCCATGTCACTGCCAATAGGAGTCATGTGTCAAGTTTACCATCTCACTGCCAATAGAAGTTATGTGTCAAATTCGCAATGTCGCTCTTAATAGGAGTCATGTGTCAAGTAAAAGGGGGGGGGGGGCTCTTTTATTCTGGATCATTAAGCTATTCAGTTTTCAGCATAAATTAAAATATTATATTGATTATTACTATATCTTTTAGTGAAGAAAGTCAGAGAGTATATGTATAATTAACGTAATTTCGGATAATCGAGGTTCTACTGTAAACATATGGTTGTTATTCTTACCATAACGTTACACCATCACGTTCATCGTCACCTAACATAAACAACGTAACGTAACCCGGGTCAATACTAACATTTTCTGTGACATTTCCTTAAATGTCAATTAGTTTTTTATAATTTCACTTTCAAGCAAATGAA
Source organism: Dysdera silvatica (assembly GCA_006491805.2). NCBI lineage: Eukaryota > Metazoa > Arthropoda > Arachnida > Araneae > Dysderidae > Dysdera > Dysdera silvatica. The sequence continues at coordinate 111,353,758 of QLNU02015270.1, read as the reverse complement.
AATATATCACCTGTAATAGAAAAAGCTATAGGAAACTTTGATGATGGATAAATATTCTAAGTGGGAGACCATGTACTACAAAAAGTAAGAAACCAGAAAAAATAAAGTATAAACCAGAAAGAAAAGAGACAAATCGGAAGAACAATCAAAACAAACATTGGGAACAACGGTCCTCAAGGTTGTGGATGCACTCAGTTTGACATTTAGCGATATCCTAGACAGAAAACAATGAAAGCGTCGATGTGCTACCACTTTGAACCCCAACGACAAAAGAAGTTTATTCCACTTTAAATCCTCTATTTGCCTTTAAAAGAATCACAAAGAAAATTTGGTTTGAAGTTCCTGATATATTTTAAATCAATTTCTCAGCACCAGATGCGTTCCCGTAATGCAAAAGTCCCCGTTGCTGCTAATTTGTTAAGGAATTGCGCCAGTTAAAGTCGGTGAAAGTTTCTTAAAAACTTACTTCCTAGTTTGATGAAAAAAAAATTCTAAAGAACTAGAAGAATAGAGCAACAACATTTTTAATTAATTAAAAAAAAATCTTTAAAATATGCCTTTCAGCAATTTTCTTTTTAAAATACTGAAAAATGCGCTGATTTATTTCCTTATCATGATGAAAAAATAATTTTGAACTAAAAAAAAAATAGATTAGAATTTCCCATCTTAATTAAATATAATTGTTCTTTGGTGAGAATATTTTTTTTTGTTATTATTAAATTATTTTAAAGCCCTGTTCGTATTTCCTTACTACTCTTACAACTAAATTAGTAAAGAAATAATTAAAATTGGAAACCGAGTAAGCAGATAGGTAAATAAATGAGAAATGCATATTTTTATATATATATATGGGTGCTTCAGCACCAGGGTTGCAAACATCTAGGAGGGGTAGGGTACACCTAGACGAACAATATTTGTCATAGAACCTAGGGTCGCAAACCACTCACAGCGCTAGTTCTAAAACCGTCCAGCATGCACAAATATTTACAACCAGTGCGTGAAAAGCGCCAGATAAAACTCAGGTCAGCTGCTCAAGTGCATAGATGATTAGGACATCGCATTTTGCGCTTCTCATGCACTGGTTGTCACTATTTGTGCATGCTGGACGGTTTTAGAACTGACGCTGTGGATGGTCTGTAACCCAAGGATCTATGACAAATATTGTTCACCCAGGTGTGCCCTACCTCTCCTAGATGTTTCCAACCCTGATGCTGAGGCACCCTGTATATACATACAGATACAGTAGAACCAGTCTAAAATGACCATCTTTCAGACTGAACTTCAATGGGTACCATAAGCTTTGGTATTGACATAACTGAGTCCTTAGCAGTTCTCTCTTATAAAAAGTGGCCATTATATATTCAGGTGGTCAACTTGCAAAAATGTATTACCATCGCTTATAGACGAAAAACTGCTTGCAAAAAAAGAAAAAACAACGATTTTACGGTGCCTGCTGTGAACCGAACCCGCAACCTCTTGTTATCCGGCCAAGGACTCTTCCAACCCAGCCACAGAAGACTGACCATTCTTCCTTCTGCGAATGCATATAAAAGCTGCATAATAAACGATTTTTTGAAATGCGACAGTGCTTGGACTGCTTTTTAAACCAAATCAAATCGACGTCCAAGAACCAAACACATGAAAAGCGAAACTAGCGTGATATTAATGCACGGGAAATTTTTTCTCAGCCGAGGATGATAGATCTTCTGTAATTCAGTTGGAAGAGCACTCGACCGGATACCACGTGTTCGTAGGTTCGGTTTCCACCACGCGCCGTGAAATCATTCTTTTTTTTTTGCGAGCAGTTTCAGATTTAATATTGCCACATCATCGTCTATGATGAGAATAAAGTTCTCGTAATTTAATATTTTTTTTTTAATTTTAGTATATAGTTATTGTAGAATCAACGTAGGTATATTGTGCCATAATATCCAATGAAACTCTCATTTATTTCAAAAACAAAATATGCTAATGTAAAAGTTGAGAATCATTCATATTATTGCGGAACTCGAATCACGACTTGCGTTACATTAATAATAATTTAGTAGATAATTAATTTATTTAAGTAAGCGTAATTATATATTATGCATATATAACACATCATAAAATATAGACACTCAATATAAAGTAACAGCGTTGCTTATACTAATATGCAAATGGAATAGGCTATTTATGGGTTAGATTTACCAATAAATTAATCAACATAAACGATACACTGAAAGTTTACGCTCAGCTTTCGAGTCTGCTGACGCAAAATTTTCTTGGCATCCTCACGAAGAGAAATTTTCTAGTCCGTTGTTAAGTAGGGATATTCGCATCTTTGACAGATGGTGAGAATCTTCATCAACATCGTGTAGGAATTTTAATAGTGATAGCAAATAGAACGAGTTAAGGAACCTGCAACTTATATCCATTTTTAAGGAAACCCGAAGCATTCCAGCAATAGATCATTTGCAAGTGTACGATGAAATTGAAACACCATTTGAAACACCAACTGATTATTTTGAAACGTAATTTGAAACACGAAATGATGATTTTGAAACGTAATTTGAAACACCAAATGATGATTTTGAAACACCATTTTAAACATCGAATGGTGACTTTGAAACACCATTTTAAACACTGAATGATGATTTTGAAAAATCATTTGAAACACTTAATGATGAATTTGAAGCACCAAATAATGATTTTGACACGCCATTTGAAACACCATTTGAAACACCAAACGATGATTCTGAAACACCAAATGATAATTTTGAAGCACCAGATGATGATTTTGAAACACCAAATGATGATTTTGAAAACCCAAATGATCATTTTGAAGCACCAAATGATGCTTTTGAAACATCAAATGATGACTTTGAAACACCATTCTAAACACCGAATGATGATTTTGAAAAATCATTTGAAACACCGAATGATGATTTTGAAACACCAAATGATGATTTTGAAACACCAAATTATGACTTTGAAACACCATTGTGTAATTTGTATTGCGTTTTGGAACAATAGTCGAATAATTTCTATTGGTATTTGAAAAGAAATAGGCGGTTGGACGGATTTGTTTTGTTGTATAACGCAAAATAGGAAGGGTTAGGGTGCGCAGGCGCCACCAATTTCCTGAGAAATTTGAATCTCCTACGACCTAGGGAGATACTTTTCCGGAATATAGTAAGCAATTGCACAATAAACCCTTCTTTCGTTTTGGTGCTGGTAGAAAGTCAAACTAGGGATAACGGCCCTCTAGGCCAAGTAGTGGGATGCGGAAATACCTTTCTGAATTCAATGTGCAAAATTGTTCTATATCTTCAGTTAGGATGAATTAGAGTCTACGGAATTAAGTTAATCGAAAACATAAACTGAACAGACAATGTTATCCAGGAATATAATTTAATACAAAGAATATATATAAGATTTGTTAAGTACACGTTTACAAAACTGGTTATGAACTCGAGCTATGAAAGTAATAAAATCAGGAAGTGGATCTACGAAATTAAATAGGAAAATAATCAAAGGAATTGATCTATAGAACAGAAAAATGGAAATAATCAAATTAAAAAATTGATCCATGGAAATGAAAACATGATAGTAATCAAATTAAAGAAAATGAACTATGAAAATGAAACACAATAGTAATCAAATTAAAAAATTGATCCATGAAAATGAAACACAATAGTAATCAAATTAAAAAATTGATCCATGGAAATGAAACATGATAGTAATTAAATTAAAAAATTGATCTATGGAAATGAAATATGATAGTAATTAAAAACAAATAAAAAAATCGATGGAACTTATTAGAAACATGAGAATAAGCATGTATGCAAAAATAATAGACGCTCAGAAGCAAGTTGACAGAGGTAAATTTTATGGTTAATATGAACTTAAGTAATTTAAAATTACTTGTAAACTAATGCAGCAAGAACTGATCATCAATTAAAACTGTCAAATAATATGAAATAGATCATAGGCAATGGCGGGCGCAGAAAACGTGAAGATGATGTGAATCAAGCCAACATTATTTTCTCTATTGCTGCATGATATAATATAAAGATAATTATATCATGCAACATTATTTTCTCTATTGCTGCATGATATAATTATCTTTAAAGCCATTGAAGCCCCATAAATTGTTATGCTACTGATCATGTGGTAATAAAATACAATACATTCAGCCATAAACACGCCCTGGATATAAAAATTAGTTAAAAATATTTTTAAACAATTTACATATTTTTTTCTAGGAAGTTTACAAAATATTTTGAGTAAATCAGGTATAAATTGAACTAATTTATATATATATATAGCCGATATTTTAATGTCGATTTATCTGACGTTGGTAAATAAAAAGGAACGCCTAAATTGATGTTTTGTAAGCGGGCTTATTTGAAATCCGGCCAGGAAAATTCGGCTTATTGTAAGATCCTCTTGAAAAATAACCCCTCAGGAATCTCTTGATTGCTTTAGTATACTTTGCTCGGCTCTTGGATCATCCCCGCCCGTTTTTGCTCTCGAACTTTTCTCCCTGCTACTTTCCCAACTCGAACAAGCCTTGGCCGTTTTTGCCAATTTCCTTGCGTTAAAGATGTTCCAAATCTGGCGGTATTCCAAAGACAAATTCTAAAACATTTGAACGCCGTTTTTGGCAGACATTTTTCCCAGCACGTTCCTCAAAAGTTGCCGTAATAAGAAACGTGCAGCCGTTCCGAATTCGAAAAGAATGTGCCGACACAAAAGCAGGAATACAGATTTGAACCGTTTCTTTTTCTTTCCAAATTGTTATATACTGCATTTCCAAATTTCTTGCAAGGAGAAATCACTGTTTCTTGCGATTCCTGCCATCCCTTACAGATTTTTTCTCAGTTCTTACGCAAGTGAGCTAGATTGTTTTGTTTTGAAAAAGCTTGATGTTGGCGACATTTTGTCACGAGGAACAAATTTTCCGTTGAAGGATTTTTTGTTCGGATTTGACAGAGAGCTGACACTTTCTTCGTTCATTTCATCGTTTCCATCCCATTTCTTTCGGTCATTTGTTGTTTCAACTACGTGGTCGTAGTTTGTTGTTCAACTGCACTTTTTCTGACTGGTGTGCAGCTGCTTTTTTAAACTTTTAGTCCCAAAAATCATTGTCATTGTCAACAGATGCGTCCTCTTTTAAATATTCTCAATTGAAAAATTTCGAATTTGCTGATTTTATTGAAAAATGTCAGTCAAATATAAACTATGAGGTTCTCAATTCTATAATTTTTCATCTATAAATCAGATATCGAAAATCAATAATACTCTTTTTCTTTAGCTTACATATTTTTGAATGTTCATATAAAAAAATACATTTTATAACTAGACTTTCGCTAAAACCGAAGTCAGATAAAATCTCTGTTACAACAAGAGTTCAGCTATTGCGTACAAATAGTGAAGTCCTCTTCCGTGTACTCCAAAAGAATAACATTATTTTACTAAAGTTGTAATGTTATATTTAAAGAAAATCTGGACATTTCGTTAAATTAAGTAATCATTGTGTATTATAATATGGGGTAATTCACGTTTTGTACCAAATCTCGTGTAATTTGTTCCTTATTTTTCTTTTCTGTTTTTCCATATTTATCATTCTATATGAAAATTTCTGATTTTTTCTCATAAAATGTGATGCGTATATATTTCCTTATTCTTTTATAGTTCGATTTACTATGTCATAGATGACCATTTAATTCCTTATTAAATTCGTCTACAATTTATATGAAAATAGAATAAATTTTAAAATGAAAGATACATCCACACAAATAAAGTCGCTTATAAAATTTAATATTGTATACTAATGTTTTAAAATTATTTTAAGGTCATAGTGCTAAAAATTTGGAAAAGTCCCATGTGTATGCGTTCAAAATTAGGGCTACACTCAATTTTTATTTCAAGGGGATAGGTACTTATTTTGCTCTTTACCCCCTCAATAAGCTTCATTTATAAAAAGTAATTCAACAGAAAATTGGAGAGTTATAAACATTTAACAGAATTACAAAAAGTTATTTTTTTCCGGTATCCTATGAAGGATTAAAATTACACGATTAAAATTGATGCAAACGTTGAGAGTTGGAAAGAAAAATTCGTAAAAACTGATTCAGAATAAAAAATTTTCTTACATAAACATCAGAATTATTAGAAATATAATTTCTGATAAAATTACTGAGAAAGCAACAAGCGAACACAGTTAAAAAATAAATTTAATCGTTTAGTTAAAAAATAAATTTAATCGTTTACAACTGTTTCCATAACCCTGGTCTGTTTTCGTTAGAACAGCAACTGAAGAACAATGTTAGGGCTATTGAAACAGCTGTGAACGATTAAATTTATTATTCAACTGTGTTAATTCCTTAAATTCTCAATTCGTTTATATCCTCATCAAATTATATTAAAATAATTGTTGATGTTTAGGTAAGCAAATTACATCCTAAATCTTTATTGTACGAATTTTTGTTTTCTACCTTCAATTTTTGTACCAGTTTTGATCATGGATCCTCTTTTATAGGATGCTTGAAAAAAAATTGTTGCTTTAATTATGTTACGTGTCTATATCTTTTTAATTTTTTGTAAAATTACGTTTTATATATGAAGCACATCGAGAGTTACAGAGCAAAATATATACTCCTCCCATTAAAATAACACTGGGCGTAAGTTTAATTTTGGACACCAGTGTATATTAACCTTAAAGAGAACGAAGTTGAGCGTAAACGGTAACTCAGTTGGTACAGCATTCGACTCGTAATCGAAAGGTTGTGAGATTTGAGACTTATTGATGTCTATTGATGTCAGTAATCTTTCCTCACATGTTTATATCATTTTCAAATTATTAAATATATGCATAGACTCGAGCATGTATGTATGTGTTCAGGTAAAAATTGGTAAAAAATAGGAAGCAAACGATGAGATATCAGGAGTATATAAATATAATATAAACACATGGCTTTTTTATAAAAATATAATTAATATATGACAATATAGGTCGAATTAATAGGGAATAGTATAATTTATATAGTACAGTGTGGTTACTATAGATAATACTAATGCGTATGAGTCTAGTAAAACAAATAATTATATCTTTAATTTTATAACAGCTATATGGCAAATTCTTTTCAATTTCCTTTCGTTCTACCCCTAATATAATTGACGCTAGTATTTAATGTTTTAGAATTTTCAATGACCAAAATTTGAATAATTTAATTAACATTAATTAATGGTGAATTCAACATCGCCTCTGGCTCAAATACATTGCATTCGAAGTAAAGGGCTAAACCAGTCCATTTCACCTAATCACATACAGCAGTGAAACCAACTTACAAATCGAACCAATTCAATGCCGAGAAAGATACTTGTGTTATAATTAATTAATAGGATTAATGTAACGACGAGTGTAATAGTTAGATCAGTCTGAAAAGATATTCAATTTGAGTATTCTAATTTTTCCGTTATATAACTGCATTTTAAAGCTATTGGTAGTTCAACGTATTGGACATTATTTCGAATGTTCATTTAAAAATATTGAAGTTTAATGTACTCGCAATTGCACAAATTAATGATTGATCCACGAATGAAAGTTTTAACTAAAATGCCATTTCATAGGCATTTAAATTTTCAACGAAATCTGATTCAGTATTTACTCTTTCCTTATAAAGTTTTAATTATGATAGTATTTCCACTTTTACATTTTATTCAATTACCAATTCTTTCTTTTTTTATGCTGGTAGCACGTCGTTAGTTCGTATTTAGCTGTGGATGAAAAATGAAAGATGCTTTTGAACTTGTCGCATGGTAATAAATTGCTTAGAGCATCAATCGTCACAAACGTCATATTCAACGTCGTTTATTTCGTGTGTTCTCTGAAACTATTTGTCCGTAAGATATCTATACACAAAATAATACATATTAGTTTCCTTTACAATGAAAGAGACAAATTTCCTCTTCGAAAATTCGTATATGTGTATGCCCCAGTAGTTTGTTTGTTGGTGATTTTACTGCTCAAGGGCTACTGTGATTGCTGAGCCGGGATCTTCTGTTTTTCAAAGAATTCGAACCTCTGGACCTAAAATTTTCCGATAAATCCGAACTTATTAAGGCCAAGGGAACGAAACCCCTGACTATAATGGGCAGTGCGATCTTTACAAAATCTCTGAGTAAGCGTTCTTTGCACTGTTGGGAGTCGAATCCGGATTAACGGCGAACGCGTTACCACACTGCGCCACCGCAGGGCCTGGCTATGATAAGAATCCATGATAAGAATCTATGATAAGAACATTTAATTTTAATAAATATGTGTATTGCGGTTAATTTTAAATAAGAAAAATATCCAGATGGTGCAAAAACTACATTTGTATTGGGCAGGGTAGTAAGTATTATTCCTTAGTCTCTAGGCAAAACGACTACACCATTTTAACGAATGTTGAAGTAAGTCAAATATTTTAATACAATGTGATTGAATAAGCAATAAACATATTAAACATTCTTTAAACCCATCTACGATATCGACACTTCATATGCAGTAGAACCTGCTTAATGTGACCACATTTGGGAATGAATTGCAATGGCCACTCTACAGGACAGACTTAAGTGTAAGTATGACCAACTCTCTATCAGTTCTCCCTTATAAAAAAGTGATCACTTCCTACAAGTGGTCAATTTAACAAGGTGGTCACTTTAGAAGGTTCCACTGTGCATGGTTCTATATAAAAACTCTGGAAGTATGAGGTTTTTAAGGCGCAAGAACTGCACAAGTTATCATGCTGCGCCGGGACCTATGCGAACGCGTTACCACACTGCGCCAATGCAGGGCATGCGCCAATAGTTTAATTTGCAGAGTAGCAGAACAAAAATCTGACGGTCGTAGAATTGAGGCCTGCATGTGTCACGGCATTCTCTCTCTCTCTCTCTTTCCAAGTCGTGTGTGAAAAACATGATTCCTGAAATAACTGCAAAGTTCAGCATCCATACCTCATAATGTCTTATCTGTTTCTGATATATATTATTTCAGATTAGGCCAATTAAGGCATGATAGAATTTATGATAATAAGCATACAGATATTGTCACCCTTACTTCTTTTTCCCATAATCACAACATCCGCCATAAGAATTATGTTTTGCCTTGTCCCTTTCAAACATATCTTACCTATAACAATAATATAAATTCAACTGACATGGAATTATGAAACTGTCTTCCCTCAGAACTCAGGTCACTATCGCCTAAGTCCATTTTTAGGAAAACTCTGAAGTCGTGGCTATTTGATTGCCAGATTTTGCAATAATTTGAATCAAATTATTATTTTTTTTTTGCTAGATGTTTTTGTGCTGTGCATAGAATAGTACAATGTTTTGGCAATCATTTATGATTGTATATGTCTCTAAGCTATTATATTGTCTACTTTAATTAGTGTTACCTTTTATTGTATTTTCCCTCTTATTTTGTGACATAACCTGTAATCTGATTCATTCACCGGCGACGGCTGTCGGATTGTTTGGGAGCAGGCTTATCAGGCCATCACTTGGCCTTTATTTGCTGTCTCCCTCCGCAGGTGCCGCGTGCCGAACTCGTGTAAAATAGATTATTATTATTATATGACAACGAGGGCAACACTTTAATTTTGCAAATATGATTTTTTTTAAATTTCTTGTTAAAAAAATTATATTTAAAATATTTTTTTTTACGGCGCAAGAAGAGCAAAGGTACCGGTGGCATAAAACCTAGAGTTTTTCGAAAAACCTTCGTTTCCAAGGAAACTAATCCCCAAACCACGGTGGATAGAGAAACGCCACTTGCTTTACGGTGCCATTGGGTGCCGAAGACGGATTAATTGGATGATAGATGAATGCGTTACAACTGCGCCACGGTGTTCTTGTAGACCTCTACTTCTCCCAGGAATCCAAATCTTCTTAGGCGTAGGGTATCAATTCTTGGAATACAGTAAGCCAGTAAGCATTCATTTTCATTTATCCATTCATTCCTCTCTCTTTCTCCCCACCCATCCATCCGTCTGTCTGTCTATCCATTCATTCATTCTCTCTCTCTTTTTTTTTCCCATCCACTCGGCTGCCCGTACCTCCCTCCATCCATCCATCTATCCATCTATCCATCTATCTGTCTATCCACCCATCCATCGATCTATTCATTCATTCATTCTCATCGTCAGGAGACGGACTGTTTATTAATGGAATTCTAGGTGAACTCGTTATCATAGCGTCACTTCAGATCCTTTACACGTAAAAATATTCAATGAAAATGCCATTGGCGTGAGTTAGTAAAAGAGGAGTGAAATTTTTCCTCTAATCGTAGCATGAAATGTAACGCACTACGTATTTTGAAAAAACGCGAAAGACGAAAATTTTCTGTCTTCAGAGCTCTTTTGTTGTTTAAGTGGAGAAAAAAGGATTTAAAACCTTTCAAGCAATATTTCAATATTTGAACGACAATTCTCTTAGCAATAAAAATAAATATTTAATTATTTTGTAGGAAAAATATGATTTTAATGGATTTTAAGTGCTTTGCTAATCCTTTGAAGCAAGAAGGGACATTATCAGGAAATTTGTATTGCATGTGCTGTCATTAAGCAAAATTTTTTAGCCTCGCTTAGAAATATCTTAAAGCCTTTCAGCAAGAGATCTCATTCGAAACGCATTCAATGGGTTGTTTGATTCTTCAGTTCCTTAGTAAATCATATATTGAATTTCTAACCGTTTGCAAAATTGAATAGTAGTACACCATTACTAATATTTGAAGTCTGTACCATAGACACAGCAAGAATTTTCTACTGGGGCGAGGCTTGCTGTCAAATGAGCGCCTCATACTTATGTCTCTTACACATTTTTTAATATTTTTCTATATTTTTTATATTTTCTATACTTCTCTTTTGCTTTCTGCTCTCCTCCATTTTTAACTCAGTGATATCAGTAATATCTGAATCTCTAAAATTTCATTTAAAGCATTAGAATAATTTTTGAAACAACAAATGTATCAATAACTTTTATATACAGGTTGAATGAATTTATTTCTTATTTCAGTAGATTTCATTATCACACATACATACATACACACATAGGCCTATTTATATATATATACATATATATATATAACATGTGACGAACATGAAACAATTGCATTGGAGTTTTCTTAAAATTTTATGAGAATTCTTTATGTTATTGGGATCTACGGGAACTTTTCGTTTGTTCGTGGGGGTAAATTTAAATACTTGAGGTCTGATAAGGCACGTCAACGGACCTGGGGGGGGGGCTGAAGCCCACTCATCCCCCTTGTCTTCTCACCTGGTCTTTACGTAGACCAGCTGTGTTTCTAACTATCGAAGCTTTTCCTGCCATCCGTATTTTATCATATTTCGAACAGTCTGTTACCAGAACATGATGGCAATAAGCCTATAATTTAATGAGGTGGCAATGAAAGTATCTATAACCATTGCCTCTTCATTACAGAATTTTTTTTTTATAATCGTGTATTCCCCACGAAAGGATAACGAAAGTTATTCTGCACCCGGACCTAGAGTTTTCCGAGTAATCTGAACCTTCGTTGCCATAGAAACAAAACTACGGATCACAGCCAGGTCCCGTGGGCTGATGGGACATAGCCCACTGCGCCCTGTTCTCGGCCTCTTGCGCCTCCTGAGCCCAAATATTTTTTAATTTTTCGATAGCGTGAGAAACATTGAATAATTGAAAAATAATTCACACATAAACAAACACACACACATATATATATATGGCCTGCAAAAGGGTTGCTGGTATCTAACTGGAAGGAGACCCACACGCTGAACGTATGTGACGATGTGTGGAACCGGCCAGGCCAGTAACCTAGTGTCCTACCCCGCCTTCAAGTGGTGCAGGCTGAGCTTTCTATTTATGTGGCAAATTAATATTTGCTGCACGGATAGAAAGGCGGAAGGGGAGGGCTAATTCACCAACCCGTCTAGCCAGCGTGGTGAAATTATGGCTAATTCCTCCATTATGTTGACACACCAGAAACCATGGCCCCTAGTCTCCAGGTGCTGGAGTGCTCCTGATCAAGGCAGCGGTCAGTGTGGCATGAAAGCAGGGGGTGCTAAGAATCACTGGAATGGCCCAGGCTGCCGTTTGTTATTGACCTTGGCTACGTTTAATGGACGATCCCTTGCTTCTGAAGCAAAACTTCAGGAATTGGAAGAGGAACTAGACAAGATCAAATGGGACATTGTAGGACTCAGTGAAGTTAGAAGAAAAGGTGAAGAGTTGGTGGAACTTAAAAGTGGACATTTGTTTTATTATAGAGGAACGGAAACTGGAAGAACAAGTGGTGTTGGCTTCTTAATCAACAAAAGAATTAAAGACTACCTTCTTGAAGTCGAAAGCACGTCAGATCGAGCAGCGAGGCTCGTTGTTCAACTAACCCAGCGATACCAACTTCAGATAGTACAGGTATATG
>QLNU02015270.1:111326008-111341210 GCA_006491805.2 Dysdera silvatica | reverse complement strand
ATCAGAGACATGGAGTCTAAAAATTGCAGCAATACGAAAGTTACAAACAACCCAAAGGAGCATGGAGAGGTGAATGCTTGGAATAACTAGGAGAGATCGAAAAAGAAACAGGTGAGAGAGCAAACTAGAGTAGAGGACATCTATTATGACATCATTATTTTCTGTATATTTGTCATAGATATTAACCAAATAGTCAAGAAAGAAAACTTTTCAAAGAGTCAAAGACATAGATTCAAAATATTTCATTTCATCTCATGATTTGCTGCCAAACCTAATCTCAATGAGATTGAAGTTACCAGGAGGTTACCATTTATGATTTCTAAAATTAAATTGTTTGGTATAGTTAATAAAAAACGGAAATTTTAAAAAGCAATATCTAAAACGCCCTGCGGTGGCGCAGTGTGGTAACGCGTTCTCCTATTGCGCGGCTAATCCGGGTTCGACTCCCAGCAGTGCAAAAAGAACGCTTACTCAGAGATCTCATAAAAGATCGCACTGCTCACTGTAGTCCGGGGTTTGGTTCCCCAGGCCTTAAGAGGTTCGGATTCCTCGGAAAACTGTAGGTCCCGGCGCAGCATGACCACTGTAGTCTTTGAGCCGTAAAACCAAAAAGAAAGAAAAACCAATGTCTAAAACGTTAGTTGACTGATTGGAAATACCTGAAAATGAACGTAGTATACAAATACTCCTACATTCATCCACACCACTATATTTTAAGTTAGTTGATGCCTCTTCTAACATTTTTCCCACCGCGTCCTCTTTTAGCCAGTCTGGCCCTGATCACAGTAGGCAGAAAAACAGCACGTGTTCCACACCATTAGCGAGCTAAACCCGGGTAATTCGCACGACAGACGCCTAAAATAGGGAGCTGGCGCATATCCGCCAATTTGTTGCGCCTGTATCACGTGATCCCAGTTGCAAATAGTATTTATTCGCGGGGTTTTGAAAGTTGCACCAATGTTTATATTCGTCGGATAATCGCGGATTTTTGATTATTTTTATGCCAAAATTGCGATCGTTGAGACAAAGTGGAAAACCTTTATGGCCAAGGTAAATGGAACCGGAATTGTAAAACAAAATGGCAGCTGATGCGTCCGCCTAGCAATCTAAGCGAGGGGTTAGGTTTCGCAACTGACCCTAAACGATTATTCAATCATGGCGTTGCAATCTGTGACGTCATAAAAAGGCTGTTTATTTCGTTTTTTAAGAGTTCATTTGTGCCACGATGGGTGAAACAGTTTATTGAATGTTCAGGATTCAAAAATAAATAATTTAAATGTAATTAATAATAACAATAATATAATTCATAATAAAAAAATAAGGTTCATTTATTACCTTACCAGCTTCTATAAATAAGAAAATTTCGAATCATAAATATTAAATTTAAAACACAAATGTATTATTTCACTGCTGAATGCGAAAAGGCATGAAAACAAATGTATTTCCTTCCCTCCGGTATCTTGTTTTTGAATCCTGCCTTTTCGATTGCAATTTATAGGAATATTTGTTTGCGGGATTTGCTTTTTATCTTCTATTTCAAATTAATTTGCCTTCAAATTGTAAACATCTGCAATAAAAAAATTATTAATCATACATAACTTAAAGAAAAAAAAGGTTTCTATTAGACATTTTTCTAAATATTTTTTTCGGTGTCTCGGTTTGAAGCGAAAATCAGCGTCTCGCCCCCTTTACGACATCACAGGTTGCAACGCTGTAATTGGATAATCGTTCAGGGTCAGTTGCGAAACCTAACGTCTCGTGAAATCACAGAACTCTATGACAGACGAATTCCTTGCCACAACACCACAGAGGGACAAGGAACCTACATTCTCCTGAAGAATCCGAACCTCTTTTTCAATCCTAAGGAACCAACCCCTGGATCAAACTGAAAAGTTGGTCGTAAGTTTGTTTTTTCTTGCCGTTGACAGCCGAAACCAGATTAAAGATAAGCTAGGCAAGGGAGCAGCAAGGATTTGGCAAAAGTCATAAATGGTTTAAAAATAATGAAAACGTGTTGAAAATGACACCTTTGAATGCACCTGATGAATCTTGTATAAATTTACAGCATAAGGAATGTAACATTATGAAAAGGCAAATATGCTTACACAGATCACACAAAACAATACCATTTTAACGGGTAGGGCATTAGGCCGCGACTCAAGCAGAGATCCCAACAAGAAAAAGTTTGCTTTCGCTATGTATCATATTTTTCCCATTGTAAACATTTGAAAGGTAATATAAAAGGGGCCCCAAATATGTTAGAACGGCCCTGCTCGTGCCCCTCCGAGTCTTTTAAACAAGAAGTTTTCAAGAATTCGCATGGATTTATATATATGAGGTTTATTTGTTGTTGTTAGTACATCATATAGCAATAGGTAGACCGCAAGAATTCAGCGCAATATTTAATAATGCATGCTGCTTATAAACAGCTTTTGGTAATCCCTCGTTTGGCCAAATGGAAATGTCCACAAAGCCAATTACACTTCAGAGGGCTTTAACAAAGCTAAGTAAAATCGTACGCTGCGGCCACTGTGAGTAAGCCATAATGTTCCTTGCACCAGTAGTACTCCATTTTTCGGCGGACGTATCAAAGCAGCCCATTAAGATGTGATCGATTCTCTTAAAAGTTTCTGCATTTAGAGATTTCCAGTGCTGGAATCCCCGGCCTAAATAACTAACTGGAAACCATCTCCTCCATTAAACTGACAAATTCATACACATGCAGCATGTCTGGTCGCCCTTCCCTTATTGGAATTTAACATTGCACTCGAGCTTTACCACCCATTGCGAAGAGCCCAGAACTGGCATTTCCAAAATATTGATTCCAACCCGCAGTTATCTCTTTGAGAGTTATATTTTGGAAACTCTCCGCCTCCTCGACTCTTAGAAACTGCTATTTGATACGAAACCGAAGGAGCTGGTGAAGGGCTGGAGGGGGAAGGGCGTACCCTCCTCAAAAGGAGCTGCAACGAATTGAATGGGCCTGGTAGTTTGCAACCGGTATTGGGTATTAGCATCCATGTGAATAGGGCAGTCGACATAAATGTTTAATATTGAGTGCGCGATGGGGAAACTGGCGATCTTTGGAAATAAACAGAGTCGAATCAGAGAAACGTATATTATCTAGATTGCCAGCGTCTTGTAAATAGCACAAACTTGCGTCTCGGTTGATGTCAATTTCGACACTAGCCTCGAGGCCTCATCAAAGATGGAAGAGAGAAAGGCCCGTGTCTAATTATTACTGCCGGAGGTCCAAGAAATTGATCGAGTGCTTTCAAATTTAGAGCCTTTCAAATTATTGAAAACCCACGTTGAGTAGGAAAAGCATTATTGAATGCCTTCAATATTTCTCGGCTAAACTGAATGCATATTGCTGCTATGAAAAGAATGCCTAGTCTCACTTTTACAAAAATTAAAATTATATGCGTTTACAACGGATCTGGATTTTGTCATTATTATATTAAACCATATAAAATATTATAATTAGGCAACTTTACAATTTACCTAATATGAAGAAAACTAATTTTTGCTTAACCCGCGAAGAGGCGTGAAGATTAGAGGAACGCGAGAACGCGCGCGGGGTGATTTGCACCCCATCTAATTATATAGCATTATTTCATTAAAAACGTCCAATTTTACAGGGAACAGTAACTGGAATTTTCACTTTGTCGCCCTACCCAAAAAGATTGTGACTTTGAAGGCAACAGGAAAGAGTTCGGTCAGTTTCAAAAGCAAGGGTGGACGTTTTTTTTTCACAAATTGTAAGTTGTGGGGTGTGAAACACACCCCACGCCTGCTCGCGGGTTAAAGGAAACATAAAATACTTCAGAGCGCAGATTATCCAGACAGAGGACAGTGCAAAGACGTGTAAGTTCGAAAAATCGGTTGGTTGATTTAATAAAAAATTGCGATTGTCATACGAAGTATTAAATGCGCTTTCTTATTTAAGTTTGCGCTCCATTAAGCGTTTTTTTAACTATGTGGATTTAAAAAATATTGGATTCAGTTAGTTATTAATCAATAGTTTGTATGCTTTTTCTCACAGTTTACTTTTTGTTCATCTATTCAGATTGCAAGAACATTCCTTCGCACAGGAAAAAGGAACAATTTAAAGGCATTAAAATTTTGAGTTCGTATAACTGGACAATTTGTACAATCAGTAGTATACTTCAAATTTATTAAGAGAGGAAGACAGAAAGAACTGAGAGGTAACCCTGCAATTGTTTTATTAGTGTTTAGAAATTTAAGATACAAGGTAGCCTAAGTGACTTAAAATGACTCCAACACACGTAAAATTGAAAGAGGTATCTAACCTATCGCCAGGACATGTCTTTTTCGTGCATCAAATCCATTACTACCAAATAGAAAAGTAATGCTTATGTTATGAAACGTCACCGTATAACGTACAATAGTGAACTAAGTCATCAAACTGACCTTTACATTCTTAAAAGATGTTTCACAAGAGAAACAAAATCTCCATGTGTAATTGACCATGGAAATTGTAGCAATACAAAGCACAAATTTGAAAAAAACATATATAACCCATCCTATTCCTAAAGAGAAATGAACAGCACAAACTTTCCCAATTAGAGAACGTCTAAAGAAAACATCATGGTAGAAAAAACCTAGAGATAGAAAAGGCAGATGGATGGAGAATCCACAGACTTTGACTGGATAGAACACGGAACTAATTAGCCACGAATATAGTCCACTAATAGTCCACGTTCGCCAATGATCTCCGAATTGGAGGAAGCATTTGCAGAAGACACTGCTAATCCGAACTCAGTACGTTCAAGAATATATTCGAATTATCGGCCCATCCGAACTATCGAATTTAACCTATTCCCGCAGAGTTTATGCGTGAGCTGTTATTGCATAACTACAGTATATATAGGGTGTTCCAACAAATGCAATATTTCTCTTACGGGTTGCATTTCTGATGCGTCTCGCCATTCTTTACGCTTTTATGGCGCAAGGACAGTAAATGCAATGCTACATGGGACCTACAGTTTTCCTAAGCACGCGAAATTCTGCTGCCATTAAAATGATCTGCGGGCTATCATGGGATGGAAAACAGAGCGCGTTCTGCAACGCCATTGGTTGCCAAACTTTGATTAATGTCTCAATAGACGAATGCATTGCTGCTATAGAATCGTACGGCATTGTGTTTGCCTGTTTTACGCCGCAAGGACAGCGAGGGTCAAGCTGCGCCGGGACCTAGAATTTTCCGAGGGACGGCGAGCAATTATCCCTTAACCCTCGAGCAGGCATGTGGGGTATGAAACACCCCACAACTTAAATTTGTGAAAAACAACTGCCCACCATTGCTTCTGAAACTGGCCAAACTCTTTCCTGTTGCCTTAAAAGTCACGATCTTTCGGAGTAGGGTGACAAAGAGAAAATTCCACTTATTGTTTACAGTAAAATTGGACTTTTTAATGAAATGATGTTATATAATTAGATAAGGTGCAATACACCCCGCGCGCGTCATCGCATTCCTCTAATCGGCGCACCTGATCGTGGGTTAAACGTTCTTTCTTGGGCATAGCTGGAGCCGAACCCGTAATAACCGAATGTCAGGCAAACTCGTTACCACTGCAGTGCCTCGATCGTCGGACCGTTGAAGTTTTCGTTTCATTAAATCCTATCCTCCGTAGTCTGCAGAATCAAACCTCGAACTGCGATGGGTAGGAAAAAAGACACGCCTTCTGCAAGGTCATTGGAATCAAACTCGGGTTCGAGTCACGCTTCTGCGAATCACCATGCCCCGGTAGGACTTCGTCATTCTTTCAGAAGACATTATCAAAGTTTGGGATTAAAAAAGGTTAACTTTGAATTTTACTTGTTGGGGAGTTTCATGGCGCAAGAACAGCAAGGTTCATCCTGCGTCGCGACCTACAGTTTTCCAAGGAATCCGAACCTTTTAGGGCCTAGGGAACAAACCCCCTAATTACAGTGAGCTGTTAATCGGTAAGCATTCTCGTTTTCGATACCATTGGGGTTCAAACCAGATATAACGGCTTATAGATATAGCTGGGAGAGCTAGATATAGCTGGGAAAGCTAGATATAGCTGGGATTTCGCGTTATCAGCGCACCACTGTGAGACATATGAAACACTCATAAAAGCTTGTTTTTAACTGTTTTATTTCAAAATTTTACACACCCTAAAAGTGTAAAATAAAAATTCGAGATAATTTTTTTTTATCCCGTTCAGATATGCGGAATTTCGGATTACCAAGGTTCAACTTAGACGGTTTTTCTGTATTACAAACTTTATAAATCCTACCATTCTATTAGAAAAGCTAAGTGTTTGGCAATGTAATGTACAAATAGCGTGTTAGACCCCTTATAGACTGTTCGCCATTATATTGCATATCTGAACCAACTTGGAAATTTTTGCGTCCTCGAGGTCGTGTAACGTACAAGAAGTTATCGGTAATCGATAAGGAGGCATCGATACCCTGATTTCGAGTGAAAGCTACTCTCTCGTTTTGTCTCCTTTTCTTGGTGATGTGTTTTCGGTTCTGGTCGTGTTTTATCTGAAATCGCTTGCGCCATCACTTTCACCCTAAGCCTAGAATCACGTCTGAAACAAAAATCAAACGATTTCTCTCTTCTGTTCGAGATAAGCTATCGGAAATTTCGGAAAGCCCACATATTATTCTTACCTACAGCACCGAGATCTTGATTCGGTGGGTGAGAAGTAGCTCTATTCCGAATAAAGGTACGTCTCTTTTTCTTTAACGTGAAATTAGGAAGGAAGGATAAACATGGGTAGCCTTTTGTAACGAGAAGGGAAGTATCTTTATAGATATATATTATTATTATTTCTTTTATACACACACAGGTGTGTGTGTTCAGTTAGGAATCAGATGAGACGTCATTAGACAAGATAGGTAGCTGAAATAAGAGAGTAGGTTGGGGTAACAGAGAAAAGAATTACCCAGAATTAAAACGTATAAACAGCTTTCGAAGAGACTTTACGACAGTAATTGATAGGACATTATTAAATATGATGATGTGTATCTGCAAACAAGATGAAGGATATCTACATGAAAAAAAACCAGGTTTGGATATTATCGAAAAGCACTGCTTAGAATAGGCGGTGGAACTGCATAACACGTTACCTACTGAATTTTTTTCAGTATTGCCAAAATCGACTGGCAACAGGCAAAGTGATCAACCGCCATGTTGTTTACGGTGTTTTTCGTAAATTTTGTGAATTTATGAAGGGGCAGTGGGGGAGACCTCCCCCCCATGCCCATCCCGTTTCGGGCTTCGTGCTTTCTGATCGTTCAGATAGTCTTCGAGTATCCGTCAATCAGTATAATCTGGAATCATAGAAATCCTGTAAATTCGGGAAAGCAAAAAGCTAGTACTGTTGTAGTTCGTGGGATGGATGTTTGCGGTGGAAAATAGTCTTTATTGCATACGTAATTCATAAACGCTAAGAAGCAGACGCTTAAACATTTTCGCAGCAACGAACAAAACACAGCGAACGTGAAGCAAAAAGAAAATGGCGTGTCACACTAATTCTCATGCGTCATAAAGGCGTATATGACTTCAAAATGTGTGACGTCACAAACCTATCTACTGAAAGTCAGAACGATTTCAAGAGGACAGAGAGAAAAATAGGTAACGTGTCTACAACGTGTTAGGACAAACTAGTTTGGCATAGGCCAATCTAGTTTACCCTAGGGCAATGTAATTTGGCTTAATTTTATTGATCCAAACGACCGCTCCAGCGCCAATCTGGCGTAAACTTTAAGCCAATAGTAACGTTGCCGCGACCCCTACCCTCTATCCCAACTTTTACGCTTTAGTTTTCTGTGTTAGAAAGATGTGCGTACGTGGCAGTTTAATATTTTTTTCGCTTATATCCAAGTAAAATATAAAGCTACCTCCAATGTAATTTACCTAATTTTGTGTGGGGGGGAGTCAAAACTCTATGGACCTCCCCATTATCTACGCCATTGATTAAATAGGATTATAATAATATAGATGCAACAGTTTTATTTTAAATAAAATTCAGAATATTAAAAATTATTATTTTTATATTTTTTTGTTAAACTTTATAAAGCATGGTGTCATTTCCGATGGAAGAGCGTTCCATAATTTTGAAAGAGTTGAATCAACGTCATTATTACACATCAAATGCGTTTGAGAGCGACAGGGCAAATGAAAATTGGTATTTCAAGTATTACAAGTATGGAAAAATTTTATTAGAGTAATAATATTTGAATAGTAATCACACACCACTTTATTCTATGGAACATTAATTGCCCTAGGATAAAATCGTATGTATTAGGAGCAAATAAAATAGAAACTTCATTAAGTAATTACAGAGAAAAGGTGTTAGGAGATACGAGTCGCAAAAAACGCTTCTGCAATTAAAATAATCATCTAATATTATTCTGTGTTGTATGCCCCCAAATAATGCGACAATAATTGATATGACAATAAATATTAGAGTAATATAAAATCAATATAATTTTACGAGGAAGAAAATTCTTAAAGCGACGAAGTATCTTTATAAAAATTCTAATTTTTGAGGCAGTAATATTCACATTTGTATCCCATTTTAGGGAAACTGAAATATGACACAGAGTATTTGAAATAATTAACAAGCAAGCATATGATATAAGTACTAAAGCGGGCAGTAAATATTTTTTACCCTAAATTGTTTTGTGTGCATTAGAAACCATTGTATCACATGTGATACATGCCCCCTTCTGCCCCCAATATAGCTAATTTTTTAAAAAGTGCATATTTTATATCAGAAGATGAAATGTATATCACATAGAAATTATTTTTTTAGGGTTTTTTGAAGAGACTTTTATCTTCCCCTGTACAATAGAATTTGACATATGTGCACAGACATTTTTGTCTGGAGGAGAAGTTATCAAAGACAATGAAATTTGTTTGAGTGCTGTAATAAAACATTCGGTTGGTACAGGTCAGGAATTAAAATTATTAAGCAGCAGTTACATGAAAATGTGTGCATCCAAGAAATGCCTCTATAGGAAGAAATCATTAGTTTATAATTCAAAGTCCATAGCAGTTTAGCTTGCAATAATAATTAAGAAAGAATTATGGTGCGAGTAGCTTTATAATGTGTAATAAGTTATAAATAAAACGATGTTTGTTAATGATGCAATTTTTTTTCTGTCAGTTTGCTGTGCTGTCCTTTCATAAAAGGATTAAACTAATACGTGATTATCAGATTTCACTTATAAAAGAAATATTTAAGTAGACTGATCCACAGAAAGGAAAATTATTTTTAACGAAATGTGACTAGTTTTAATGAAATATGTTCTATATATAAGTATCGAATTATTTTTAAAGTTTAGATATCAATAAAATTACGCCAAATTATATTAGTCTAGGATAAACTATATTGGCCTAGACCAAACTAGTTCAGACCAGTGTATAGCAGGATAAACTAGATTGGCCTAGGCCAAACTGGTTAAGACCAGCGTATAGAAGGATAAGCTAGATTAATCTAGGCCAAACTAGTTCAGACTAGTGTATAGCAGGATAAACTAGATTGGCCTAGGCCAAACTAATTCATTCTATGTGTGCTAGGCCAAACTAGTTTGTCCTAACGCGCATAGGATAAACTAGTTTGGCCTAAAATTGGGGTTGGCTGGTAACATATACATATCGTAAGGTGGTGTCAATCGCCTACAAAAATGCCCCTATGGACAAACGACTCACCACACATCGCTTTCAAATGACAGTATAAGATACCGGACAACCATATGCTTTAATATATAGCACCTTTGTGTCGAAAGCGTTACAACTAAAACAATTCCAACTTTTCAGAAAATGCAAAAAACTGTTTCTGGCTGAATTGAGGGATGTTGTGTTCATCTAATGACATGTGCCAACTAGCAGAAACCCGAATAACTTATGACCTAACATTCAGTATGTCAGGATGTAGCACTGTTTTCTGCATCTAGTTGTAACATTAAGTCATTTTCACCGAATTTTGAGTTGTAACACTTTTGTCGTAAAGGTGCGATATTGCTAATGGCGGGCGTAAGAAAAATGAACGAAAACGTAACACCTTACGTCCATCTTCTTGTCCATGTATAAAAATATAAGCTTGAATTTTAAATATTGAGGAAAATAAATAATAAAATTTTTTCAGAACTACGCATATGTCAGGAAATTTTGAGTTTCTGCTTCCGAATAATCAAAGTCGAACTGGTTGACGTCTCAAGGAAATTGTCAAGAATTCGAAATTAAAATTAATTTCCTGAATCGAAGCGATTTAGGAATGGAATTTTGCGGCAGCTTTTACGCATCGCTAACGTTAATTGAAATTTGTTAAATTAAAATGTCTTCCCCCATTTCCAATTTTTGATTTCGCAGAGGAAGTCGCGAAGGAATGCCAGATACAATTACGTCCTGACAATTTCTGATTACTTCTCGAGAAGCTCAAAAACAAAATGACGAAAAACGGATACATTTCATTTAGCGGTGGACGGAAGAAGAACCAATTAAAAATAGTTTCAAAAAGTTTTAACGATTAATGACTGGCTTCGAGCATTGATTGAAGTACAGCTTTCCTGCGATCTGTCTTACATCAAGGACTTCAAAACCAATTAATTTGATGCTGCATCCGCAAAACTAATTAAATCTTGAATATCCATTCTAAATGGAATTATCGGAAATCATTCAATAACTTATTTCTATAGATTAGGCTGCAGTTAGTAAACACATTAGCCCGAACTAGCGCGTTCGTTATTCAATCATTTATATAATTATTAATAAGACTGAAGGGAGAGACGGAAAGAGAGAGAGAGAGATTCAGCGTATTTCTGTTTGCAGAAGCCCAGGTAATTTGCTTAGACCCAGCACGAAAACGCATACATGGATTTATAAATCAAATCTTTAGGCAAGTTCTTAAGGCGCAAAATTTTTAAGGGTGAACAATTCTAAAAGGCTTTCAAACTATTTTTCTTAAATAAAGAATTCCTATCTAGCATAGAATTCTATGAATTCGGCCTTCCTGGGAAAGCTCTCCTATTTCATTTTTTGTTTTAAGTTAAACTTCTGAAAGATTTTGTAAGCGAAGACCCCAAGATCATTGAAAAGAAATAAAGAAATTTGTTGTCAAGCAAAATAGATGTATTCATAAAAATATTATTGTTTTATCTTATGGTAATGCACATAAGATGATGATAAATGCCACCATCCACGTATTCGGCGATTTTTCGCCACATTTAAAGGGACAGGTCGACCCAATTCGCGCCAAGGGAGCTCAACAAAATCACTGTGGCCAGGGTGCCTGGCACCCTAAATCTAGGCTGGTAAAAATGGGAATGATATGTCGTGCTTTTAATATTTCTGCAGTGGTAATTGGATATTTTGATATTTGAAGGGATAATTTATTAGATATAGTATATATATGCACAGGAAGTTAATCTTTCTTTGACAACTGCAATTATCCTCTGATGTGGAAACCTTTCCACGAACTTGATATATCAATGGCAAGTTCTTGTTTTGTGTGGAGTTCCAAGTAAAATGGTTGATCTCTTACAGTTAGCGGATTGTTAGCTTGTGTATTCCAATTACTTTAAGGCGATGTTCAAGATTTTTTTTGGTTTGTTACGTAATGAGCTCTTAAGACTGCGTCCAGACATGCAAGGGAACATCATAACGCAACACCGTCGCGTAAGGCCGCATCCACATATGCAACGGAACACCGTATCGTAAGATTGTCGCGTATCCAGTCTGGACCGCACTCCGTAACAGAACATTATAACATTTCCACGTCCTACCAGTTGTGATTTTTCCCCGTGGCATCAAAGGAATGTCACGGTGCTATGTTGTAACCCATGTTCCTGTATTTAGGCCGGTTTACGAACAACAGCGTTTTGTCAGTGTAGATTGGATATCGGCGTGAACTGATGGGAAGCAGTGCTGTTACGCACTGATGATACGCGGCAATGTTCTCCCTGTAACATCATCGTGTAACACGGGGTGTTATGCGACGATGTTCTGTTGCATGTCTGTACGCACCTTAATATTGCCGGGTATCGTCAGCACATCAATGCGCCTCATCAGTCTACTCCATAGCGAGCTGGTATCTAGTCTACACTGACTAAACGCTATTATTCGCAAACCGGTTCAAATATACAAATATGGGGTACAACGTAATCTCATACAACTTCTTTGACGCAAAGGCGAAAGCTCGACAACTGATGGGAAGCTAAAATATTACAATGTTAAGTTGCGAAGTAGCGTGTAGGCTGGAAACGCGACGTTGTTATATTACTATGTTCTGCTGTAAGTCTGGACGCAGCCTTATGCAGACGATTTGCGCTGTTTTTTTGCCAATAACCTTCCTAGACCAATCTGTAAATCCTCGTGTTTTGGTGACCTTTCTAAATTTGTTATCTTGAATTCTTGAATATTCAGGTGTAGCGTCACCTGTTATCAGTTACGTAGCGATTCAAAACTCATAGGGGCTCAAGTAGATGTAAAGAAGATTATGTGATGCTGCTTCAGAAAAAATGTGTTTTGATATGTAATGGGGGTGCGAACTTGAGACTTATAAGCCCCTCCTTCCCCTTGGCCTTGGTACAATGACTTCTGCTGTGGTGACCGAAGTCCGGATTCTTCGTAAAACTGTAGATCCAGCTTGACAACCCGTCTGGCCAACGTGGTGAGAGTAAGGCTGCTTCCTCTGTATTTCTTTCATCGCACTACATGTATGTGTGATAACAGAGAGACCTGCATCTGCAGTGAATTGAAAATGGTTGATGATGATGATAATATGTATATATATTTGTTTATTAATCCTGTCTTCGAGACGCTTTCTGAGACTTTATTAGGATTGCAGTTGATTTGTGCAAGGTTGGAGCAATCTATGAAAATGATTGGTATGATCTTCCAACGACATCACAACGAGGCCATTATTAACTTATTGTTGAAAAACTATCTTCCAAATCCATTCCAAAACTAGATAGAAATATATATAAATGTAACAGGGCGGGGTATAAATATAAGTTACAACGACAATGAGCTCAGATAACTAGTTAATGCCACGACGATTCTATAATTCTGCTAAGTGTTCTACACCTTTCGGATCTATGGCACCAACCAGATTATCTATAAATTCGACATAATTTGAAGGAAAGATCGACTCTTTTCGACGTCATCATAAATTAAGTTTTATGTCTAAGGCCTAATCGTTACTTCTACAAACTTGCCTTGGAGCTAATGTTCATGACGGGCGATAAACTTTGTGCTGCCGGATTATCCGTCTGAACGAGAAATGTTCTGATTTATGTAATGGGTCAAAACTTCATCCGGAAATGACAAACTCCAGTTTTTATAAGTGATACAGAAATTCCCGTAAGATGGTTTTTTTTCGATTTTAGATAGCGTGGGTTAAATATATACAGTGAAACACTGATTTTACGTTTCAGCATACTACAATTTTTCCTCTTCGAACAACTTTTTCCGCAGCCTTCAATGGAAAATTAATTATTAATTAAATACATTGGGATTTCTGTGCTTCCTAAAGGTGGTAGTGAGCTAAGAGTTCTAATATTTATATATATACCAAAGAAATGCTATTGTAAGGTTTAATATTCTTTCAGTGAGAAATACCTGTTTGAGTACTATACGTATAATTAAAAAATTGTCATAACTGGAACAGGTATTCCCAAAAACTTGCAAATTTGAAATTTCCCTTTGTGGTTCCAAAGTTCATATGTAGTTGATATTAACAACAACGATCATTATCAATACACTTTTGAACGGAGATCTCCCTGTCATTATACAGCCACGCAGTATTGTAAAAGAAGTATAGAGGATTTGGCTGTAAGACACATTGGCCAAAATGACAAGCTGGACCTAGAGTTTAACGAAGAGTCTGAACCTCCGTCTCAACACCTGAAGTTATGGGCTATGAAAGGACTTGTTTTGTCACTGCTGGAAAAACATTTGTTTTGCATGATTTGATTACAGCACCCAAACTGAAACTGGTATTTTCAGCATAGGACGGCTGCTGGACATTTTGTGGGATATACTGGGGAATTCATTATTCGTATATATATATATATCATCATCATCATCATCATATTCAACCATTATCTATCCACTGCTGGATGAAGGTCTCTCCAAATGCTTTCCACACAAGTCTATCCTGAGCAATTCGCTTCCACGTCACCCCAACCTGTTTTCTTATTTCATCCACCCATCTAGTTTGAGGACGTTTTCTAGGTCTTCGGTGGTCTCTTGGAATCCAGTTCAGAATTTCTGTTGTCCATCGTTGATCAGTTCTTCTTGCAATATGCCCAGCCCATCGCCATTTCAGCCCTTTTACTTTAACAATGATGTCCTCTACTCTAGTTTGCTCTCTCACCCAAGTGTTTCTTTTTCGATCTCTCCTAGTTATTCCAAGCATGCACCTCTCCATGCTCCTTTGCGTTGTCTGTAACTTTCGTATTGCTCCAACTGTTAGACTCCATGTCTCTGATCCATAAGAGAGGACTGGCAATACACACTGGTTGAAGACCTTTCTTTTTAGACACAAAGGCAATTTCCCCTTCAGGATAAAACTGTTTCTTCCAAATGCACTCCAGCCAAGTTTAATACGTCTGTTGAGTTCTTTCATAATGTTGCCATCCATTGAAATCAGCTGGCCAAGGTAAATATATGAATCAGCAATTTCTAGCTCAATGTTGTCAACTTGTATTTTTGTTTCCTCTACGAAATTATTGAACATGATCTTAGTTTTTTGTAGGTTCATCTTGAGTCCAACTTCTTTACTTCTAGTTGAGAGCTCCTGTACCATGTCTTGGAGTTCTAATGGGTTCGTTGAAAAAATAACAATGTCATCAGCAAACCGCAAATGATTTAAATATTCACCATTTATTTTTATTCCCTTGTTATTCCAATTTATCTGCTGAAAAATCATCTGTAAAGCTGAAGTAAAAAGTTTTGGAGAAATGGTATCTCCCTGCCTCACCCCTTTGCCAAGTTTGATAGTTTTGGTATCTTTATGTAACCGAAATTTTGCACTTGCATTTTTATACACACGTTTCACCATGTCAATGTACACATCCTCAATGTCTGTTGATCTTAAAGAGTTGATGACTGCTGATGTTTTAATAGAGTCAAAGGCCTTCTCATAGTCAATAAATGCAACACACAATGGAAGTTCATATTCATGTGTTCTTT
>QLNU02015270.1:111288422-111323979 GCA_006491805.2 Dysdera silvatica | reverse complement strand
TCCTTCTCCATGACTTTTATTATTGCTTCGTCATCCTCAAGCAAATTCCATATCACACGAGAGCATTAAATAATAAGACGGCTGAGTGTTAATCGGTTTATGGCTTGCAGCATTCTCACAAAAAAATTAGTTTTTGTTCTTCAAGGGAATAGTTTTTTCCAGAGGAGCATGGTTACTATTTTTTTTTAATTTCCCTTCCTTGTTATATTCCCGGTCTGAAATTGTTTTAATGCGCTTAATGAATAAAATTTCTAATATCTGCGAATTGAATTCGTTTTTCCATGAATAATTCAGTGCGGACGAAAAAAGGGTGAAATTAAATCCAGCGGAGGAAGAATTATGAACCGGGACGAGTAAGTTCATAAATTCTAACTATTTCTTTGAAATTGTTTTTATTTTTCCGGGCCGGAATTTCCACCTTTCCACTTTAGTTGGAAGAAGAAAATTAAAATACCGGAAAAAATTCGTTACTTCTTTTTTTCTGATTTTTTTTTCTATAAAACTTGTTTCTTAACAATATTAAGCGCCAGAAATGCCCACATATCTCCAAAATAATTATTACACACGAAGTTCAAATTAATAAAATTAATTATTTAGCTACATTGAACCACTAAGTAAATATATGAGAATTTAATAATTGACTTAAGTGAAGGCAAGCGGCATACGTAAGAGATGCATATGCACATAAGGAAAACATAGAGGATTACCCAAGGCGTTTTGAGAACAGTACCATGCCTGGCCCCTTAAATCAGCCCCTTGCTTGCTCTGTAAAAGTGAAATTGACATTTTTCCATTCCCGGGCACTCATATTGCCTTTATACCCCATAAATTAGTTCCAATTCTAAGTTTGTTTGTTTGTTTGTTTGTTTTTCAAAATGTCCCAAGATATCCTAATTATCATTCTTAACCAACCACAAAATTTTGCGTGTTTTCTTGCATGGTCATTGGTGCCAGCTCACCATGGATTTCCAAGTTGTAGTTTGATCCGAGAACTTCCAGTGATTTTAAGCAGCTGCTCTTATTGGCTCATCTGCCCTCGTCACTCTTCATCAAAGGCCTTTTACCCTCCTCTTTCTTTTTCCCCATCTCCTTTCGAAACTTCTCTACTTTTTCAGTTTAAATTCCTTTTATCTTCTCATTTCATTTTCAATATTTTAATTAATTTTTTCACAACCTTCTGCCTACGACTCATTGTAGAACTTTCTTAACTTAGACTTTTATCGCCCCAAACTAACTTTCACTCTTAGTAAAACATCTATTTTTTTTTTTGCTTCACCCTCCTCCCTCCTTTATAATCGTCATAAACAAGACCTTTATAATATATAGAGATGCAGCGTGAACTGAGTATCTCAAGTATATCAGTATCAAGTCAGTATCAAGTATCTGAGTATCTGAGTATCTCAATAAATATCCATATCTCAAGTATTGGTTTGGTTTTGAAATTGACTCTTTTCCTGCCTTGCAAAAATAACAGTAAAGCTGGTGATTTATTGCGAATTAATTAATAGAAAAATATATAACTAATACATCGAATTAAAAAATCTTATCAAGGATAGTTTAATTAAAACCCAATAAAAATAAGCTTCAAAGTATCAGGGAAGAAATTTACATACGAACGGTTACGTGCCCATAAAATGGCAAACGAAAAAGTTCACCCAAACTTTCGGAAGGCTGACGAAAAGGGCTACCGCGGACACGTCCGAAAGCTTGGGTGGTATTTTTTCATTTACTCTTTTACCAGTGTTTAACATTTTGTATATAAATTTTGATGCCTCGATCACATTCAGCCCACTTTCCTGGCAGTGAGCAGGGAAGTGAGCATGAAAGTGGGCAGCTCGAGTATATAAACATGTCACTTGCGCTGACCATGCCCCTGCCATTGCCGTTGCCCGCTGCTCTCTTCGTTGGCGGTTTTTAATGCGGAAGTCAAAGGAGGAAAAACGCTAAACCTGCAACTAATTTTTCGTCCTTCATTGCCAGAGGTCGAATGCGAAGTATGAGGTGGCAATGTAAACACCCACTGCCTTTGATGCTTCCACAAAAGTATTTTGCGGAGTAAATTCAGCAGCGCAAAGATCAGTGGCAATGGCTGAATGTAAACCTAGCTCAAAACAACGTAAAGTGTTTGCCTTGCCGAGCATTGTTTACGTGCTGTAAGGCGGAAGGGGGGCTTTGCGCTGGAACCTAAAGTTTCCGAGGAACTCAAACCTGTGTTTCCTGGGAAACCGTCTCAGATTATAGGATCCGGAAAGGACAGCACCCCGTTTCACGATATCACTGGACTCAAACACGATTTAAGAATACAATAGACCATCTTGATACTACTCCTATACCCTGGTGTATTCGGGGGTGTTGAGGGTTGATGGTCATAACCCTATTGCGATGTAATTTTGTATATATTCATATAAATGTATGGGGTCGTAGCCCTATAAACATCTAATTATAATCCTGAATTCCCCTTATGAACTTTCTGCAGACACCTATACCTCTACACCACAGACAAAATTTTGCATCCGCAGTCTAACAACTTTCATAATCGGGTGCCTTTATAAGTTCGTGCCTTTAAAGGTGCCTTACGAAGTCCATTTATATGTTTCCTCCAGTTTCTTTTTTTTTTTGTGGTTTTATGACCTAAGGCAGCAAAGGTAATGTTGTCTGGGACCTATGGACCACAGGCGTACGCCAGTTGTTAAAGGCTCGATGGGGGATTACAGAGCTACAACTCCATATATTATATGTAAAACATTCAAAATGTTATTGCAATGAGGGCTAACAACCCCCATCAACACCCATGGGTACGCCAGTGCGTATGATCTCTCATGGAATTCGAACCTTCTGGATTAAAGGCACACCAGATGAATGCGGTACCCTTTGCACATGCGCATGTTTCTTTTTAGTGGACTGTCGATAGTCAAACCCAGATTAACGGCACACTAGATGAATGAGAGACGCTTTGCGCATAGTTTGTTCTTTGCACTGTTGGTATTAAAACCCAGATTAATGGCGTACTAAATGAATGCGGTACACTTTTCGCACAGTTTTTTTTTTTCCCTCACTGTCTGTAGTCAAACCCAAATTAACGGCACACCAGAGGAATGCGGTACACTTTGCGAATGCGTTTGTCTTTTAAATGAACTTGCTGCTGTTGTAAATTTTAAAGCTACGCTTTTATTAAAGCAGATGTCCATGGAAACTCGCCTACGGAAATTATTTTTTTATGCCAACGTTTTCGGCCCAAATTCTGTCAAAAAAATACTAGTTTGAATTTTAAACGTATGTGTTAAAAAAAGAGTTTCCTTAAAATGTCACCATAAACCTTCCTCGAAACTAATTTACTTAAAAAGAATTTCTTTAATTTAGTCCCCGCAAACCGCTTTAGCAAAAGGTGAGAGTTTAAAATTTACGCGCATTCATACGAAGTCAAGGACTCATTATCTGTGATAAAGTTATTTAGGAATTGCCCAAGGGGTCACCGGTTTAAGCCCAGCTTGTGCCGAGGCTTTTATCTCCTTTCTGACCTTTACTATACGCCATGTCTTGAGAGTTCATGACTCACATAATTCATCAAGGGTGAATCAAAAATCTTTAAAGGGGGCGGGGGCGATTTGCTTCCAATTCCTATTTTTAGCCAAGTGGTCGATACGTTTCATTGCACTTGATTTTCCATGATAGGGGAACCCGGTTCAAGGAGGGGCGGGGGTGAGATCACCCTCTTGGACCTTCCCTTGTCATTCGTAGCTATTTACCAACACTTTCGTCGCTTTCCAATATTTAATTTGCGATGGGTAATAATGTCCAACTGCGCAAGATCTGGATCAAAGAGTTCTGTTCAGTTTGAGCCGAAACCTCATCAATGAAAAATAATTTCCTTATAAATGTTTGCATTTCATGTTTTCCTAGTTTTAGGATAATTCCTGCGCACATTCATGAATGGCTGTATGTGTGCGCGCATATGCATGCATGCAGGTAAACGTTCTTTAGAAACAACTTTTATCAACGTGTTTTAGGCGTAGTAATAGTAATGTTGATGTGTTATGGCATGGTTAGATGGTGAAACGTTCGTAAAAATGCATTCTGCGTCTGATGGTGCACAATCCCACAGCTTTCTACAATCCAAGCAGGTGCTCTTACCAACTGAGCTAAGGATGACCAAACAATTCCCTACGAACAAGCACCTGCGCGGATTGTAGAAGGTCGTGAGATCGTGCCCCACAAGACCTAGAAAATACTTTTCTTTTCTTTACGAACGTTTCACCATCTAACCATGCCATAACATCGGTATTACTATTACTACGCCTAAAAAAGTTGATAAAAATTGTTTCCAATTTAATCTGCGTAGTGTTCGATTTATATAAATAAATAAAAAAAATTCTCTGGTCTGTTCAAACACATGAAATACTTATAAATGTCCAAGATCA
The DNA here is from genome assembly GCA_006491805.2 of Dysdera silvatica. Classification (NCBI taxonomy): domain Eukaryota; kingdom Metazoa; phylum Arthropoda; class Arachnida; order Araneae; family Dysderidae; genus Dysdera; species Dysdera silvatica. Next base: position 111,319,561 of record QLNU02015270.1, on the reverse strand, counting down.
GCTATAAATATTTTTGTTTACCATTTTACATTTTTAATTATTTAAAAATTATTTCGTATTTTTTCTAATTTTAACACGTTTTATGTATATGTATAGAGAATATTTTTTATGTTCTGCAACAGTAAACAAAAGGTTTTATTTTAGTCTTGCCAGTTTATATTTTTTTAAAAAAAGTAGAGATATCTAAAGAATTATTTGGATCATTAAAATTCTTAATTAACTATTGGTTGAGAAAGATAAAATTTAAATTTTTAGGCCGGAGGTAATTTTAAGTTAAATATTTTTTCACTACGTATTTCTTCTTCAAGTTCTGCAAATAGCTGTTTTAATTATTTGTGAAACTTAAAAACACACTAAATTAAAAAACTCAGATTGAAAAAGAAATTTTTGAAGCTTTAAAATATGCGGTTATGGTACAAATATAAATATATATAAGAACACCTTTTTTTCGTCTTTATTTTATAAATGTTTCGTTAAGGTAATATATTTTTGCCTTATCTCTCTTTCATGTATTTCGTTTTATCATGTTTGAAATTTCGGGGCTTTTTCGGATTTCGGGGTATTTTAGGGCACGTCCAGATACCCGATAATTCGTCGTTAATTAACAAGCTCCGGTAAAATCGATATACGTTGCACATTTTCGATGTATGACGTATATATTACATTTCAGGTGAAATTGAAAAATATACGTCACATACCTTTGATTCACCACGAACTCGGAACATGTTTTAAAAGAGAAACGTACAAGTATATTTTCCTGGGAATTTCTACTTCTTTTGCTTGTATTTAAGTTCATAAGACCACACTGTACATAAAATGCGAAGGCATATACAAACTGCAAAGAACAAAAATTCAGTAACAAACAACTTACACAAAATGGTCTAGATATTACGGAATATTAGGCAATACTGTAAATCCTAAGGGTTTATCAATTGTATGGACAAACTTCATTTTATTGCGTTTCAATTCCACATATTGCGTTTTTTAAAAACTGAAGTGTTGTAGCAACCTTTAGTCGAGCAAGTTTATTGGTTCTATTTTTCTAACAGTTCGTAGGAAGGTTAAATTATGGTTATCATATTTTAGTTAAGGTATCAACATTCTTTTTCAGACGTAATGCATTTTTCAACACAATGTATTTTTTAGATATGATATATTTTACATATAATTCAGTTTGCATATAATGCATTTTTAGACATAATGCGTATTTAGACAATATATTTTTAGACATAATGTATTTTTAAACATAGTGCATTCTTAAACATAGTGCATTCTTAAGAATAATGCATATTTGGACATAGTGTATTCTTAAACATAATGCATTTTTGGACATAATACGTTTTTGGGTACCATACACTTTTAAACATAAATAGTATTATGTAGCTAAACGCGTTTTTGGATATATATTTTAATATCTTTTCATTTTAAAGTTAAAAATTAATTTTCCGTACTAGCCAAAATTTTGTTTATACCGACATCATGTCATCCTCCACTTCATTTCAAATAACTGAAATTTTACTCAACTTTTGGTTGATCGCCATTGAGAAGCTGTTGAGTTAAAAATGGTATTTTACACAAAGCATTACATCTTAGTTTATAGATTTTATGAAATTATATAATATATGTTTTTCTTATTGCTGAATAACTGCTGAGATCATGCTGCGCTAGGATCTGTAGTTTTCTGAGGAATCTGCAGTAATCATTTGTAGTAACCATAAGTGTATTAATCATAAATGTAGTAAATGTAAGTGCAGTAAACATAAGTGTAGTAACCATCTGTAGTAAATGTAAGTGTAGTAACCATCTGTAGTAAATGTAAGTGTAGTAACCATCTGTAGTAAATGTAAGTGTAGTAACCATCTGTAGTAAATGTAAGTGTAGTAACCATCTGCAGTAAACATGGGTATAGTAACCATCTGCAGTAAACATGGGTATAGTTACCATCTGCAGTAAACATGGGTATAGTTACCATCTGCAGTAAACGTAAGTTTAATAACCATAAGTGTGTAATCATCTGTAACAACCATCTATAGTAAACATAAGCGTAGTAACCATCTGTAGTAAACATAAGTGTAATAACAATCTACAGTAAACATAAATATAGTATCCATCTATAGTAAACGTAAGTGTAATAACCATAATTGTGTAAGCAACTGTAGCAAACGTAAGTGTGTTACCATCTGTGGTAAACGAAAGTATGTAACCATCTCTAGTAAATATAAGTACAGTAGCTACATGTGTCGTAATTGCAAGTGTAGTAACCACAGAAACGTAATTCATTGCACAAATGAGTAAAACGTTTATAGACGTGTGACGATATAAGCATATGTAACGACTCTATAAAAACACCTAGTTAACAATGTTTTTTTTGCCCGACTTTTTTGCTCATCATTGTCTGCATTGAGGATTTAAAATTTCCAGTTTTCTGGAAACGAAAATAATCTAACCTTCAGCTTTTCTAGTATCTGCGAATAAACTAAGTCCCCTAATAATTCTCCTCAGAAATTTCAGGAATTTCCCTGTTGCAAATGTCAGGGATTGCGGCAATTGTGAACGCTGAGTGTCCCCTTTCAGATGCTAATCCCTACGGTTTCACCACGTCACGTGGACACAAAGCCTATGATAGGACACTTAAGACAGTGCGCTTACTGCAGCACAAAGGATCCCGAAATTAAAAGCCCAGTGCGGCTAACATTTCATTTGTTTGTAGATTAGTAAGAATCTTGCTTTCAAATTTTGTTTTTTGCTTAAATACAGAAGGCTTTAAGCATCTTGCAATAAGAACATAACGTTCATGTTGACAGGTGAGCCGAGAGAAAACGCGGGGCCTCCAGGTTCTCTTCGATGGGCCCACGTGATCCCTTCCCTGGGCCGGGCCCCCCCACAGCATAAGTCCTTGCCAGTGCGGGCCCCTAGACTTCATCCGGTCCCCCGGGCTGCAGCCACTGCAGCCCCCCTCTCGTCCTCTCTGCTTGTTCATTGGCTCTCAGTAAATTTTTAGTACACGCCCTCTTTCTCAGAACTTAATAACTCTGAGGCTCATATCCCCTCAGAACAGCCAAAGTAAAAATACAAAATACATAAAATGGCAACTGTGTAATACCTATCATAAAATTCAATGATTGTACACACAAACAATGAACAGAGTGCATAACGAGTCTATGATGCATGGATATAAAATAGGTTGCGTTCGGAACTTTACAACTGACCATAATAAACAAATATCATAGACATATAGTTAAGTACATGATTAAATAAGAATTAGGTAATTAATTTAATTCTAATCTATTTCTAATCTAATTATTTATTTAATTATTATAAATAAATTAAATTAGTTTTTCATGAATCACTTAATTTAGATTACATATACACGTTGATCATATTATATAGATTAAATAAATTAGATTGCATACACTACATAAATTAGATTATGCAGATAAGCTTATATGTACCGTATAGACTTTATTACATAGATTAACTGTCGAATAATTATGCAACATTATCAAACAAGTATTTATTTCCAAAAAGGATTATTTACAAAAGTATTTATTTATTAAAGTAGCTATAGCTCAAACTAGATTTGTAAGTAACGCCCATCATCGCAAAATTTGGTGGGCTGTTAAGAGGAGGAAGGAGATTGTCCGAGTAGGAGTCTACTACTCTATATAGACCACAGCCTTATTACTGATTAGACTATCCGGTAACGTAATCTCTTATAACGCAAACTACTCCATATTGAACGATATAATGGGTGTCCAATTACCTTTCCAAATATATAAATTAGATTACATATATTAATTAGACAACTCCCATTTTATTTAATAATAACAGTCGTGTAATTTCAACTAAAGAAATATTCATTACTTATCAAAACTATTTTGGAAGTATTAAGTCGAAATTACGATGACTTTTTGAATTGAATATAAAGTTGATTTCTTGTATGTTAATGTTCTAAAATGTATTATTTTAAACGCTGCTTTCTACTCGCATGTCCACCTTCCCTTGTTTGCAAGCCTCCCAAGTTGACAACCGTCTATCTTCGGAATATTGTCATTTGCATTAACGAGGGAGGGAGGGAGAGAGAGAGGTTTGTTGCACATAGAATCTCCTTACAGACAATGCTTGTACTCAAACGTAATTGCTATTTTTGTGACTTCCGCGTATTTTTAAAGACTACAATTTTCCCCAGAGCGAAATTGATGGAGAAATGTTGGAGTAAACAAAGTCCGTGTTTTCTTCATGTGAGCCTTTCCACAAGAAAAAAAATCAAGTCAGTTCCTGCTATTCGAATGTTAATAATAAATTACTTTTTTTTCCTTTCCTTTCACATAGCTGCAGCCAATTTTTAATTATTTTATGCATAATTTAAAACCTTGCTTCTCATTTCCAAACATTTGAATGTAGAGATTTTGTTTTTAAATATATTTACTTTAATTTTTAAGCGGCATCTCATTTTAGTTTCTGTTGTTGAATTATTCAGAGTATTTTGCATACTATATTACCCACTGTTTGCAGTAAAATCGGGAAGAATAGAATAATTAAACTTTCTTGTTTTCAAAAATGGAAGAATTGCATAATGAGGTTTTTCTTATGATGCAAAAAATTATGAATGTTTATACTTAAGAATATTGTCTAAATAATAAGGAAGATTTTGATTTTAACGTGGAAGAAAAGTGTTGTGTGTGGAAATAATCATCATGGGCATGATGATAATGGTACAAAGTCATAGTTCATGATAGTTTGTTGGTTTCTTCCATTCAATTGTCAAATTCTTCCACAAGCACTTGCAATAATTAATAATGATTGGGTATGCTGTGATCTTTCCCATTGAACTAGAGCTTTCTTAATTTTATGGTCGTATTTATTATTTATTTTCAGAGCCGTTTCTAGTTTTGCCGCCATAGGAAAAAATTGAAACCTGCTGCCCCACCCCTTTTCTTACCATTACTCTTTCGACTAGATCTCCCTCTCTACCACCACCAACACCCAGCGGTAGAACAATGTAAATCTTCTATTATACTTTGAATCATTAAACCCGTTAATTATATTTATATTTTAGACTTATATTAGTTATTTTGTAATATTAGAATATTGTGAATAGTAAAACAATTGCTACATGTTATAATCGTTTAATTTCAACAATTTATATTTTTAAAAACTGAAATATTAAAGGAGTAATATTACAAAACACAACGTTGTATTATCAGAGCTAGAAGGCTTAAATGTATTAGATATAAAAGAACTTGTGTGCAAAATTAAACAATAAAATTCTTCAAAATTTTTACATTCGTTAGAGTAAAAGACTTACTAAGAAATTGTCCCGTATGCTTTTGAAAACAATTATATGTTTTAATTTTTCTTCTTTTTCATTTTTTCTCCTCATTTGCTCAGTTTTTTCTTTGTTTGATTTAAAATTAAAATTTTTACGCCATTTTGCCGCCCTAGGCGGTCGCCTACTCTGGCCTAATGGTAGAAAGGCTCTATTTATTTTTATTGTCTTTAGAAGGTTCTCTCTAGAGTTTTTGGGGAGGTTGCTGTATCTCAAATTGCAAATCTCTGAACTTCGTGATCTTTTATATCTCTTTTTAATCTACCTGTTTGATATCAGTCACTTCAATGAGTGTTAACAAGACTATTGTTTTTCTATAATAATCTTAGTAACATGGTAAGACTCACTTATACTGAGCCCGTATTTAGTGTGTTTCTGGATTTGATAAGGGACATATGGATTTTGTTTTGTATAATGATTAGGTGCAATAAAATTCCATTGTTTTCAGCGAATAAGGCTTTTGCGAGCACTGGATTTAATAATTAAAAAAATGGCAAAATTAAACAATGTTCAGAAAAACTCAATCAAAATAAAATTTAAAAATAAAAGAAAATCAATAATCGAGTACGTTTTTTCTTAATTGAGGTAAGTCAATTTTGCAGCATATAAAACAAGAGAATTCCTGAGAACTCGCATCCCATTTCAAAATATGGATATTAAGAATTTCACAGTGAACTCCTTTTTATGCCAGTGGATGACATAGATAAAAATATATTTAATGAGGTAAATGTTTTAGGGAAACACTTAAAGGAACAAAGATGCTGCAAAAGGAAGCAAATAACGGCGCATCGCTTTTTAAACATGCTTTAAACAAGCAAGTGAAAGAAAATTGCCTAAGGTCGATATTTAAATTTAGCGGGTTTCAATTAACATTAATTCGCAACTCTCTAATTCGAAACTCTGCAATTCGAAACTCTGCAATTCGAAACTTTCTAATCTGAAACTCGCAAATCCAGAAATCTCTAATTCTAAACTGTCTAATCTGCAACTCTCTAATTCACAACTCTCTAGTATACAAATCTGTCTAATACGAAATTCTCTAATTCTCAAGTAACTCGGTAGATTTGTAACGTTAACAATAGCCATCATCATTGCATTTACGGAAGACCTTTACCTTGTCCTTTTTATTACGTGCGTACAGAGAGACAGACAGACAGAAAGCCCAAAAGCAATAGCGGGTTCAATATCTATTGAAACCCGCTAAAAATGATTATTTTGGAAATAAGTCGTATTGTAAGTTTCTTTATATCATTTTTTTTTAACCTCAGTTCATGAAACACAAATGGTAATATAATACGTTGCTCATTAAATTTTGAGAAAATTTAAACTGAATATAATTGTATTCATGTTGCATGCACATATGTTATATATACGGATTTTATTTTCAGTTTGGAATTTTTAATTCTAAAACGGATTTAGCGAACGACCAATTACTGTGAGCATTTTTGTTGACTTCAAACGCATTGTTATGTACGGGTTCTGCTGTGTTTAATATATATTAGATGGAAGGTGTTTATCATATTGGATATAAAGATCTCACGAAACGTAGACATTTTCATTTTCAATAATCTTTTTCAAGTTCTGGTCCTACTAGTCCATATTTGCAGTTAGCATGTTGCTTCAGGGTGCAACTTTTTCATAGTATTCATTATAGTTTTAGTTTATAGTCCGTTTGTGCATCCGTAAATCAGATGTCCGAGAGTTTCTTCCGCTTGCTCTCAGAAGACGTATTTACTACCTGTTTTGGTCTTGTTATTCTTCACTTTGACTTCATTGGTACACAGTGTCCGGTTCATTTGTTTCCGCGGGTGAAGACATGGCATCTTTTTATCAAGGGTGAAGACATGGCATCTTTTTATCAAGGGTGAAGACATGGCATCTTTTTATTAAGGGTGAAGACATGGCATCTTTTTATCAAGGGTGAAGACATGGCATCTTTATATCATGGGTAAAGCAAACAAATATGATTTGAGTGAATGAACTTGAAAACCAATATAGATCTATTCTGAGAGACCCATACCAGGTGCAAATTTGTAAAACTAAGTTTAAAGTGCGAGGGTGCACATGTCCCTTGTTCTCCAAGGTCTATATTGATATCGAATTCTCGATTATTTTCTCACGCTGTCATTTTCATCTACTAGTGGTGACTTGTTCATGAATTATCGTTCATACTTGTGATTTAAGCTGATAATTACTCCGTTAGTAGCTATAGAGCGAGTTACTGTGTTGTGCAGAAGAGGGAGTAGTTTTCAACATACAATCATCAACTGAATGCTGCGTCGAAATAGATCTCAAATGCAAACTCATTACCTCATTGGAAGGAGATCATACATCAAACAATTGTTAGCTGAGCTACACATCGTTTCTGCTCAGATAATTATCCTGCATTCAATTCAACAAACGGATTCAATTCCCTTATACGATAGTAAAGATTTATTGGCAGCAGATTCAACTATATTCTACGTAAATAACGTTAAGCCTTCAGTATTGTTTGAACATCTCCTGCGGATTTTAGGTTCATGTATGTCAGAGAAATAAATGAATCAGAATTACTGAGAATTTTACGAACTTTAAACATAAATAAGGGAGCAGATGTAGATGAAATAAAACCAAAACTAGTCAAATAAAATGCAAACATTTTTCTAAAACCATTATTGATAATTTATAATGACATTATTGAACAGGAAAAGATACCAGATGGAATGAAAATTACAAAAATTGTTCCGATTTATAAAAAAAGTGACAAGAATATTAAAACAAATTACAGACCCATCTCAATTTTATCAGTATTTGCTAAAATATTTGAGCGTTCATTAAATAACAGATTAATTGATGTCACAAATAGATTTAGAATTTTGGATAGAAGCCAACACGGTTTCTTGAAAGGCAGATCCACATAAACTGCCTTGATAAATGTAATAACAAAAATCTCTTGAAAATGGCTTTATTAGTATGGGGATTTTTTTCGATTTAAGCAAGGGGTTTGACGTAATTAATATGAACATATTATTAGACACATTATCACATTATGGTATGAGAGGCAAAATTAACAATATTCTAAATGCCTATCTTCAAGAAAGGCAGCAAATAGTACATATTAATTATATAATATATGTTTCACTTAAAAATAAATATGTTGTTCCCCAGGGGTTCATTCTTGGTCCCCTCCTGTTTTTATTGTATATAAATGATATAGCGCAAATATCTAACGATGGCTATGTAACATTATATGCAGATTATACAAGTGAGTCTATTCAGGGTGAAGACAAATATTAGTTAACTAGAACTGGTCATGAAGTTATTAAAAATTTGAACTTTGGTTTAAAATAAATAAAATGTAAATAAATGAATCTAAAATAAAAATATTAATTTTTAGTACAAAAAATAAGAAAATTAATAGAATAGAAGATTTAGAAAAAAATTATTTAAATGAGAAAGAAATTGAAATTGTTAAGGAAATTCATTTTTTGGGGGTGGTATTGAGAAAAGATTTGAATTGGAATAGGCAGACAGAAAGAGTAGAAAAGGAGGTGAGTTTGGGAATAGGGATTTTGAGAAAATTGTCGCGAACAGTCCCCGGAGATATATTACTGGGTCTATATTATCCATTTATATACAGTCACTTGACCTATTGTAATAGCATTTGGGAAAATCTAAATAAGAAAAATACCAGACTAATTAAATCGCTACAGATTAAATTTATAAAAATAATTGAAAAAACTAAAAGTTTAAATCAAATTATATTGTTTAGCAAATATGGTATTCTACCAATAGATAAGATATATGATTATAGTATATTAAAAATAATGTTCAAAAGAATAAAAGAAAATAAATATATAGAGAATATTGAATTAATAGATTATGAAAACAATCGAGCTTACAGAAGAAAAGATCAATATAGACTACCAAAAATCAGAACGGAATTTTATAACAAGGACATTGAATATTCGGGCTTAAGGAGTTGGAATAAAATACCAAACACTCTTAACGACATAAATAATATTAATCTATTTAGAAAAAAAAATATTAGATTATTTGCTAAGAGGTGATTTTGCGCCATTACATTGTTAGGGTCCTCAGCCTGTTAAATTATTTGATTTTTACTGGTGACTCGTCACGATGGATTGTGGTTATTTGTGGTTTATTGAATTGCAGTGTGTGTGTTATTGTTTATATATGTATTTTCTAAGTGAAATGGAAAGTTGCTACAACCATTGTGACAAATAAATAAAAATTGTTTGTTATAATAGACGGTTCATTTGTGCAAATGTTTCTCCTGAAGATTTAGCAGCAAGTATCGCCATTTTATGGTTGCTTAACTAATTATTTTGCTTAGCAGTTCCAGAGATTTACTATATATTTAGTATCCAATTATGACAATGCACGCTGTGTGGCGCTTAAGCTAAAATCCATGGAATTAGTTTCATACCAGATGATGCTACATTCTTCTGTTATAAGAAAATATTATTGAAGTTCAACTGTACTTAAAGGATTTGCATCTTGATTATGAATAATTGTGCAGACTAGTTCTAATATGTTGAGGTGTAGGAAGATGTTTTCGTTATTAATTGTAAGTTAAGTTTCATTGAATATTTTAAAAGAAAACGAGAAATTTAAACTTGCGTCTCTTTATTTCAATGTTCATGACCCAATGGTCGTACACTTCAAGTGAAAATCTCTAAAACTGAACACAAGAAAAGTAGAAATAGATATTAAACAGAAACACCAAGATCTGTCCCTTAAGAAGCATATAACATATCAAAAGAGAAATATGGAAGATAATGGAAAAGAAATACGGAAAGCTAATAAAAGAGGATTGAAAAAAAACTAACACAGAAATAAGGTAGAATACAATATAAAAAATGAAAAAGAAACGCAAAAAAGAAAAATACGAAAAGATAACAAAAAAATATGAATAGGAAACAGGAAAGAAATATGAAAATATAACACAAGTGAACCTCCAAAATGACAAGGCCAGAGAAAGAAGAAATGGTGATACAAGGCAAACAAGAAAAGACACACAAGAATACACGAGTATACAAAACAAAAAAATGGTAATTTAAAGCATTGGAAAAGTAAAACCGATAATAAATAGAAAATGCAGCCCAAAAAAAGATAACGCATTATGAATACAAGACAAACATGGAAAGATCATGAGAAAATCAAAAATATGATATAAGAAGAATGTAAAGAATATCATAAGGTGCTTGAAAAGTTTACGACATCAGAAATGATGTCTGTTTTTATTTTTAAACACCCTATATTGTTTTCTGATGTAAGGTTTCTCCTACATTCTAGGTCTGAAAGCCAGACTTTTGGAAATTAAAGATACCAGAGGCAGACTCTATATAAACCTCACACTGCTTTCTTGACTGCTGGGTTCTTTTGAGAGAAGAGACGGAAGAGTGGTGGATTTTATCGTCTTCTGAAATGGGGATGGCATTCTCTGGTGACTTTTTTCGAACGATCTTCTGGATTTCTCCTATTTTATTTGTTCATTGTTTTGGAAGTTTGGTCCTCTCTGCAAAAAGAAACAAAATCGCTCAAGCCGAAAACGGACTTCAACTAGGAGGATCATGCTTTATGTTCTAGAAAATAAAGAAAATGATTTCAATAGCTCTTGAAAATAAAGTGTTATTTGTAATACTCAACGATTTGCTCATCATGACGAATTCAATTGTTTGTTGCGCGCTTATATAAAGATATTGAAGAAAGCAGCCGAAGGATAAGAACCGCTTGGTTTCTGTTTATCCTGCGCTGATTTGGAACCTTCCCTTTTCAGATCATTTTCATCACTTCTGATGAACGATATTTTATGTTTCTAAACAAGTTCTTCAAAAATGCATTTCCTAAATTGGTCATTTGGTACAGAGAAATCTAACGAACAGCGCTTAATGGTAGAAAGGAATAGAAAAATGGAAGCACTACTGATGGTATCGGTTAGAGGAATAACAAGGAAAAATAGATATGAAAGACAATAATACAATTAAATTGAAGACAAATGTTACAAACGACGAAAGTCACAAATGAAGATTAGGAAAATATAAACAAAAATAAAAATAAACAACAAAGATAATTCAAACAGCTAATCGGACAAATACAATTAAAAAAATGAAATTATTAAATTTAAGATTCAAGACTTTAAAATTTTATCGCCACATTATCTCTTTAAGCTTATAATGATTTTAGGCATTCTTTTGTGCTCTATTATTTCGGTTATTAGTATTATTATTTAATAATCAGGTCAAGGTTTTATGTATATTATCATAGTAGGAACGGCGATAAACACTATGTGAATAGTGGTAAATTTATCATATGAATAATATTAAATTCATTATAGGAATGGAGATAAAAACTATACAGATAGTGGTAAATTCCATAGGTATGGAGATAAACGCTATATGAATAGTGGTAAAGCGCTATATGAATAGTGGTAAAGCCATCATAGAAATGGCGATAAACCCTTTCTGATTAGTGATGTGTGCGCATTATATCAATAGCGATAAATTCATTACATGAACAGTGAAAACTATATTGAATAATCATCACAACTAATGAATACCAGTTAGAGTAGGTGTTTACAGGCAGGACCGCACGTATGTAAAAAATTAATGATAATTGTCTTTTCCGGAAAGTAAAGTAATTCTGGAAAAGTGAATTTTTTTTTACTTTGAGTTACTGAGAGTACGAAGAACCAATCTCTGATAACGATATATCTTGAGCAAATATTCTCATAAGTGGTTTACTTTCTTACATTTTTTCACTTCGCAATTTTACGGCGAAAGCGCCGCATTTTTTCACTTTGCAATTTTGCGGCGAAGGCGCCGCATTTTTAACGAAAATAGAAAGCTACAATACCGCACAAAAGTCGGTTTTCTTCGAAATGAGAAAAACTTGTTTGGCTCCAAGAAACAAATGAGTATTTTAAAAACTGAAAGAAACCATTGTTGGCTGTACAGCGAAACAAAATTTCTTAAATTTTAATGAAGGGAAACGCAACTAAGTTTCTTCAGAAACAGTATTTACAAAGTTCTTTTTATCGCTTAAATAATGAAGTGAAACTAGGAGAAACGTTTGAATCGTGAAACACGGTCACAAAATGTTTTTTTTCTGAAACTATGCAAGAACAAAATTTTAAATTGTGGATTCACTTTTTACTTCCTATATAAATATACAGGGTGTCCCAAAAACATTGACCGTAGTTCTAATTCCGTAAATATTGACCCTAGACATATGTATTAAATTGAAAAGTGGCATAAAAATAGTGCAGAATTTTATGAGAGCGATTAAATTTGCAGAGAATTATTTTTTGAAGAAACACAATATTTGAAGAAACAAAAAACAAGTGATCATATGGAAATATCAGGCTGGCATGGCTATCACTTAATGAGAAAAAATAAAAGAGGGGGAGCGGCATCTGTTTATATTAAGGAAAAGCATGTTTAATTTGAAAAGTGGGATGAACTAACATATTCATGGGACGACTAGGAAATCATAGGAATAAAAAGAGGTAAAGGGTAGGAATTATATGTAGAAATCCAAGAGGCAATATAGATAAATTAACTGATTGGTTATAAGGTAAACTTGAAGAAGTACTGAATAAGAAAATACTAATATTGGGGATATCCCCAATATTAGTATTTTATTACATATATATGATATTATCAGAATACTGATATTGGTGAGGAATCTGGTAAAAAAACTTCTTACTGAATGAAATGAAAACAATGGGACTAAAAAATACAAGAGTAACTGCTGACTCTTCTATAATAATTGATTTGTGTTTTACAAATATAAATGGAATTAGATCAAATATTGTAGATTATCATATGATCATCGAGCCATAATAATAGTTGGGGTTTGTGAGAAGACAGCGGGGAAAGTAAACAACAAATTAAGAGTTAGAAACTTCAGCAACGGGAATATAAGGAAATTCAGGGAAGAATTAAGATCTATCGACTGGGAACTCGAATGGGACAATGTCGATAAATATAATTTATTTTAAAAAAGGATAAAGGATTTGTATGAAAAAAATTTCAAAGTGTAAATATATAAAGGGTAAAATAAATGAAAAGGGTTGGGTCAACAAAAGAATAAAAAATGACATAAAGAAAAGAATGGCAGATTTAAAAAATTTATGAGTACCAAAAAAACAAACTGGTCTGCTTGGAAAGATTTAAGAAATTAAGGACCAGAATAACTAAATTAATTGCATTACACAAAAAGATTTATGGATGAAAACTTACTTAATACGGATAATAAAAATAAATGGAAATTTTTAAATAAATTCCTGGGAAAAGGAACTAAAAAGAGTAAGAAAGAAATTAAATGTTTAATCGGAAGGGACAATAAAAAAAATATCAGATAATGGGGAAATCGCTAACTGCTTTAACAATTTTTTTGTTGAAATAGCAGAAAAAATAATAGATAGAGGTAATGAATTGAACGATGACTATAAGGAATATGCACGACAAAATTATGAAAAAGAAATGTACGCAGGACAACACACAGAACAGTTGGGTGAAATAAACAGACTCGATGTAAAAAAGGTGTGTGACATGATAAAATACATGCAAAAATAGTTAGAGAATGTGTAGACCTACTGGTTGAACCTTTGTTGGTCATATTTGATGAAATAATAGATACTGAGGAAATTCCAACTGAAATGAAAATATCTAAAATATGAAAATATCTATTCATGAAAAGGGAAAGATGGATAATATTGAAAACTATAGACCAATAGCAATAATTGCACTATTTGCTAAATTATTTGAAAATCTACTGTATAAAAGAATAATTGAATTTAGAGGAAAAACAGCATAATGAATAAAAATTAATTTGGTTTCAGAAAAGGAAAATCAACGGAGGGATCACTGCTTAGAACAATTGACAAAGTACAAGACGCAATTGAAATAAGGAAAATGGAATTGGTATAGTTTATGATTTAAGCAGCGCATTTGATGTAATAAATATAACGATATTAACAGAAAAATTGAAAACATGGGTTGATTGGACAAATTAATAATTTGTTACGTAGTTATTTAAAGGAGAAAAATCAATCAATTCGTGTTAAGGGAATAAAATCAGAATTACTGGCAAATAATTATGGAGTACCCCAGGGATTCATTACGGGGCCACTGCTATATTCGTTATATGTTAATGTTATATATCGGACACATTATCTTGTTCGCAGATGACACAAGCGTGATTTTAACTGATAGTGACTAAATGAAACTGATGGAAGTGAGTATAAGAGAAATTTAAAAATACGAAAAATGGTTTAATGTTAATCAGATGAAGCTAAACGTAGAAAAAACCAAAGTAATGCCATTTTCAAGTAAGAATAAAATGTACATAAAGATATAAAGAATATTTGAATTACAGATAATAATAAAAAAATTGAAATTGTTGATAAAATTGAATTCTTAGGAATTCAATTAACTAATAAATCGAACTGGAATGACCATATAGATAAAACAGCAAACAAAATAAGTAAAAGCTTAGGAATTCTAAGAAGAATTAATACAACAATAAGGGGAAAACCAACGTAAAACTGTATTATTCATTGATCTATAGTCATCTCCATATTGTAATTGCGTATGGGGGAACGTAGGCTCGGTAAATAAAAATGTGTTGAAAAATATTCAGAAAAAAGTTAAAATTAATTAACAGTTATAAAAGACTAAATTGGAAAAACTTATTTTTCAAGTACAATATATTACCAATAGAATATTTACACGAATAGAGTGTCTTGGTAAAATTGTATGAAAGAATAAAGGAAGGTAAACACACTGAACTTATAAGAATAAAATTATATGAAAAGGATATAAATACATGTCGTAAATACAATAATCTATTACTCCCAAAAATAAGGACCGAAGTAGGAAGGAATAATGTAAATTAAAAAGGTGCAAAACTTTGGAATGGACTACAAGAGGAATTCAAAAAATTGAAAAGTAAATAAACATTTAAAAAAGTCTAAGAAAATATTGGATATAAGGTAATGGAAACTAAAAAAAATGGAAAAAACATAATGAGAAATGAGCGATTCACAATTAATTATGTGTCAGCTTTGGAATTAGATTGTAATCTTAAGGTCCCAGGTGTGTTATACCCTTGCTGATATTTTTTTTAGACCTTTCATTGTAGAGTCTAATATGATGTACTTTTAGTATATATTGTCGGTATTATCACTGTAGTTACACAGTATATTGTTATTATGACTTTACAAATGAAGAATAAATAAACAGTGATATGATATGATAAATTTTTATATGGTCCCTGTACACAAAAATGTTTAATGAATCCAATGTGCCCCTTACTCAAATAGGTCAATATACAAAATTTCAGCATTCTAGTAAAAAAAAGAACCAGAGTTATGAAAACCCAAAATAACTTACACCACCTTTGAATGGAGAAATAGATACATGCCGGGAAAAGGGGAAATTCATGCAGCTAAGTCAAGTTATTTGGGGTTTTCATACCTCTAATTTTTTTTTTCTATTAGAATGCTGAAATTTTGTATATTGACCTATTGGAGTATGGGGCACATTTGACTCATTGTACATTTTTGTGTACAGGGACTGTATAAAAATTTAAATTTCGTATTTCTTCAAAAAATAATCCTCTGCAACTTTAATAAATTTCATAAAATTCTGCACCTTTTTTTTACGCCGCTTTCCAATTTAGTACATATGTCTAGAATCAATATTTAAGAAATTAGAACTGGGGTCAAGGTTTTTGGGACACCCCGTATATAATAATCTTATCTCCCTCTTGATGTTCATCACATAACACTGATTCGTTATAGCATGTCTGCGTTACAGCTCTAATTCGTTATAACGTGTATTCGCTATAGCGCTGATTCTTTGTGACGTCAATTTATACCAACTTTAAATTGAAATAAAAATGTAATCACTCCGCAAGAATGGTAGCCATGGCAATAATATCAAATCAACCAAAGAGCGCTTTTCAATTAAGCTTTGAGTTCATCGCAACCAGTCTCCTAATAGTTCATAACAAATAAGCCCACTGTATGGTCAATAACAAACTCTGTTTAAATCGGTTGTCAAACCGCATCACAAACTTACTATTCTAAGAAGACTCTCTAAAACTGCGGTCATACCGGGTCCGACAACCACTTCTGTAAGAGAACGGATCTTCTTTAGAAAATTTTAACTTTATTCTCAATCATTAGACATCGATCCAACCTTATCTGAACATACGGTGCCACTCGCTCGCCTAACTCTTCCAATATGCACATCATATGCACAAAAACACATGTATACTCAGGAAATAATATAAATTTAAATAAAATTTGCCACTGGTATATGGTTGGCAAAAAAATAATGTACGTTTCTCAAATATCGCTGTCCTAAACCATTTTTCGATATTTTTTTAAAAGAACTTTAGATTTTACCCCCCCCACCCCACGTTGCAAGAACTTTTCAAAATTTTAAATATGCCTTCCTAGCTTTATTCATTTTACTAATTTTCCCCAGACCTCCCTTCAGATTCTTTTTAAATTCCCTCGCCATCTCAATCCAAAAACCCAATCGCCATTTCAAATTTTTCTACTGGGAATATGAGGATTCAGTTCGTTGGCGACCGGTATGTCATGGAAAGCTAGGCTAGGATATCCCTGTACTTTCAAATAGAGAAAGACAGGATTCTTGTACTGCAAGTCCATGTCCAGCGGAGGACATATAGCTTGCTTCCTCCGCTGTGAGGACCTGTTTTTGCTTTAGTAATGTATAGGTACTTGTTAATAATACATAAATTAGTACTTGTGCATCAATGACGCAACTACATGTGTATCGATTATTAACATATAAACACCATTAATCTATTGGACTTAAGTTGCCTTGAAATAAGACATATATTATTTAAAAATTAATAAATTAATGTATCAGAAATTACAAGTTAGCTGACTTGTAAATTGGAAATTAAACGATTTAATTACCAGAAATTAAATTAAAAACGAATTTGGGAATTGAATTGTTTCAGATATAACACATTCTAGAATCCTCGCCTTATTCCTAAACAAATAATTCATATGGAATTTCGTATGATTTCAAAATGTTTTAATAAATTAATTGCTGTAAATAAGTACGCTCATAAAGTGATAAAATATTCATACTTTCACGAAATGTATGAATTTGTTTCACAAATTACTAATCTTAATTGCATAAATTGTTAAAGCCTACCACATTTCACAAATAGTTAAAAATCTACACTTTCATAAATATTTAAAAATTTACAATTCCACAACTTGTTAAAAATCTACCTAAGGGGATGTGTAATATTTAGAAATCTGGTAGTAGATATGATATGCAAAAATATTAGAAAAAGATAAGTATTTGTTATTAAAAAATATATATTTCTTTTCCTCACAGTTTATCATTTGCTTCTTAAAGGGGTGATATACAAATTATGAATGAATTATAAATTATGAAGGAATTTGTACAAAATTATGACGAAGTCTTCTAAAAAATTCAATTCCGATACCAAGGATGCGGAGAAAGCACACTTGCTATCTACAGAAAGAAATATGAATACGAACAAACGTGCTTAAACAATGTTTCCCCTCGCATAATCGAGAAACAACATTAACAACAAAATTCTAAAATTTTTATCGAAAGAAATACAAACAAATTTTGTAAGGGATTATTGTGAGAAGAAACAAAATTCCTATACGTAGAGAAATCTCCATACGAAGAAATTGTATTTTGTATCAGTATATGTATGTCTGGATTGATTAAAAATTTAATCAGTCAATCCCCATTGCGACAAATAAATAAAAGTTGATTTATATATTTTTGTATTTACAATACAGACTCAGTTGTTCAAGTTCTGCGCATTATGAGCTTTAAGACCTTGACTCACAAAATTCAGCTCACTCCATGGTTACATACTAATGACAGTAGTGTATCCAGGAAGTTTATAAGGGCGGGTTACCGAGTTACAGCTCTGTATATCCATATGTATATATACAAAAATGCACCATAATGGGGGATTATGAGCTCAATAACCCTGCGTACAGCAATAGCTAAAAGCTGTACAATGATGAAATTATCCGTTCTTATTCGATGGCTTTGATTTAGAAGCATCGGCCACAGCCAATACTCGTGAGGGTGCCACGAAGGATACCTTGTACCTTTGGTATAGAAAAATATGATTGAAAGAGCTCACGTAATGCTGTCGATATGTCCCGAGCAACCAATGAAACAACAAATGAAAATTTAAAAACAAATCATTAATAAAATATATACAGACCTTCGCGAATTTGAAACAGAATAAAAGTTTCGTTGAGTTTACATAGGATAAAATAGGAAATGAAAAATATCGCTCAAATTTTCTGACACGTTGACTGGATTCCTTTATCGGGGGTAATGCCTATTTCGTACTACAGATGAAAGACTCCAAATGCGTACGAAAGCTTAGGTGAACTTTGTCATTTGTTATTTTAACAGTGTTTAATTTCTTCTATTAAATTTTCTTCCCCGGTAATCTGTACCTTATTTCAGTTGGTTGAATTCGTGATAACAACGATGGTAATAAATGATTCAAAGGTAGATATTATTGAAGATTCCGTGAAACATGCAATTTGGCGAGACTTCATACACAAAGTTCATTGATGATGTTGTCTTTGTCATTAAGGGGTTTTGTTGTCTTTGAGTCAAAATACAGACTCCATATTAATGGTTGATACTACGCATAATAGAATGATGAATTGTGAGCATAATAGAATGATGCATTGTGGGCATAATATAATGATGCATTATGGGCATAATAGAACGAAGCATTATGGGAAAAATAGAATGATGCATTATGGGATTAATAAAATGATGGCTCATGGGCAGGGCTAGACAGATCGCGGCGAACCGTATGCGCCAGACTAGAATTATTACCCATCTACCTCAATCAGAAAGTAGTAAGGTCAGACAATTCAATACACGCTGACTTCAAAACTATAATCAGAAATGGCGGCCGGCTGACCGGATTTATCTAGTTCCGAGTTTGAGAGTAGTCATCGGTTTTTCGAAAAGAACCGATTCATGATCCCTTGGGATTTACAAGAAAGTGCATTTTGATAGCTTTATTGAGGAGTCGTAAATATAGTTTATTTGAGCTTAGGTCAAGTGATCTAGATGGCCATTACATACGGATGAAAGAATTACTCTTTGTGCGTTGATCAACTACGAGAGCTCTAATCGAACGAGCATTATCGTCGATCAATATAAATATTAACCCATGACTGTGTGAGGCTGGTCAAACATATGGTTTAAGCATGTTTAAATTAAAAATTTTCACATAACAGCTGCTAGTTACCCCCTGAAAGATAGTTTTTGTTTCCAAATGTAAAAATTTACAACGTTTTATTATGTATAAAAGTTTAATGTAAGATGTTATTACCCTTCACAGGGATCACACAATTGCCAAATATTGGTCAACACACAAAGCCACCGGGGCGAGATTTTTGTGAGTTTTTCGTGGGGGACTTTTTTTATTACCAATAAATTTGACACCCACGTATTAGTAGCTCAAACTAGAGATATTTTTGTTTATGAGAAAAAAAAAGCTTTAGATTGAGCTAATAATACGTGGCGTCAAATTTATTAGTAATTAAAGAGTTAGTCGATGAAAAATTCAATAACATATCTGTTTCTTCACATCTGTTATATGTCAATAACACATCTGTTTCTTCACCAATTCATGAGCTGATCGTCATCAGGAGATAAAGATTGTAAGCATCAATATGGAGTGTTGCCATTCCTCGGCTGATCTACTAATTTGCGAGCTGATTTGCCCATGTTGTCGTCGATTGTTCGAGATAGTTTGGGAAAGTTGTCCACTACTGCGACACTGTTTTCCCAGAAGGGGACTTTTGTAATAGCAGGAAAGACGAGGGCGAATCAGAAAGTCTTTGCCCCTATTTTTTATTAGCCAAAATAAGGTACATACAGGTAATTACAAATATACGTACTATTCTACGTACCTTACACTATTTTTCCACATAGTCCCCACACCGGTTCAGACATTTGTCCCATCGCAGCACTAAATTTGAGATGCCCCTGTGGTAGAATTCGTCCGGCTGACTGTGGAACCACCGTCGGACTGCTGTCTTGGCTTCATCGTTGCACGTGAATCGCTGTCCTGCCAGGAACTTCTTCAGCGGACCGAAAACGTGGAAATCACTAGGGGCGAGGTCCGGACTGTATGCAATCAGAACCGCCGACAAGCTCCGGTCATTTCACTGGGAGAGTCTGGACCACCCACCATACAGTCCGGACCTCGCCCCCTAGTGATTTCCACGTTTTCGGTCCGCTGACGCAGTTCCTGGCGATTCACGTGCAACGATGAAGCCACGACAGTAGTCCGACCGTGGTTCCACAGTCAGCCGGACGTGCGCAGTGCTAAAATGGCTTCCCCGTTATCGGAATCTCAATTGAGAACCGTGTGGTAACGGGTATGATTTCTGGTAGTAGGATAATCCAACTGCGGCTAGAGCACGGTGCGTAAATACATCAGAAAGTTTGATGTACAGTTTGCTTTACCAAATAGATATTTTGAATAAAATTTCTACCTCATTTTATGGTCTGCTATTTGTATTTATTCTTGACATCGATAGGTATTGTAAATCCATTTGCTGGTGACGGGAATTCCATTGTTGCTCCCTGAAATGTATTTTTCTTTCATATTTGGTCTCCTAATGCATTGCATATACTATCATTCATTCGTATATATCCGCATTTTATATTCATAGAAGCATTTCTCTATATGTATGTGTATATATATATTTATTTGTTGTTGGGCATTATACTTTTATAAAAGCGCTACATACAATGTCGAATTTGGTTCCGGCAGATTTTCGGCACTTTTGCAACTTTGTAATAATTTATTCTTCAGTCTAGTCTTTGTTTAATCCTGTTATAATTCCTCAACCATCTAAGCATCCATTTTAATCCCTTATTCTAAACTTTAGTTCACCTCCCCTAGGTCCTAACTATCGTCATTTTTAATCCTTCTACTGTCGTTAATTTCATGAAAGTATTAAATATTTGATCACCACTCTCCCGAAAGCAACAATTAGTTAATCTACGATTACAAATACATTTTTTATCATCCTTCAAAACTTAGTTTTTGATGTTTTTAAACTAAAGTACTGAAAATTTTTTTAACCTTTGAAGTATTTTACTTAGTGCCTGAAAAAATTTTTATGTCGAATTTTTTATTTATGGAAATGCAAATTTTCACAAAAGCAAACACGGTGAAATTAACACTCTATTTTTAGGACATAAATGTGGAAGTAAAGCCCTTTTGCTTCGAGATTCTATGCAGAGAATACAAAATTTAGAAAAAGCAAAATATATGCATTTACGATTGAAAATTTTATATCAAATAATGTACGAAACCATAGTATGAAACTTAGATTTTCGCAAAAATATGCAAAAG
Organism: Dysdera silvatica; assembly: GCA_006491805.2. Lineage (NCBI taxonomy): Eukaryota > Metazoa > Arthropoda > Arachnida > Araneae > Dysderidae > Dysdera > Dysdera silvatica. The sequence continues at coordinate 111,297,777 of QLNU02015270.1, read as the reverse complement.
TACAGATATTTAAATACGTGTTATATAAAATGCGTAACTTACGAAATTTATTTTTGCTTTTCTGTCCTAGATTATTTTTTAATTTTGTTTTAATAGAAAACCGGTTTTAACGAAGGTTTCTATGTAACGAGTAAATTTGGTAACTGTTTCGTACTCGTTATGAACATTTTAGACTGTACATTAATTTCATATTTTAGATCTAATTATTAATTATACTCTGATGATCCATTATTTCTGTTTTTTAACTACTTCAGTTAAGTGCTGTTTTTTAAGTAAAAAATTTTAATGATAACGGCATCTAACGGTAAGCAGATCATTGATTTTAACATCACCAATTTGTACAAAAAATTTTGGCAACCACGTATAAGCAGCTCATAATAGATCTCTTTTGTTTTAGAAGAAAAAGAGACGCATTCCTCATCCTGGATCGTTGGCGTCTCTTTTTCTCCCAGAACAAAAAGTTTTAGCTTAAGCTATTTATACGTGGGTGCTGAAAATTATTGTATAATAAATTCCCCCACGAAAACTCACAACAGACTCTCGTCGGTGACTTCGTTTGTTGACCGTTATTTGGCAGTTATGTTATCCGTGAGAAAGGTAATAATATTTCACATCACCAGTTTGAGGATTAAAGTTGTTAAGAAAAATTTTGCAACCGCTCAAAATATATGAATTATGGAAGAAAAATAAAGCAAAAGAAAATGTAAACTAATATGGCGATGAATACAAAATTATAAAAAGTGACTTTGTCATGTAAAATTTATTTTGTTATGTTCAGATAATTTTGTTAAGTAAAAAAATTTGATATGCAAAACTTATCAATATATGTCTGTGTGTGTTTTCAGTAGGCATCAACACTGAGTTAAATACTTTTATTTTCTAATGCTTTTCGAGGATTGTAAATCACATTGCGCTACTAGATACTGACATATGAAGGTCATTTATCAGCGCATATGAAGACGCTATTTAGTTTGCATAATTTAATACCAAATATTCAGGAGATATTACTGTATTTAGCCACTTTGACCAATGAAGTAGCAACTATCTTATTTATTATGAGCATTCATCGTAAAATAACGACTTCTGCAATTACAGTTAAGACAATAATCGTTATTTACGCCAAAATATCTTATTAAAGTATCTATTATTGCATATTCACCGGATACTGATATCTGTGGCCGCTTGGTCCAGTGCCAGAACAAATATCTAAAAAAGACATCGATCACGAAACTACGATTTTTGTTCTTGTACTGGGGAGAATAATCGTTATTTGCTCTATACGTTTCTAAGATAATACAAAATATAAGTCAATCAGATGATTACAAAATAAGAGGTTGGGACCAACATCTTATTTCTAGCTTACTAGAAAAGATGCTATGAAAAAGGACGAGCGATAAATCTTTTACCCACTATAAGCTCTAGACCTCGTCTCGTATCCCTTGTTTCCTCCACACGTAGACCACAGAGATTAATACGGGTTTTATACTCTTGAACCCTATCACCTATAGAGGCATTATTTTTATCCCTTAGTGTTCTGTTTCTGTTGTGACCAAAAAAAAAATCGAAAATGTCTGGAATCCGATATAAAGTTTTTTCTTTCTGAAAATCCTTGTCATCAATGTTTTGTTGTTTATTTGACGCTTTTTTTCGAGTTTGTTTCATGTTAGAGATAATGGTTAGTTTTGAACAAGTTCTTCACAAAAGTTTTAATTTAGAAAGGTTTAGATCTTAAGGTTTCAATTCTTCAGTCTTCAGTTTGTACAAAATTAAGTTTTTAAATATGCTAGAAACTTTTTTAAGTATCAAGGTTTTGAAGAGCAGAAGTAAAGATTTTCACATGGATTGTTATTTAACATGGAATAAAATGTAACCTTCGAAGAAAGAAATTTACATGCTGGTGAAATAGCGATCAATTTCATTTGAATTTTTTTTTACCAGTGTTTAATCCCTTTCGTAGGTTAATTATTATTTACCAGGTGTAATAGGTTTTAGTCAATGTAGAAAATGATTCTCTTCATTTGTTTGCTTTACGGAACAAAGAAAGAAAATTCATGCTTTTTAGAGGATTAAGATTTTCGAGGAATTCCATTTTTTTACGGTTTATGCTATCAACCTTCCCCGGCTATAGTGAGCACTTTTTTGGCAAGCTGTCTACTTCGGCACCATTGGGAGCCGAACACGGGATAAAGGGCAAAGCCATAGCCAGGCTAGACATGCGATTATTATATTATATACTTACTAAAATCATTAACAAAATGTATTTATGTATTGTTATTTTTTATAATAAATCAAAATATTATACTAGATTTTGCTCGTTAAAATTTTTAATACCATTTTGCGCGCATAATATAATTGGTTGTTATTATCTAATTACCAAAAGTAATGTGCTAAATGATAAATAATGAGTATAGCATTCAACTAACGAAAAATCTTAAGAAAATAATGATACTTAATATTTTTTAAAACAATAAAAAATAAAACTTTTAAAATTTGCCATTTTTTCAATATTAAAATGCATCTAGATAAAAATATTATTATTTAATCTCTGGTCTTTTTCGTCCTTTATTGATTATGTACGGCTACAAGAGGGTGCCAATTTTTATGGCCAAAGTATAAAAAGTTTTTAGTGTCATGCGCGCAAGACCAAAATTTACTGTTTTGAGAAAAACGCGTTTAAAGAAAAATATTTGTTAACATTGCAGTTATTATTTATTAGCATTAACCTACCTTCATAAACCTGTTTAGAATACAACAAAAGAGTATGTGGAACCTTCCATGGATGTTATAATTTTAATTTTTTGCAACTTCTGTTAGCTTTCTCCCTAATCACAAGTTTCCGCAGCAGTCTTGATTCGGCGATCAAAATACGGTATTTGTTTTTTATCCATTATTTTTTTGATATATATATAAAACTGTTTAATTTCTTACACCTTTTATCAATTTGTTCATCATATTTCATTACAAGAGCATGACAAATTTCATTGCAGCAGCACAAATGATTTTGTAAATATCTTGTGCGCAAGGCTGAAATATACAGTCTTGATAGAAATACGTTTAACGAAAATTTCTCCGCCAACTTCTAAGTTATTATCTATATGGAATAACACACCTTCATAAATCCATTTAGAATGCTCCAGCAGAGAATGTGGGACCACTTTTAGATGCTGTAGTCTTATTTTTCTGTAACTTTTGTTGACTTTTCACCTGACGACAAGTTTTTATAGCACTTTTGGTACGATGAACAGAATATGATATTCACTTTTCGTCCATTATTTTCATGGCTAATTCCACATGCTTCCATGGTGAACAATGGTCCTTTTCCACCCTCATTAAATTGTATAACTGCTTCATTGGTAGCAGTGTTTACGATTCGCCTACCTGAACCAGATGACTTCAGGCAAAACTTCCAAATTAATAAATTCAACGGTTCATTTGGATATTATATTTCCCCACCCCTAAACAACAAGATAACAATTTGGGACGAGAACGGTCATTTAAAATTGGTTTTATTCTCTTCATGACTGATTTAAGTAAAAAATTCTGATGATGTAAAGATGGTTTATTTTCCGAAATAGCCACATACAAAATTATATTAATAACCACAGCATGATTCGTTACCTTGAGGACAAAATTTACGTGTTAGGTTGTTGTCATCAGCACCTGTATGGAAAAACATAGCCTATATTGATTTGAGTATGCCATTTAAATTATCGCTGTGTTCTGTTCTGGCATTACCATAATATAAGTCACGTTTGTTTCTCTATCGGTTAATCTACCTTTACCATCAAAAGTTTTGGCGCCCTCCAATTTCTTGCCCATAATATTTTGCTTGATTTTTAGTAACCTAGCTCCTGTTCGTTTTTGAATATGGTCAACATATTCGTTTTTTTTTTTAATATTCACACATATGAAGTAATTTCTTTATCGACAAAAATATTTTTGCATCACCATGTTCGATATATTTGACATATATTTGGCCTTTTGCAATTTCTCTGCACACTTGAATATTCGACACATTCCGGCAACCTCCAAACTGTCAGATGAAGCACTGTGGTTTTTTTGCATTTTTTTCGTGCAAAGTTTTCGTTCCTTCATGAACTTCCGCACCCGAATTTCACTTTTTACAAAATAAGTACGTAACTTTTTTTGTCGATTACTTTTACACTTTTATCTCCAATCACTGTACGTACACAATGTCGAATTACACTTTTTATAAAATGAGGACGTAACTTCTTTGTCGATTACTTTTACAGTTTTGTCTCCAATCGATATACGTGTTGTTGATAAAAAGGTACACATTTAAGTTCCGTCTTCACTGTCATATCCGAGGATAAAGTAAAAACAACTTCATCTCGTGCAGATTTCTTCGCTGACTTTTTCACAACCTCAAACTTAGCCATATCAAGATACTTAACATATTTGTCGTAAGAAGCTTCTGTATTTGAAGGTAATAAATCCATGACTGTACAAAACATGTTCATCCCAGATAATCCCTGGCCCACGAATCTTATGGCATACAAGAAACGAAGGTTTATTTCTGCTACATTGTTTTTAAAACCAATAGATTTTAACTTTGGATACAAGCTATAGGTCCACAAGCACAACAGTTCAATATAAATTTCAGTGACAATCTATTTACATTTTCTTCAGTAAACTTAATATATCCACCTCATGTTTTACACGAAATCAATTGTCCCGAGGTTTCAAACGTCAGATCTTTATAATTCGATATCATTGAAAGGTCTCATCGGCAGAAGATTTAATTTTCTCTTAGACCATTTTTCCATTTTATCAGATTAAACTACTTTCAGAAAGATTTGATCTTTCATTTAAAAAAATAAAAAAAAATATTTTTTAAGCTGGAAGGGGGTTTTCGGGCTCTTAACCCACAAGCAGGTGCGCAGTGTGTCTCGCACCCCACAGCTTACAATTTTTAAAAAGAACCGCCCACCCTTGCTTTCGAAACTGGCCAAACTCGTTAAGTGTTGCCTTCAGTGTCACAATCTTTTGGGGTAGGGTGACAAAGTGAAAATTCCAGTTACTGTTCCCCGTAAAATTTAACATTTTTTATGAAATAATGCTATATAATTAGATGGGGTGCAAATCACCCCGCGCGCGTTCTCGCGTTCCTCTGGTCCGCGTGCCTGTTCGTGGATTAATCAGATTTTATATTTCTTCACGATAACCAAACGCGTTGTTTCGGTCCCACCATATGGTCTACAAAAATCTCAGTTGGAGAAAATGATCTTTAAGTTTTGACTGAATATCTATGGTACAGTGTGCTATGTTCGCTAGCATATTATCTTTCTACATTAAGTATTTTATAGCCGGGCGGTTGTGATAGGGATTACCTAAGGCAGGGGTGCCCTGTGATGGTGCAGTGTGGTAACGTGTTTACCTAGTGCGGCGTTAAACTGGGCTCGACTCCCAATGGTGCAAAGAATGCTTACTCAGAGATCTCAGAAAGATCGCACTGCTCACTGTAGTCCGGGGTTTGGTTTCCCTAGGCCCTAAGAGGTTCGGATTCCTCTGAAAACTGCAGGTCCGAGAGGTTCGTATTCCTCGGAAAATTGTAGGTCCAGAGGTTCGGATTCCTCGGAAAACAGTAGGTCCCGGCGCAGCATGACCACTGTAGACCTTGAGCCGTAAAACCACAAACAAACAGACAGCAAGGCAGGGGTGGGGAACCTGTGGCCTTAAGTCGCACTCCCGTCAATATGATATATGACCATATTTGTCATTCCCGTGATATTTCCGGGCTGTAAAGTTTCAGAAGCTATGTAATAAATACTCTGAAAGCATTTATTTATTTATTTATTTATTTATTTTCGTCTTATAACTCATTTATAAATTGGTTAATATTTTTATTTCTTAAATAAAAAAATAATTAATTTTTGCTTAGTTTTCTTGAAAAATAAGCAACACTTTAGGGGTTAAGGCCACATGCAACCTTCGAATCCCTTAAGTGCGATCTTTCGACCGAATTAAAATTTTGCAAAAAAATCCTTTTGTTCTCATTAATACAATTCTGTTCATCTTTTTTATTTTTACTATAACCATAAAATGATGCTAAGTAAAGTATAAAAGAATAAAATGAGATTTAAAGATTTAACGAAATAATCTTCCTTGATTGACTGACGCAATCAAAACACAAGCAGCCTTCGTACATTTCGCTAACTTAATGCAACCTTCGTACATTACAGTTAACTTAATACGACTTTCGTACGTTATAGCTTAGTCCGACCGTCGTATATTACAGCTAACTTAATGCGGCCTTCTAACATTAACAGATAATTTAATGCGGCCTTTTAACATTACCAGCTAACTTAATGCGGCCTTCATATATTACAGCTAACTTAATGCGGCCTTCTAATATTAACAGCTAATTTAATGCAGCCTTCCAACATGAAAAGGTTCCCCACGCTGATCTAACATATCGTTAATCCAGGTTAAGCTCCCATTGCTAAAAAAAACCAAAAAAAAACACCTCCTCATTGGTGTGGTGGTGACGCATTCTTTTGTTAAGCTCGTAACCTTGGTTCGGATCCCAATGGTATCGTAGAAACGCGTGTCATTTTTCTTCTCAATGTTGTCCGAGGTTTGGTTCCATTAGCTGTAGAGGTTTTAATTTCTATGGAACCTGTAGATCGCGGCGCAGCATGATAATTTCTGCTGTGCTGTCCTTGCGCCTTAGAGAAACGCATAGTATACTTATAGTTTTTATACATAACCATGTACAGTGGAACCTTCTAAAGAGACCACCTTGTTAAATTGACCACCTGTATAAAGCGACACTTTTTTATAAGGGAGAACTGGTAAGGACCTGCTCATACTTGTATTTAAGTCTGCCCTGTATAGTGGCCATTTCAATTCATTCCCAAAAGTGGTCACATTAAGCAGGTTCTTCTGCATATAAAGCGTCTGTATCGTAGATGTGTTTAGAAAATGTTAATACGTTTATTGCTTATTCAATCACATTGTATTAAAATATTTGACTTCCTTCATCATTCATTGAAATGGTATGGTCGTTTAACTTAGACTAAGGAATAATACTTATTACCCTGCCCAATACGAGTTCAACTCCCAACGGTATAAAGATCGCACTGCTCACTGTAGTCCGGAGTTTGATTTCGTAGTCCTTAAGAATTCGGATTCTTCGAAAAATTTTAGGTCCAGAGGTTCGGATTCCTTTCTTTGGAAAACAATAGATCCCGGCGCAACATGACCATTGTAGTCCTTGAACCGTAAAACCACAAACCTACATCTCACCATAGCCGGAGATGTGGCAGTAGTATGTGAGGAATTACTCAGAAATAAAAGGATGATTTATCAACTCCTTAGGAGACAAACCCACAATACCTTGACTGCCGGTCAAGAGCTTTACCATTAAGCTGCAGGCGTCGTTCTTCCCTTTATAAGGGTATGTAAGGCGTTACTATGAACACGTTCGCTGTTTATGGGGCAGTGCTCGGACTGCATTTTAGACCAAAACGGCAAGTCGAAGAAACCAAACTTGCGTTTTAAAAAAAAACCTTTCATTTCTTTACAAAACCTTTCATTTTTTTACAAAACTTTTCATTTCTTTACGAAACCTTCCGTTTCTTTACAAAAAAAAAATTATTAATACAAAATACTTCACACAGAAAATACAAAATACAGTGAAATTTGTCTATAACCCTATTCTGCCTATAAGGGTGTGTTCTGCGGCCCGACATAGTGTATTAGTTTAAACTTGGGTAAAATCAACACAATACCACCGCCAATAAAGTGACTTGTCGAGTTTTCTTCGTTTTCGGCAATTCTCGTTGATAACTAACATTGTTTTTCTAAAATTTTTCTGAATTTCTCTGAAATCTTTCTGACACTAATTTTCCCGAATCAGTGAAGGGTCAAGTAGAGGGGGTTAGACCCCAGCAACGGGCTTCGCACGAACTTTTTCGCCTGAAACTTTTCTGAAATTCTCTGAAAATTTTCTGACACTGTAATTTTCCCTAATCAGTAAAGGGTAAGCAGGGGAGATCCCAACATTCCCCGCTTCGGGCTTTGCCCTCGCTGCCGTTTGGATAATCTTCTGGCTCTCCTGAATCAATATAATAATGAATCACTGAAAACCTGAACACCGCATAAAAGATAGACCTTAACATGTCACATAAAACAACCGCTTGGCGACTATTTCCTTAGTCGCCAATATGGCGAGAAACTGGTACAGTATTGTAAAATTCAACCCAAATGGGTCTGTAACGACCAACTATGAATAACGATATCCTTTTCCTATAGAGTATGGTTATGTACGGATTTCACCGTACCTTACAATAACGGTTTACCATAACACCTGGATGGAATAACCATAGAACCAGAAATTAAAGAAAGGAAAATGCGCCACAACAATTGCCAGTATCTGTAGCCAAAGAATGAGACGAGAATAGAGAAAGAAAGTCACCCAGATCACCAAATAATTAACGATATGGAAGATTAATACTATCACCGACAAAAAAAAAATTCCAAACGGTAAAAAATTTCATTTTTTTTCCGCTGTCAAGAATTAAAACTCCCTAAACTGGCATCTTTATCAACGTGACCTGGCCCTTATTTTTGGAAGCAATAACCACTTCTAATTCACGTCGATAATGAGCGGAAGAGTTTTAGTGCTTTAAAAAAATATAATAAAACATAAAAAAGATTGAACCAACCGGCCCATTTGTCATCGGAGCTAATGGACCAAAACCTAGTTTTAATAGCTTGGAATATTTTTTTTAGTCCCATTTTTTCGTTATTCTTTGCGTCAGAAATTTGAAACGGGCGTTTGTGTTATCACTCAATTTTTGCGCCTTTGCGAGCGCAAAATGTTAGCCTGATGATAAGAAATTTCCAAATTTTTGTTTTTGCAAACACAAAATAATTTTTTCGTAATTTTACGCCACTCTTCTAGTTGGCTCCAGGTAATGGAAGACGCCGCTAAATCTAGCGATTTTTAGTCGTCTTAACGCTGGCGGACTAAAATATTGGACTATAAAATGTTTGAGGATTTTTTTTAATCTATTAAATTAAGCGAAAATGGACTCCGGACATTTTGAATTATAAATTCGAAATTATAGCAAATACTGTAAATTTGTTTATAAATACCGAATTAGTACTCAAACTTTCATGAATTATTTTTTTATGCACAGTCACAAAAGCTTTGGTTTATTTTAATTGAATAAAAATAATTAATATTTATAGATTTATGAGAAGAGGCCTGCGTATTCACAGGCTGCTTCTAAATGACTGTAACGATTCTTCTAGGTAAAAGCTCATTAGTAAAAGCTTTCTAGATAAGAGCTCTTTAGAAAAAGCTTTATGGGTAAGAACGCTTTAG
>QLNU02015270.1:111273043-111288322 GCA_006491805.2 Dysdera silvatica | reverse complement strand
CATCTAAGTTCCACTTTTTTTCATCACTAAATAACACCTGCAGCCATTCGTCACTGTATGATATGTGCTGCCTTGCCCATTGTAGTCGTGCTTGTTTATGATGTAATTGCAAGCAGGGCTTGCGGCGCATTTTTGCATATCTCAAATGCCTGCATTCTACAATCCTTCTACGTATGGTTTCTCTTGACACTCGCATTGCTAACGTGTTTTTTATTTGATTTGCAGACAGGCTTTCATTTGAAGCCAATCTTCGTATTTGTCTATCATCCCGAATGCTGGTCACTCGAGGCCTCCCAGATCGTGATTTTGGTTGATACTGATCACCCCGGGATAACACTCGATAAATGCCTCGCTTTGAACGGTTCAATGCAACAGAAATTTGAGTAACAGATTTACCTTTAGTTTTCAGCCTCCAAATCTTCAAAATCTCGTCATTCGTAAATTGCTTTGACTTCGGCATCGTTCTAAGCATTCTAAATTATTTCAGGCCTTATATAACAACTCTGGGAAACGCCCCTTCGATCACTTGGGAACTTCGCGCCGTTAATTTGCATAAATCTGACATATGTGCCTAAACATTTGTGGCATGCAGATTCCAATATTACGGTGTTGGGATATTTTGTTTCAGTACTTTTGGTAATCTTTTAAGTTGCACAATTTATTATTGGTTCTAGGATTATTTAGATACAATATCGGCGAAGTTCAATGCAAATTCTCGCTTTTATTTATAATTTGCCTCTGTGTCTAAACTTTTGTGCAGGCCTGTACTAGAAAAAACGATCCGCTTTCACACAGCCGCTTGTGAATACGCTGAAATGTACGTCGATCAGGCAGCTGTCTATCAGAGTATCGTTCGCTGTACAGTCTTTTTGCTACTGCGCTGAAGTCGTCTGCAGCTCCTTACGTGAGATGCATGTCAGCGTACTCGACATTTGCAAAATGACGCATACCTTATAGGAATCGTGTGGCGAATGATGAATTACAGCCGGGAAAAACTAGATTTACTTTCTGTCGTTAGGGGCGCCCTCTATCACCTGAATGCTATATTTTCCTACAAAATAAAATGCGGTCCTGTACGTGCATTGACATTCGAACGTGATACTGTATTTTAGAATTACCACGTACTTTTTCCTGTGGTTAAAGAGCTTCAAGCAGTTAGTTCAGAAACATTTCTCTGTAATGTAGTTTTATTTCTGTGACGTCAGCATTTATACAAAAAAAAGTCCATTTTCCTACGGTGGCCTCATGATTCGTGAAGTCAAATACCATTTTCAGATAAGTAGTCGTCAAGTATTAATTGTGACTAAATTTCATGGCAAACGTACAGTGTGTTCAGAAATTAATACATCATAATGCAAGTTTTACTTTTTATTTGCTTCCCGCCTACCGGAGCTTTGTACATTGACGAAACTTGGTACGGGGAGTTCTCTGATACCCCGTGACAAAATTCACTCAACTTTTGCAAAGCCCTGTAAGTGCGTGAAATGACACTCCCGGAAGTGACGTCATAAATTTTTGTTGTCCGATATCTCCCAAACGATCTGTCAGACCCCAAAACTTTTTCCACTTTCAAACTCCTCATGGCGACACCTACCTGCTCCAGAAGTTGCGACATATATTTAAGAATCACCCTGTATATAATGCATCGTACCCTATTTTGATTAATCAGCTATTCTAAATTAAACTAATATAAAAACTTCTGGGATCAACTGGTCAGCGTTAGATATTATATACCATTCAGGGCCGGCGCAAGCAAATATGCCGCCCTTAGCGAACGGCGTGTGCACCACCACCCCGTAAAAAAAAAACCGACACTCCAATACATCTTGCAACAATCGAAAAGTGAAAAATACGCCACATTCTGCCCTCTCACTATAGTTCCGGTTATAACGAAGTATGATAATCACAGCTTATCTTATAACACACAAATAAATGATTAAAAAAAGTAAAGTCCAGGATTTTACTAAGGACAAAATTGTAATTCCCGTACCTTGTAATAGTGCCCAAAGACATCAAAAAGAAAAGCGGCGGTATTGCTCGTGCTCATGAAAGGTGTAGCAGCAATGAGAACATGTTATGCAGAGTTACTTGAATTGGTCAGAGGAAAATTTGTTAATGTAAGAAGTTGTAGGTGTGGAAAAGAAAGGGATAAAAGAAACGGTATTTAAGGAAGATTAAACATTAGTGAAGGCATTTAATCGAAGATAATCCATTCAGTTTCATTTATTTATTGCCAACTTTATCTCAATCATCGTATAGGATTAAATATCTTTATAAAAATATATATCTCGATGCCGCTCTGGGCTACATACTAGTTCACCTGTATGATCACGTGATCACGTCGGGTCTGATACCATTCAAAATATCTATCTCAGTTTAAATAAATTTCTATTATTACTTTTATTATACTATAAATATTTACATACAAAAGGTTAAACACTGGTAAAATAGCAATGAAAAAGATCACTCAAGCTTTCGGACGCATCAGCAGCAGTCCTTCATCAGGAGTAATGACGATGTTATGTTACATATAAACTACATGGGAAAGCCATTAATACATCACAACCACTTCCAGAAACTTATAAACAACTCTTACTCTGAAATGTATGAGACATCCCCAACATTAGGTAACCCGCAGTGTGGGTTTCTCATTGGTTCCCATTGGGGTTCTTCCATGATTCTATTGGAGGCCTCCCATTGGTTCTCATTGGGTTTTCCCATTCTGCGGGACTACTCTGATGAAGGGTTTTCCAGAAATTTCAAGTATAAAAAAGAGACAGAAACATAACATCGTCATTACTCCTGATGAAGGACTGCTGCTGATGCGTCCGAAAGCTTGAGTGATCTTTTTCATTGCTATTTTACCAGTGTTTAACCTTTTTATGTAATTTCCTCCCTGGTACCCTGTATTTTATTTCTATTATACTCTAAATAGTCTGAAATAATGTAAATTTATGTAATTGTCCAAAATATGCTTTTGGAATCTTTAATCAAGGAAACTTTGTGCTAAACTCACACTAATACTGAGCTACTTGACATGCATTAAATTCATGCATCTAGGGTATTGAATGGTACAAACGAATTAATTTTACAAAGCTTCGAAAATTTAACGTTTGTTGGAATTCGGTTCGATTCCCAACTACGTTGTGTTGGATGAAAAAAGTATGATAGGGTGATGTCGACCTGTTATCATGATGTCCCTGCGCTAAATGACTAATAAATATCCGATTTTATCTAAATTGTTAGATACCAAAACAGTTAGATAAACAATAATGTTGAGCAGTTAGATAAAAATGCTAGGTCTACGTTCGCCATTTGGGAATCATCGACCAAAATGTTCTTATTAGCAAACGAAAAAGGCTGAGACATCAAATAAGAAAGATTGGGTCGGTATGAATGATGTCGAAAAAGAAAAGGGAAGCCATGAATCAATACTCTCGTGGCGAAGTAAAAATAAAAGGAATATAGTAAAATATGATTAAAAGGGAAAGAGGAGTCGGTCAAATTATATTTCAAATAAATATTATTTGAAAGAGCATCTTGAAAGACGATGACAATGTCCTTTACATTTTATTAAAAACAGTCTGTTGCTGCGATCGGTTTCTAATATTTTGAAGTCTGTTTCAATTGGATCTTTTCGTTCTTTATTTTCGACATTTTAGAGTAAAGGCTGATTGCGAAACAACTGCCCAGATCACGCAATGTTCAAATTAAAGGGGAAATCGATAGTTTTAATTTTCTCAATGGATGATAGCGTTTTGACTAGAATATTTTATTACGTAAGACAATTATCATGTCACAGGTTACATGGAAATATTTATACGATTTATATGTGTACAAATATTAGATATGTGCAGGAGGGTTCCTCATTAACGGATCCTCCCAAATAGTGGACACCTTTATATAATGGACACTTCGTTTTCTATCCCTAATCTCCGGAACGTCGTTGATACGTCCTGAGTTGTCCGCTGTTCAGAGGTTTTACTTTATAAGGTTTACTAGCATAATAGAATTATTTCTACAGTGCCCTTGCGCCATATGAATTCAATCAACCAAGCTTACTAGCAGGATATCCGCGACTGCATCTTTGTTTTAACTACTGCTACATACTATGACTATCCAGCCTTCCTACATACTATGCCTATGCAGCTTTTCTGCATACCATGCCTATCCAACTTTTTTACATACTATGACTACCTACCTTTCCTACATATTATGCCTATCTACTTTCCTGACGTTTTATATCGCTCTGCCTTCCGAATACTCTAGTTTTCCTACATAATATTTCTATCTACCTTTCATACATGATATTTTTATCCACCATTCCTACATAATATACCTCTACCTTTCTTACACTATCTACCTTTCTTGCATACTGTGCCTACCTTTCTTGCATACTGTGCCTACCTTTCTTGCATACTGTGCTACCTTTCTTGCATACTGTACCTACCTTTCTTGCATACTGTACCAACCGTTCTTGAATACTGTACCTACCTTTCTTGCATATTGTATCTACTTTTCTTACATAATGTATCTACCTCTCCTTCACCTTTGTTACAATCCAGTCAACTGACAGTTATAAGGCCCTGCGGTGATGTAGCCACCTAGCGTTCTGTTATTACGGATTCGACTACTAACTGTGACAAAAGAACTCTCACCGATTAAGTAGTCACTTTAGCTTGTGGGTTGGTTCCCTAGGTTTTAAAAGGTTCGAAAGTCCCGGAAAACTGTAGGTTCCGGCGCAGCATAACTCTTGCGTCGTAAACCTCACACCTGACCGTTATATTGAATAAGATGGAGATAATGATAACACAATGTATATATGTATGATGATACGTATGATAATAATAAATAATATAAAATGTCACATATCATAATGATATATGAATTACGCGTACTGTTATAGTAATAAGCATGGAAGTCAAAACCACTTATAACATTCATATCACGAATAATACTTCCAGTTGTACAGTGTGTTCGTAAAGCGTTTTGACAAAATAAGAGGAGCGGTTGTACCCATCAAAAAAGATACAATATTCCCCATGGAACCTAGGGTTGTAAACTGCTTACAACGCCGTTTCTAAAACCGTCTGGCATGCTCAAATATTTCCATTCAGTGCATGAGAAGCACCAGATACATTACAGGTAAGCTGCTTAAGTCCATAGGTGATTAGGACATCCTATTTTATGCTTCTCATGCACCGGCTGTGAAAATTTGTGCATGCTGGACGGTTTTAGAATTGGCGCTGTGAGTGGTTTGCGACCCTAGGTTCTATGGGAAACATTTTTCTTCTTGATGTGTATTATCACCCCTCTAATTTTGGCAATATACTTTACGAACACCCTGTATATTCATCTATAGTTTATTTATACTGTTTATTAAATTTCTCTCCTGTATTGTACTTTCCTGTAGATCTTTACTTTCCGCGTAATAGATTTTTTGAGTATTTTATATTAGGCCCTGCGGAATGAGGCGTTAAACTAGCGTACGATTATCCCGGATTCGATTCTCAACTGTGCCGGAAAAAAAACGCTAACTGACAAATTGTTCACCGTAGTCCCGGGAATGGTTCCCCAGGACCAAGAGGTTAGGATTCCTCGGAAAACTATAGGTCCAGGCGCAACATGACTTCTGATGTCCTTGCGTCGCAATACACAAGAATACAAACAATATTTTATTGATCGAGTGGAAAACTCCTAATCAATTTCAAAGAAAAAATATAATTATTATATCCTCTTAGGGAATTGTATACTTTTCAATAAAAATGTCGAAAGGAATGGCGAAATATTGGCAAGATAATAACTTACTAACGAACATTTCGACTAACTTACAAACTTTTAAACTGATTTACAAACATTTAAACTAACTTACATTTAGACTGAGGGGCTGTTTAAATATTATGCAAGCATCTTTGGGGAGGTGCAAGCTTATAGTCCAGATGAAGATGCAACTGCGGCAAGGCAAAGGGCATATGGGGTACAAGAGACCTGGGGATTGTTCTATATCTATAAATAGCTCTCTGGGGCAACTGGGGACATTCCCGGAATGGCTACAGGCACTGGCGTATGCAGGGGGTGTTGATAGGGGGTTATAAACCCTACTGCAATGAAATTTTGTATATTTAACTTAGGAATACATGGAGTTGTAGCTCCGTATCACCCCATTGAACTTATAACCCCCTTATGAACTTTCTGCTCACGCTTATGGCTACAGACCTGGGGAGGACGGTTCGGGATATGCTTATTTTTGCTGACAATGTTGAGTGGGGAACCTGAACCATGCTTACGTAAGACACAAATAGTAATAAAATTAGCACATAGTTAGAATATGGTAGCCACCTTGGCAAAACTATAATACTTAGATGTATGATACATTACGAGTAAAAGATATAAAATATACGTAATGGTAGTTATATATGTAAATATTTAAACCAATGGCTGACCTTCAACATTTTTTCGCTCAACGGCCACCTTCTAGACTCCCGGTGGTCCTCTGGCATTTTTATGAATACATTTTATTATATTCACTCCTTATTTATCGAATATTTGCTTACAATCCAAACACTATTAATTCGTAATAAAAATTATGGTGAAACATTTTATAATGAAATATAATATTATATTTACATTTAAATATAACGTTATAAATATGTAGTTTAATAACATATAAAATATATAGTTTCATATATAACAGTACATAATTTAATAATAATAAACTAAAAAAATAGAGAACCAAAAGCTTAATTAAGCATAAAATGGGGTGGTCAAGCATTTACTTATTTTTTCTTACGAGGAAGAGTACAGAATGGCCAGAAATGTGCTTACGTAATACTTGGACGGCCCCTAAGACCCAATCATTTAGATGAAGATGTAAGACATTATTACCCTTCACAGAGATAATACAATCGCCAAATAATGGTCACACACAAAGCCACCGGGGAGAGTTTCTTGTGAGTTTTTCGTAGGGGATTTTTTATTACTAATAAATTTGACACCCACGTATATTAACCCAATCTAGAGCTATTTTTGTTTAGGAGAAAAAGAGATGCTGTCCTCATCCTGGATTCAAACCAGGGTCCCCGCGTTGAGCCCGCGGTGTCTTGACCTACTAGACGAACGAGGACAAGAACAAACGCATTTTTCTCCGTATATTAAGAAAGATGAGAACGACGTATCTTTTTCTCCTAAACAAAATTAGCTCCGATTGAGCTAATATACGTGGGTGTCAAATTTAATAGTAATAAAAAATCCCCCACGAAAAACTCAAAAAAAAACTATCCACAGTCGCTTTGCGTGTTGACCATTATTTGGCAATTGTGTTATCCCTGTGAAGGGTAATAATATCTTACATCCTAATATACGGAGAAAAATGCGTTTGTTCTTGTCCTCGTTAGTCTAGTAGGTCAAGACATCGTGTACTCACCGCGAGGACCTTGGTTCGTACCCAAGACGAGGACGGCATCTCTTTTTCTCCTAAAACAAAAATAGCTCTAGTTTGAGCTAATATTCGTGAGTGTCAAATTTATTAGCAACATTTAGACTAACTTATAAACATTTAGATTGACTCACAATCATTTAGACTAACTTATAAACATTTAGATTGACTCACAATCATTTAGACTAACTTATAAACATTTAGATTGACTCACAATCATTTAGACTAACTTACAAACAATTCTTATAAAAGTCATCAGTGAATGCAGAGATGGATTTTTACGAAGTTTATTAGGATCGCTGGCGATTTCTTATGATGCTTTGCGATGGTGCAGTGGTAACGCATTCCCCTAATCTGGGTTCAACTCCCAACCCTGCCCAAACAGAACGCCTGCTAGCACGCTGCGCCTTGAGGGTCGGTGGGCTGGTTCTCTAGGTCGTAAGAGGTTCCAGTTCGTCAATAAACTGGTGGATCTAGTGCAACACGACCCTTATTATCTCTGTGCCGTTAAACAAACAACAGACGAATCTTTTGAGAAATTAATTTTTTTGGTAGGTTAAAGCATATTGGCTTATCGCAAGAGAAATACGCTTCAGACTTAAAGAGAAACGTTGATGGCTGCAGCCAAAGGTGCTGTTGATTGTTAAGAAACATGCTGGTGATTGCAGGGTGATTGTTAAGAAACATGCTGGTGATGGTGGTCATGCTGGTGATTGCAGGAGAAAGCTGGTGGTCTACAGAGAACTGCTTTTTAGAAACAGTTTTGAAAATATCGTGTTTTTAAGAGAAACAAGATTTCATCAATTCACTTTCGACAAAAATCTACGTAGCTGGCATATTACACAAAGCTAGATAATTGGCCATAAATAGCAAACAAAATTTAGATATATATTATGAAATATTAAAAAAGGAAACACACAAGGGGAAAATATATTTAATGGCCAATAACTTCCAATAAGCCAATATAACCAATAAACGAAATGACATTAAAGAAGAAAAAGAAATGTACAAAGAAAGAGAAGTCTTTTTCTCGAAGAATTGATTGAAAGTGACTGCAAATGTAAAGTGATCTTAAAACATTAAGGAAATGAGCATAGGTATAAAATTATCCATTTTTCTTGGAAAATAGATGTTACTCTAAACAGGGAGCCATAAATATTCTTTGGATGTAAGAGATTCTATTCTGAAATTTCGGAATCGTCCAAACAGAAAAACGGACGTTCAGTAAAAAGAGAAAAAAAGCTGGAAAACATAAGAAGTATATGTTTTAAAACCATCACTGTCAGTTGCAGGAGGTAAAACTCAGATTGAAAAATGACATGAAAAGGAGTTTAACTTTTTCAGTTCCCTGTTCCCTTTTGAACTAAAATTGCTAATACGCATTTCAAATCCTAAATCGTTGGACTTAAAGTTCACTAAACAGGGACAATCCTTTCAATATAATTTGTTAAATATCGGTTCAATGCCGTTTCAGACAATTTTGTTACAGAAGTTGTAAGATATTAGCTTGGTAAAATTTTGGAATTAAAAGAAATTTTACTATTTAGTGAGTGTTAGTTTCTGATTGTCACTAGATACTCCCTTACTACATACTGGGCTTATTATATTTTATAATTTGTGATTGTGTAATTAACTATTAATAATTAATATTTTTCTATGTTGTGACAAATATTTAGAAGGTTTGTGAACAGTTTTACTTGGTAGCACTTATATTTAAATACATGATTATGTATTCAATATGCACACTTATATAATGCGTATCTCCGACAATATTTCCATATAAATAATAAATGTCATGTATGAGGTCTGAATTGATGCAATCTCTATTAAAATCTTCGCCAAATTCAGAAGTTGGTTGTAAAGTTCTCAGTTTTTTTTTCATTTCATTTTGTAAACCACCCCTGTTTATTCAATCATTTTCTTCATTGCATTGACCGTTTCCTCCATCTGTTCTTTTGTTTTGTTACAATCCTTAGAAAATGGTTATTTTATAATACATTTTCAATAAATTCTTTTGTTTTAATATACCAGTGTGTCAATATACATGTAGTGATAAATGTATAATAAAATACTAATATAATACCTTCTGATTTAATACCTAAGTATATCTTACTATCAACACATCGTAAGCCGATTTTTTATTATGATTTGAATAAAATCCATATTTTAATTCTACTTATTTTAATTGCCTCTATTTAATGAGCAGTTTTCGAAGGAGAGAAGTCTCTATAAAAGCATGTAAAAATTTCGAAACGTAATATAATATATAAATATATATTTCACGCCATTTAGTAACCAAGGACTTGACAACGACAATACGGACATAACTTAAATAACAACATTAATATAAAATGCGTCAAGCCTTTAAATAAATGAACAAATGAGTTATCTTCAATCATCTTCTATCAATTGGTTTTGACTTGTTATCTGTTCTTCTACTTCGCTTTGAGCTAAACGTTTTAAATTGATAATTAAATATGAAATCTTTAACGACTAACCCCAAATCGGAAAATTTCCCACAGAAGAATACTCCTGATAATTTGAAAAACAAACGGTGAAGAGGCACATATTCCTCTTGATTATCTTCGAAAAGGAATCATTTTGTCGCATATCGTGTTACATTTGTTTTGCATTGAGTAATGAATATTTGAAATCGACCCGAAAATGACGCATCTTTCTAATTCTCGTGGTATTGAAAAGTGGTCGTGTTTCGTTAAGAGAATTGGTTTTTTGTTCGTTTTTCAATGCTTATTCTTCCTTTGAATTAGAAGAAATGATTGAGGATGTTTAGAAATGGAAAACTAAAACATCAATATCATTAGTATTCATGGAAGTTGTCTGTTTTCTTTCGTTAATTATTTGTTTTTGAAGGCGTGGAAGATTAATTTCAAATGGCTTGAAAAAATCATTTTTATTTATTTTGACATTTCTTTTTTCCTGAGCAAAGTATTTTTGGATACAAAAGTAAAATTTTTTAACTAAGATCTTTAATTTATAAGATATAATATTCTTTTTCTGTTACATCCTTTTTGGATAAAGAAGATATTGTGATTTTTTAGAGTTTTGTAAAAAATCGTTATTTATCGATATTAAACCGGACCATCTAGGAAAAACTAGAACTGCCAACCGAAGGGTCAAAACACGGCCTGAATGGACCTACATCTAGAATTTATACTATTGGCTTATCTCGATTTTCTGGTTCCTGAGATCGTCAATGGCTGAACCTCTAAAAGCAACCTTGTCCCTAAGTAATTTGCCATATTTCCTCACATGTCTCGTAACATCTTTTACACATATTTCTTCCATTTCTACACACCGCCAAACTATTTCCGGTCAATGATTTTTCTTTGACCTCGTCGTAACAAATTGGCCTAGTCAGAATATTGAAAATGGGATCTGACAGAGTGGAGGGTCACAGTGCCGAATTTTGTCTCTTACTATGGAAGCTAATGCAACCAATGTACTTTTCGCACCAATGGTGGACGGTTTATGATCCCATGCGGTGTGGTTTCACGCAATCTTATAGTCGTAATCTCTGACTACGGCTGGTTAATAATTCAAGCCAGTTCTAATTGCGACTGTGCCTTATACAATGAATATTCTGTCCTATCTTCCGTATTTATTACTTTAAAACCAAGTATCCTTCCATCTTCCATTATTCAACGCCAATTACCCATCTCGTCCATTATTCAATGGCAATTAAAGCGAGTTCTCCATTATTCAATGGTAGTTGACAATAAAAGATTTCACAACTCAAGCCCGTTTTACATTACACGCATTATACTTTGGTCGTTCTGTTCTTTTGAGAGTTTTGTTGCTGGTATCAACTTTCTGTAACTACGGCTGATTCTTTTATTTAGCTTCTGTATAATTCGCGCCATTTCTTTATTCCTGCTCTCTACAACTCTCTAAAAACTTTTTTTTTCGTACTATACATTGCCAGATATTTTCACTTTATGATTTCTCGAAGCTATCCCGCTCTTTGTTCTTCCGGGTACATTGACACATTTCCTTTATGGTTCTTTCTGCAGTTTATTTTTAATTCATTTTTTGTCTACTGCCATTTTCATTCCAATTTC
The DNA here is from genome assembly GCA_006491805.2 of Dysdera silvatica. Classification (NCBI taxonomy): domain Eukaryota; kingdom Metazoa; phylum Arthropoda; class Arachnida; order Araneae; family Dysderidae; genus Dysdera; species Dysdera silvatica. The sequence continues at coordinate 111,276,808 of QLNU02015270.1, read as the reverse complement.
ATTCACTTTTGTCTATTGTCACTGTTATTGAGTGTTGTCTAGTGTCGTTTTCATTCAAAGATATCGTTAATTAGAAAGACAACTAATTAGGGACGAAACATTAAAATCCCTATTTGTTGATAAAAATCTTATGGTTGAATAAAATTCTGAAATATTCCCTAAAAAGGCATCAAAATTGAAAACAGTTAGGGAAAAAAACTTGAAGGTGTATCTAAAATCACGTTGAAATAGCTTAAATAAAAATAAATATATCACTGCAATGTTTAAAGCAAATAAAGCATTAGACCAATAAAAATAAAATGGATTGAAATGTTAAAAAACAACTAAGATTAGACCTATTGGGGAACACTTCGGTAAAAAAAATGTGCATTACAAATTCCACCTCCTAATGCTGTGGAAATGGAATCATTTTTTAAATAAGACTAAACAAAAAATAAAAATTACGGAAATCTCTTATTTATAATCAAGGCAGCGTTAAAACTCGAGAGTAAAAATAGTGGAAAACTTCGAAGAATACCTGGGGGAGTTTTAAAATTCTGCGAAGATATAATTAGGGGTGAAACACCATAAAATCCCTATTTATTGGTAGAATCCTATGGTTGGGAAAAATTCCGAAATATTCCCGAAAAGGTATCAAAATTGGAAAAATATTTCGAGAAAACCCTGAAGGAATCGTTAAAATCGAGTTGAAATAGCTTAATTAAAAAACTAATTAGGGATGAAAACCTTAAAATCATTAATTACTGATAAAAAATTTATTAAAAACGCTTATATAGGGGTAAAGTTCTAATAATTCTAGAAGCGAATGTTAAGATCCAATTTGGTTGAAAGGGTTGAAAATCAGGTGATCTTAAAAACCTGGAAAACATCCGGTAGGGTGAACCACTAAATAGGGGGGGGGATGGGTGGCACCCCGCTCTATTCCTGTGTGGATTTTTAGACCACGCCCCAAAAGTGGTTTGACTGGGTGGTGTTTTAGGCCACTCCCCGAAAGTGGTTTGACTGCGTGGTGACTTAGACCATGCCCCAAGAGTGGTTTGACAGGTTGGCCCCGAAGCTCCCCCACTTTCTTACTACTACTACTACTATTATTTCGTTCAATTATTCCCCTGCTAGATATTTTAGAAAATTTTTGATTTTCCTTGATAAACTGACCGTCCTTTTCTGTCCTCTTGTATTATTCTACAAGCAGCTTGTCTTCATTTACGTAGATAGCCATAAAGTCTACGGGGGCGTTGTAGTCCCGACCACCTTCCCACTGTATGTAGCACGTATTTGTAATTTATATTTCCCTAGGGGTTAAGCCACCTTTGCCCCCCCCCCTAGTTACTAGTTACTTTCCTGCCCGTCTTGTTCTCCGAATACTTCATACATATAGAATGACCTTTGTTGTCCTTACGCCATAAAAATACAACAAACCAACCTTTCACACGTACTAACTATGAGAGTCCACGTCGTCTAAATACTTATCGAATAGCAATCACTTAAAAAATTTTACACGCATTCCCATCCTCTCTTCTCGAGATAGTAAAATCGAACCTAACTCATTCACAATACAATAGGTATGGTTATATAAATGCGAATTGGTTTATACAAAGTTCGTCAATGTCTTGCGTTTCAAATATATAAAATTCGTCTATGTCTTGCATTTAAAACATTCGCCAATTTCTTAAAGTTGGATTGCATGTGGTTTCGGAAAAAGCGTCACATATGTCAGTTCCCGTTATTTGTTTTTTAAATTTTATTTAGTTTCAAAAAATGAAAGAAAATCGCTGTGGCAGCAATTGATGAACAGACGCATAGTTTTCAAAATATAATAAAATGTGTTTTACAAAATAATGCCATTTGTTTCTTATTTTGCCATTCATTTTAGCCTCAAGCAAACTGCTTTGGGTACGAGGCCTATTTTCATGCCAGCAAATTTTGGATTCTCGAGAATTTACCGATATGTTGAGTAGAGAACTAAGAGCTAGTGATTTTTTAGTTGGATTTCATGAAAAAAATGTCTCTGTGTTCGGAAAACTACTTCAGCTCTTTTCTTCTGAGAAAAAACATAAAATATGTAAGTAAGGAATCGCGATAAGAAAATCATGATTTATCGCAATCCTTTAAAATAAATAGTGTGCTGTCAGTCTTATCTCGTATACACGCGCGTGTTCTTGTTATTTTAATAATGCAAGCGACATGCGCATTCTTTTAAAAATTCAATTTCTATAAATACTTAAAATATAGCAAGCGCCATTGATCTAAATCCTTGTCAGAATATCCATTGAAAATTTTCGTGTTCCATATAGCGCCAGATTTACTCGTAATATATCCATTTCGCTGCCATTTATAAATTTGTTTCGTTACAAAATTTTGAGAAATATAAAACTTAAAAAAAAGTTTAAAAAAGAAAACTTTTGAAATTTCTGTAAAACTAATTCACACCATTATACTAAAAATTTACAAAATGTTCTAGGCAGTTGTTTAATACATGTATAATAAAATATGCATAATCGCGTTTAAAAAATATTTAATAAACAAATTATTAAATAATTTTAAATGCGATATGTATAACTGTGCGTATGTCCGATATCTACCATTTATACTTGTTTCCATCTGAAGCTTCCAATACATTAGAAAACAGGTAGCGTATTTTTGCGCTACATGAGCGAGTACGCCTACTTAAAAAGCATAACAACGAAATTGCTGCAGGTTATTTTTGGATAATCCGAACCTGGTTCAGCGAAGCCTCGAATCATCGGAGCTCTTTCTCTGCACCAAAGAAAAAAAAGGCTTTGCCAACAGACAACATTTGTAGGAAAACTCAAATAGATTAAAAATTAAAGGAAATATTTAATCACATAGCTTTTTAGATGAATTTGTTGTATAACCAATTAAGTCTGTTTCGGTATCTTTTTTTTTACCCGACGGGTCACAATTTCTAACTTCTTCAGAAAATCTGTTATCGACAAAAAATTTAAGTGCATCCATTTTATTATTCAACACATGCTGCTTGTGCACATAAATTTACAACTGCTCAAACCATCACAGATCCTCAAAACGATAGCCAGGATTTAATTTCGGGGGAGGTTCAAAAATTTTTACAGCATATATTAATACAATCACAGCATAAATGGCCGTAGCCAAGTCCCATTAAAAATTTAGTTTCGGGGGGAGGTCCCTAATACCCCCCCCTTCTGGATACGGGCATGCTGATCCTCCTCCTGTCTGCTTGCTCAAAACGCTTCGGAGGATTGTATCTCAACCATTCCATTGTCTTATTGGTGGCGAAAAATTCTACCAGTAATTTTATCACCAAAGGAAATATGCTTACGTGCCCATTGTATTCTCTTTATTCTGTGGTGTAGATTCAATAATGGTTTTCCAGCCACTATTCGATTAACAATTGCATCATTACCTCCCATAAGGAACACCTCCGAATAGGAATACTTCTGCCTAAGGGAAGATTCCTCTGGTCTATGTATCATTATATGCACCTTCGAAGAAGGGACATCTCTATTTAAGGGACAAAATGTCTTGTACCGTGAGTGTTCCTTATTGGGAAATAACACCACCGTGTTATCTCTCGTAAGGAGCACCTCCGAATAAAGGATATCTCTATTTAAGGGCCGATGCCTCTAGTCTCCTTTCTCTTTGAATAGGAACACTTCCGTGACCATATATCCGATCCCGTGAGTATACTTTACTGGGAGGTAACACTCCACTTCTACCTCCCGTAAGGGACACCTCTATTTAAAGGACAACATATCCGGTTCCGTG
>QLNU02015270.1:111256469-111270824 GCA_006491805.2 Dysdera silvatica | reverse complement strand
AGGTTCCCCCGCAGCAATATACAAAACAAAGAAATTAAAATAAGATGTTGAATTAATTTATTTTCAGAAAAAATATTTTTTAGGGGTCTGATTACATTTCCAGGGGAGATTCAGCCCCTCTATTCCCAGCCGGGGTACGGCAATGATGTCACCGTGACCATGCAATTGACAAGCTGAGAATTCCTCCTCTGGAAATATACAACTTCTCTGACCAGAGCCATTTTATCTGTTTACACCACCGCATTAACCCCAGAAAATGAAAGCATGGTTATAACGTCCTGAGATTATCCTTCGCCATTTCCGGAAAACGAATGTTTCGGACCACGCTTTCCCCTTTCGATAACGCGTGGGAATTCGTCAGGTGAATGTAAACGATTCGAGCTCACACGCAAAAACCGTTTCCGAACCATCTGCTCCGCAATCCGTTAGTTAATCATGGGGGGAAATGCGCTATACTTATGTAGGGCATTATCGTTCAAGATAGATCCTAGGTTAGAAGAATTTTGACACGTCTAAAGCGGAAATATGATGGGGATAAAATCCTTCATATTTTTCCCTGTTCCGAGGGAAATTTCGTTTTAGAAAGCTGTGCGACACATACTAATAAGTATGCCAAGTCTCCCACAGGCGAACAAGCAATCGTGTCTTGTCAGATAGGGATAAAACGGGCCATTCACGTTTGGTTTATTTACGAAAGTAGCATTTGGAATATCCCTGCATTCGTAGTAATTTTTTTAACCTTTTTTATTTATATAAAATGTGGGATTATAAAACGTTCAGACATCTGCTTGCACGATTTTCTAAATGCAAGAAATAACTAACGTGTTTGCATCTTTAGTTAAAATATACATAGAACTAGCGCAGAAGTGAACATAGATTTTAATTGGTGACGGGGAGGGGGGGGACAAGGACAGAATTGGTCATGGACTAGGAATAACACCCTTCATTTCATTTATCATGAAACTTCAAATTTTTTTACGGTAAAAAAAAATATATTTCTGGGGCGTCATGACCCCTGTGACCTCTCGCCTGTGTCCGCCCTTGAAACAGTGGCGGATCCGGTGAGGGATTTTGGGGGCAAGCAATGCAAAATGGAGTAGTTCCTACTTATAAGGAGCCCGCATTTTGCGAGTTCTCGGATTAAGAGAGGGAAATATGTATTTAATTGGTATAATGATTAAGCGCAAGACAGTTTAACTGCTTTTAGTGAACAAGCCTTTTTTGGACCCCGGATTTAACGAGCAATTTAAAAAATAAATAAAATGGGAAATCAAACTTTTTGTAAAAATTCCGTCTTTATATGCGGTTGATTTATGCTCTACTTTTAACCGATTTCCACAACATTTTTATGGATGTGGTAGGAGAAATTCCCCTAATCCCCCACCCCCTGTGGATCCCCCACTGGTAAAACCCGGTTTATTCGAACATCGCTTAACCGAAACGACTTGTTGCACTTATTCTTTTATTACTATTCAGGCTACCGTTTAATGCTTTCAGCAAAAACTTTCATATTTGTTTTCTAACGTGCTTTGTACTGTGGTCTTACAGGAGAAACCAATACATGGTGAATACCAAATATATAAAAGATACACTTACGCAGAGAGTTTGTAAAGAAGAGGTTACAGGCTTAATGTGGGGGTGGGGGTTACAGAGCTACAACTCATATATTCCTATTTAAATATACAAAATTTCATCGCAATGTGGGGGGGAGGGGTTTACAACCTTCATCAACACCCCCTGCATATGCCAGTGAGGATACGCACAGCAATTTCTCTTAATAATGTGGCTCAAACAAACGATTATTTTCGTTTAACATCGATATATTTCGGTTCCGGAAAGTACATTATAAAATTAATGTATACATAAATTAATGTCGCTTTATGTTTGTAGGCGTTTTATCTTCGTCTCTTGAAAGAGTTAATGGAAGAGATTTTCCTATATATTTTGTATATATGGTACTACAAGGTACGAACTTCCGTCCTGTTCCTTTCTTAAATCTAAAGATTGGCGCAGTATAGCCCAGATGCTCTTGCGCCATAAAAAAGCCAAACAAACAAACAAACAAAATCTAAAGAGGACACCGTAGATTCTCAAGAAAGACCTTCTTCAATTTTGCCTAAAACTTAGACAAAAATACTCCATCCCTGTTGAATTTTTCTTAGAATGGCTTGGCAATATTTCTTTACAAGTCAAAGAATCCCCAAAAGATGATGTAACTATAGTCATATCAATATGACTAAGATCCACAAGCAAATTGATGAACTAAAGAAACTTTTCATCATTACTAGTGTTGACAAAGCGAACGGAAACTTCGCCATAGTTCGCAAAAAACTTTATCATCAAATTATCTATCAAGAACTTAGAAGTTCTACCACCTATAAGCTCTACAATTACAATTTGTCCACTACTACCAAGAAGATTATTGCCTTTAACAAACTTTTCAAAACCAAACATCATACTACCCAATATCCTTTTATCTTCGCAAGTGTTAAGTTTCACAAAAATCCTGTTAAATTTCGCATTATTACTAACGGGATCAATTGTTACAATAATTTTAATTACATCCTTTTGGATATATTAAAAATCTTCGCCCATGACATCAGAGAATACAAAGAGAATTGCATCTTCATCAATAATAACGTATCTATAATTCAATATCTAAACAACCATGCTTACATTAATGATTTCAGTACATACGACTTCGAGAACTTATTCCCAAGCATACCATTTGAAAAGTTGGAAAACGTTCTAAACACCTACTTCGTTAAATGCAAACACCTTCTTAAATTTACTGAGGAAGAATTCTGGTAAAACTTGCTAAAGTTTTGCATCTGCAATAATTTTATCTATAATGGCAAGCACGTATATAAACAAATTTGTGGCATTCTACAAGGAACGTGCTACTCATCACTCGCTGCAAATTTATTCTTATACCATTACGAAAAAAATAAATCTGAGTACCTATGCAAGGTATGTAGATACATTAATGACATTACTGCCTTCAACAACCAAACGTTTGAAGAAAATTTCCAATCTACCGGGTGATCCAAATTAAACAGGAGGTGTTTAGACCTCTCTGTAGAGAAAACTATTTGATCAATTTCACCCAAATTTCATACACATGCTCCCCTGAGTATGCGGTTTCGATTTCTGAAAGAAACAATTTAGTTCATATTTCGGCCGCTAGAGGAGGAAATGGCGCTGCAGAGCAGGCAATTTACATATTACTTAACATGCGCAACATCCTCTGCCTATATAAGGAGTCGTGAAGCATTTTTCCACCATACGAGGACTCCGTCATGAAACTTACTTTACCAGATCGCGCGTTACTTGTTAAGCTCTTTTATCAACGAAATAACAATGCTTCTGCGGCACTTAAAGCATTTCGACAGGTAAAAGGTTTACGCAGAGGCACTCTGACAAGTACAAATCTTCGAAAAATGATCTTGCATTTGAAGAGACCGAAATATTCGCCGTCAAACCGGGACGAGGCCGCCAACCAACTCGAGTGCAGCAAATTGAAGAAGTTGCAACTGCAGTAGTGGAGTAGGGAGCAGCAAGTGCACATGGTAGCAGTAGTGCACGTGCGATATCACGGGAATTGGACATGCCATATACGACAGTGTGGAGAGTTATGAGAAATGTCCTGAAGTTTTATCCATATAAGATAGCCCACACTCAGCAATTGCTTTCTGGTGATAATGACGTGCGGAAAACATTTGCTTTGATGTTCATTGCTCGGATGACAGTGGATGATGAATGGCCTTGGCAGATACTGTGGAGTGATGAGGCCCATTTCCACTTGAATGGCGCTGTAAACACACGTAACTGCCGTATTTGGTCTGACACAAATCCCCACGTTCATCAACAAATTCCGTTGCATGCTCCAAAAGTGACAGTGTGGTGTGGCTTCACCTCATCTTTCGTCATTGGTCCTTACTTCTTTGAAGAAAATACGGCCTCGGGGCCAATGACATGTTCTGTTACTGGCTCTAGGTATGCATTTATGCTCCGAATCGTCATCTCTTCGCTTCAACAGAAAAATTGTCTTGGCACAATACAAGAAGTGGCATCCCCGCATATCGCGTTGCCTGTTCAAACATTATTACGGCAAAACTTTTCGGATGACAGAGTGATTAGCAGGTCATTTTCAACATCTTGGCCGGCTCGGTCACCCGATCTTAACCCTTGTGACTTTTGGCTGTGGGGATATTTAAAGAGCTGCGTTTATAAAGGCAATGTTCCGAACTTAGCAGTCTTAAAAGACAGAATTTCGCAACATGTATCCCACCTCCAAGCGAATGAGTTACGTTCTGCCGTGGAATGTGTTGTGCATCGAATGCAATTTCTAGAGCAAAGAGACGGGGGACATATCGAGCCGTATCTGTGATGATAGTGTGGTTCCACATATGATAGCAATAAAGTTATTGCACAAATCTTTTTTTTAGTCATACCTACTATCCTACGGTATACTGTAATTTGTAGTTAATTTCATGTGATTGCAATAAAGGTTATTGCATGTTAAAACACTTTTTCGTTGTTAATATTAATAAATTGCCTGCTCCGCAGCACCATTCCCCCATCTAGCGGCCGAAATATGAACTCATTTTTTTTCTTTCAGAAATCAAAACCGCATACTCTGGAGAGCATGTGTACGATATTTAGGTGAAATTGGCCAAGTAGTTTTCCCTACAGAGAGGTATAAACACCTGTTTAATTTGGATCACCCTGTATCTGTCCCAGTGAATTAAAATTAGCAGAAACGTCCGTTCAAAACAATTCTATTCACTTCCTGGACATCGACATAAAAATCACTGATAAGAAATAAATTTATAAGTAGTATTTACGACAGAAGGATGAACTTCTACTTCAAATTAACTATCTCACTAAATTCAGCTCTAATATTTCTAACGTCGTCTTCAGAAACATCGTTATCACCATGGGAACCAGTATATCAAGAATGTGTAATGCTAGAAATAATACAACTAATAGTCTTCAATAACTTACTATTCTCTTAATTCATAATGGATTTCTAAAATTCTTCTACAATAGACAAATTAAGAAAATTCTCCTCTACATTGCTAAACGAAAAATGTTTAACGTATGCATGAAGGATTTGCATGTATAAATGTTCTTTCTTCACGCTACCATCATGCAATTACCTACACCCAAAGGCTACCAAGCTATAACCCTGTACAGAGACGCTTCAGCTGGAGCATTCAATACGAAACTAAACAAGTCGCCATCTTAGCCTGGATTGCTTATATCCTTTAATGTTATAATGTGTAACCAAGCAGAGTCCAGAGAAGATTTTCCTTATTACGTAAGTGTCATTCACTATACATGCCATTACTGCATTAACACTAAAAATTAATGGTGTAAAGGCAATGGGATGCAGACTTAGCTTTTCGAAAAGATTTCTTTAAAATGTTTTTTTTTAAAATATTCGGCTTTGTTTCCACTATTTGAGCATAAACCATTTTCGAAAAGCGTTTGTATATTTATATTCTTTTTTACACCTCTATATATTTCTATTTTGAATGTATCAAATGTATCTACGTATGATTTTCTATTTTATTGATTTTACGTGTGATATTGTATATATTATTGTGTATATTGTAATATTATTTGGATTTGTACGTTCTGTTTTTTGGCGCCTTTGGGCCTTGGGTATCTCGCTGAATACATCTGGCTTATCTGATTTACTTGCATTTTGCGACATACCTCCAGAAAAGGCGCCAAGCATGTAGTCCTAAAAAGTGCCACTGACGACGGTTTTGGGGCTGCATGTTTATATTACGCCGTATTTATATATGTGTATATATATTTGTATGTTTGTATGTATATATATATATGTCTATGTTTGAATATTGTATTTTCTATTAATCTTTTCTCTTACCTTAATCCTATCCAAATTTATTCATCTAATTCGCTCTGATTTTTTTTACATGCACTATTCATCTTATATATGCATTTGCTATTTTTCACTATAACTTATCCATTATATAGCAGTGGCTCAATGAGCGCTAGACTTAGATAATTACACATTTATTTCTTCTTTATATTTTTCTTTATTATTCTTTTCTCCAATTCTAAATTTACTATATTTAAAATCTCTCTCTCTCTCTCTCTCTCTCTCTATATATATATATATAATATTCGCATTGTATATAAATATTATTTAATTTATATATAATATATTTATTGTATATATTATATATATATATATATATACACTTTAAATAATATAAATAATACCACGGATTTTGAATATGGAAATAGCAGCTGTTTAGAAAATAATCTAAAAAAACGGTGAACCAACTCTTTATAAGTTCATGAAAACATAGACAGTTCAATCATTGGTTTTTATAACTTCCTAAAGTAAATAATTTATATTAACATACATGGAAGTAAAGCGATTCACTGTGCTAAACATATCAGAAATCTTGGTAGAAGTACACAATAGACACTGTGTTTAGAAGTATATGTTTTAATACAGCTTCAAAACGGTTTTTCGAAGGCTTTTTTGCGCTCTTCAAAGAAGCTTACATAATAATGGAACTATTATAGTTCTGTTACTAGAACTACTATATGTACTATATATATATATTACGTATATTAGAATTACTATATATTATTAGAAATACTTTATTTTCATTAACACGTAAGATTGTTTGAAGAGGTTTAATGGCCTTCAAAAAGCGTTTTGAAGCTGTATCAAAACATACATTTCTAAAAACTGTGCCCATTGTGTTTTTTACCAAGATTTGTGTTATTACTATATATATATCTATTCGCAATTTTTCTTATTTGCTCTTATTACTTTTATTAGTTAGATACATATTTGTTTTTCGCGTAAAAAGAAATCTTTATATGAAAGCAGATAGATCAAATAAACTTCCAATAATAGTGGCACACATGGCTCTTTATTTATTATTAACTATTTATCCTTTATTATCTTTTTCCGTTCATATTGTTTCTGCACACGTGTGTTGATTGCAAATATGTATCGTTTCGTTCCCAAGGGATGTTAAAAGTTATCGGTTATATATTTATACAAGATAGTAATACCCTTTTGACGATTCTCAAAGTTAAACCCGACATTTTAAATTGAGAACACCAATTTGGAAGCAAATGGAATAACTCGATCAAGTTAAGCTCGCGTCAATTTCAGATAAATTTCCTAACTTCATCCGAATATAATCCGAATCTAATCCGAAAACTTGGTTAATGAGGTTTAAGCTATGGAAAGGATCATCGACAATATCCTTAATAATCTTGAACTTGAATTCCACATTTCAGAAAGTAATATTTCCCGGAATAGGGTTTGAATACTTCAGCTTTGAAAATTTAATACTTCACATAGTAATCCGCTCTTAAGCTCTCTCTCTCATCAGTTACCAAGATCGCTTTCAATACAGTCGTTCAGAATAATTTTGATCCACAGCTTCTCCATTTACCACATTTATATGCCAATGTTGTTTTGAGAGCTAATGGTGAAATGGAGGTATAATCCCTGAATCCTAACCTGATATTTACTAAATAGTGTACTGAATTGGCAAGTACGAATATTAATGATACAGATATCAAGAAATGAATTATTAGCATAGTGAAATCCTTCTATTTGTGAAAATACAATTCTACTCTTTGAGTTGGCATCAGATGTTTCAATAGTATATTTTGTTTTATTCCAGTCAGGGGATCGGGACATTTTGAAAAACTAAATTTGGCTTTTTTATGATTGAAAACTCTCTTCAATTCACCGTTCGTGATATTTTATGATTATTTTAATCATGAAATTTTTTTAATTTTTTATCTAATATTGGCTGTTTAAATCTCATCTGATATTATTACATCGTTTCACTTCATTGTATGTTTAATATATTTTACCTTTTGTATTTTTAATGTATTTTGTTCTTAAACCTGTCTTTTTAGTTTCACCTTGGCTGGCGCAGAATGACTTGTCCTTGCGCCATAAAACTACAACCAACCAACCAACTTCAATTCCACTTTGTCTGCACAAGTAATTTCAAAACAAAACATGTAAACGGAGCTTGTAAACAGTACTTTAGAATAATATATAAATGGCCAAATTATCTGTGCATAATTTTGAAAAATTATTTTTTAAAAGAGCAGAAAACCAGCTTCTTAACCTTGCCAGTAGACGGAAGCAGTGGGCCAAGTGCACAGTTATGGATTTAGATTAAGGCTATTCAAAATTCCTCAATTTACAATTTCTGCTCAGAAAGGCAAGACATGACGTATCAAGCACGTGCATGGTTGTGGAAAACCAATGAATTGCCTCGAGTTAAAGTTGAATAAGCCAAATAGTAAGATTGGGATGTAGTTTCATACATCGCACTGAGTGCTTTCAGGAAAAAGGTTAAATGTGGGAAATGTTTTGAATTGATAAAGTGAAACAGGTAATTTTTTTAACGTTACAATTATAGAAAATTAATTAGAGCCTATATAAAATGAAGTTATATGCAGGAAAATGTTAAGTCGAGGTTTCACTGTACTGGTTTCTCTTTTTATGTCAAATATTTTCTCTTTCTATGTACTAGATATACTAGATCAGTGGTGTCGAAATATTGTATGGACTCAAGCCAAAGTTTACAAATTACATTCATGTAGAAATGAGATACAAGGTATCAGGGAAGAAAGCTGCATACAAATAGGTTAAACATTAGTAAAATAGCAAATAAAAAGGTCATCCAAGCTTTCGGACGCGTCAGCAGCAGTCCTTTATCAGGAGTAATCATTACTCCTGATGGAAGACTGTTGCTAAAGTGTCCGAAAGCTTGGGTGATCTTTTTCAGTTGCTACTTTACCAATGTTTAACCTATTTGTATGTAAACTATATTCATGGTATTGCTAACGTACAAAGTACTTTGTAATGAGGGATAACAATAGAATATTTATAGTTGTAGAATTTTATTGAGAAATTTAAAAAGTAACATTAATTTCATAAAGATGAACTCTTATTGTAATGTACACGTTACCGCACAAATTGTCCAGATTTTTACTGTTATACATTGGATGCTAAATGCTTCACATCTGGTTTATATTTTGTCACCTTTAGTAACACACAGGTCGAATTCCATTTGTCAATCATCCTGTTTCTTAAACTTTCTTTTATAAAATTAGTTTTGGAAAATAAAAACTCCAAAGCATATGTAGATACGAAACATCATAATATAGCAGTCGCTGATGTTTTTAAACAACTAACGAATTCGAGAATGGTATTCCAAATTCTCATTATGGCGCTGAATTTTGTGGCCACCCTTCACAAATTTCGTAATGCCCAACTTCTCACTCACTTTCAGCTGCCGATTCATGTTTCTGGAGTGATGTATTTGTTGGTTAGTTTCTTTCACGCAAAATAACTTGTACATTGAACAATTAAAATAAAATCTTGAATAATTTATAAGCTTAAAAATTATTTTCGTAAATCATTCACGTGCCAGCAAAATTTTCGTACGTGCCAACTCTGAAATGCTTGCCATGCGTTGGACATTCCTACACTAGACGAACGCAAGAATTTTTCCAAAATTCAGGGGCAAATGTAGCGAACAAATGCAATTTGCCGTGCAGAAAAGCCTCAAACATTTCACAAACTACAGAAAACTAGTAACAACTACCTCTAATATTTTCTAACCACCGGTTAATTTTAAATTTAATAGCATTTAACTTAAGATACAAATAAGATTGCAGAATGCCCGGGGTAAATTTTGCCCTAACTTCTGTGAAGTGTCAAATGATCGTATAAGATTCATAGTAATTGACTCTCGATTGTCGAATGCTGTGGTGAAGAGAGAGAGAGAGAGAGAGAGAGAGGGGGGATCATTGTACATATTTGCATATCTTACGTCTTGAGACTGCGTTTTGGATCATCTGAAATGCAACAGAGGACCTAACGTAACCACAATATATTTGAATAAAGCCAAGTTTCTGGGATTGGAATGCTGCTCAGCGGGTTCAAAACGGCGGCTGTGACCATTGGATTATTGTGGTGCAGAAAAAGTGAGTCTAATTCTAGAATGCTTTTTCCTATCTATAAACGTTGGGTAATTCTTACCCCAAGGTGTGTGTTAACGGATTAAAATCTCATGGGGGAAATGAAAACTACCGCTTCTGAAGAAATGTAATGTTTTAGAAGAAACGGATGTTGGGGTTTTGAAGAAGTAAGTGCTAATGCCCATGAAATATTGAATGCCGATGCTTGCTTTTGAAGAAAGAGGAAGCTGATGCTTTTGAAGAAAGGGGATGCTGATGCTTTTGAAGAAGGGGAATGCTGATGCTTTGAAGGAATTGAACGCAGGTGTTCTTGATGAAAGCTGACGCTGATCCTTCTTAGAAAAAAGTAGGAAGTTGAATCACGTTTTAAAGCCAAAACTTTCGGTATATGGGACACATATATGACAAAGGAGAAATTTCTCCAATGACACCTTCATTAATTTGCTATTTCTAAATTACAGTGTAACGATTATAAACTATTTCACTCGTCTTTGCTCTATGAGAAAAACTCATTAACACTAATTCCAGGACTTCTTTAAAAGACCCTTAAGTAATAATAGAATATTGAAGATTGTTATGTGCATTTCGTTTATTTAAATTGCTTGTTCTCCTTTGCATATTTTGGTATGCAAATAGCAAGGTTCTTTCCAACGTATTTGCCATAAAGGATAAAAATAGTTAATATCGATGCGTCTATACAAAGGTTCTATATGTATGTACATCGTACTGAACAATTCATAACACTATTAAACTACCTGTAAAAAAAAAGAGAATATAAACTAGAATAGATTTTAGAAGTTTCGCTCAGTTTTATGAACTTTCTGAATGTCATGGGGTTAATATGCTGGAGGCTAATTAAGGGGCAATAATACTCGAGTTTCATAATAGTCAACCTTCATGCAAAAGATGAACAGAGCGCTATGAAAATTTTGTTGAACTTTCAATTTTTTTGCAAATTTTTGACGCAAACTCAAAATGCGCGTAGCAATATCGTTGATACCACTTTTCTGTACTTTTGATTACTTTCACTTTTTAATTTTAACCTGATGTTTATTTCGAATAATACCGTTGATATTGAAGCAATTTTTAAAGTGCAGTTTCATTTTACCGTAGGTGGGGAACCATTTGCCCCTTACTCAGGGCGTCCATGGGGGAGCGACTTATACATTACCCCTTCATCTCTATCAGTAGTATATTAGATCTTGCAAAGCAGAACAGGGAAAGGAAATTCACTGTTGCCATTTCCGAGAAAGAGATCTTGGAATTTTTCAACAAAAGGAGGACTTCATCATCTAGAGATCCACCGAGCACAGAACCGAATTTTCTACATCAGATACGCAAAAGGCTTCATTTCAATTTCGAAAACCGTACTTGTGTTGGAATGTTTCTGGAGACGGGACTCGTCTTTTATTCCATCAGTTGGATCTCCTCCAAAGCAAGAATGGAAGACGGCCTGTGTGCGCCATTGTCCAGGCCATGTCATTGTTCGTCCGGGATGGGAAGAAAGAATCCGGGATAGCTTCATCCTGGAGCGTTTTGTTGCTGCTAGCTCCCACGGAACGGGAAATGAAAATTAATGTTTCTGAGATTAGGATTTTTAGTTTACTTTCTTGAGCGGGATGCAGTCTAGTGGAAAAATGAAAGTTTAGTTATCGCGTGGGATTCTAGATCAGTTTCTTCGCCCTGGTTCTATATTTCTTATTTGGCCAATCGTTGAAACCTTCTGCTAACAAACGCTCATGTGAAAAATGTTTGTGCACAGCGTCAAAGGCAAATGAATGCTTAATATTTTGAAATATAATCTACACAGCACTGATAACCCTACTTTTCATTGTAACACTGAGTATAAATTATTTCCTCATGAAATATTTGGCTCCTTTTGTAAATATACTTGCAATAGAATGGTGTAAGAAATTGCATTGATAAAGCGCACATACATTGTTAAACACAAAAGGTATTATCCAATGTAGGTGTAAACCTGTGAAGTATTTGTTGACCAAAATATCGCCATAAAACAGAAATTTTGTCAGTTATAACGACGTTCTCAAGAGAGTACTGTCGATAAATTCATTAATTTCACTGCATTTGAATATACGCATGCAAACATTATTATCGTGAATCTTCATCAATCTCTTCTATCGAGCACGTCTCGTACCTCTACGAAAAAATTATGATCAGGTATTCACAATTTATTTACATATGCCAAAACTACTTTATAGCCCATAGAAATCATTATATTGATGTACAGATGTGCAAAATACAAATTATACTTTTAGGATTTTTTTTCACTGCGGTGGCGCAGTGATAACGCGTTCACTTAGCGTGCCGTTAATACGTGTTCGACTACCAACAACCGTGTTTAAAAGGACGCCAAATAACTAACTGCTCATTGTAGGCCAGGGCATTTACTCCCTAGGCATCCTACTTTGATGTGATGTTGTGATAAAGCGTTCACTCAGCGTGCCGTTAATCCGTGTTCGACTACCAACAACCGTGTCTAAAAGGACTGCTCATTATAAGCCAGGACATTTACTCCCTAGGCATCCTACTTTATGGTGGAGCAGTGATAACGCATCCACTTAGCGTGCCGTTAATCCGTGTTAGACTACCAACTGGGTCTAAAAGGACGTCTATTGACTAACTTCTCATTATAGGCCAGGACGTTAACTCCCTAGGCATCCTACTTTGATGTGATGTTGTGATAAAGCGTTCACTCAGCGTGCCGTTAATCCGTGTTCGACTACCAACAACCGTGTCTAAAAGGACTGCTCATTATAAGCCAGGACATTTACTCCCTAGGCATCCTACTTTATGGTGGAGCAGTGATAACGCATCCACTTAGCGTGCCGTTAATCCGTGTTAGACTACCAACTGGGTCTAAAAGGACGTCTATTGACTAACTTCTCATTATAGGCCAGGACGTTAACTCCCTAGGCTTGAGAGGTTCGAATTCTTCGGGAAAACGTAAGCCTAAGGCCCCTATCGGTAACGCTTTCGTCTATCGGTCCAGTCACTCGGGTTTGACTCCCAGTGACATTATAGACGTCGTGACAGTTTTTCCGCCTATCATTAACCCACTGTAGTATAGTGGAAACGCGTTCTCTTAGCTATGTTTAGCGAAACCCTTTTCTTCTCACACTGCCTGGTCCCGAAACCATTTATTTATCACATGTCTAGCCACGAAACTCGTTTCTTATCACATACATAGTCACGGAACTCTTTCTTATCGTAGGCCTATTCACGAAACCTTTTCTTATCGCATGCCTTGCCACTAAATCCTTTCCTTATTGCATGCCTATTCATGGAACCAATTTATCACATTCCTAGTCAAGAAACACGCTAATTGGAACACTTATAACATGCCCAGTCACGGAACCCGCTAAGCGGAACACTTTTCTTATCACATGTCTATTAACGAACCCCTTTCTTATCACATGCCCAGTTACGGAACGCGCTAAGCGGAACACTTTTCTTATCATATGTCTATTCACGAAACCTTTTCTTACCACATGCATAGTCACAGAACCCTTTCTTATCGCATGCCTTGTCACTAAACCCTTTCCTTATCGCATGCCTATTCACGGACCCACTTTATCACATGCCTAGTCAAGAAACACGCTAATTGGAACACTTACAACATGTCTAGTCACGGAATCCTCCCCTTTTTTAAATATTCAGGGAAATTTAAAGAACTATTATCTTGCACGCGAACATGAAAATAAGCAAAATTAGTATAAAAGGTAAGTTATACTCCACTATTGTTGCTGGATATTAAATATTATTATTAATTCTAAGCGGTTGCCATGGGGAAAAATTAGAGAATTTAGAGATTTTTAGTGAATTATCGGAAATGTTTCACAAATTGTTCGCTAATTCCTAATTAGTCGTCGCGGAACCCTGGTGAGCTGCGAAACTTACTTTGAGAAACTTTGCCCTAAACCCCAAGAGGTTCGGATTCCTGGGGAAAATGTAAGTTCATGTACCCCAAAATACGAACAAACAGAAATGGAGTTCAGAAACTGCGAAGCTTTAAATTTACAGGCGAGAACTGCGTACAGATAGTAAATCACGGTAGCCTAACGTCGCCAAACGGGTCGTTTTATCAAATAGTGCGACGAATAAAAGGATACTACGAATAAAAGGATACTATTTCTAATTAAGAACATCGTATGAACAGTCCGTCATATAAAGAGAACACTTTTACAGTATTCTTACAAGACATTTGTACAGAATATTTTTACAGTATTTTTACAAGACATTTGTACAGAATATTTTTACAGCATTTTAGAAGACAAGTTTGCAGTATTTTATAGGACATTTGTACAGAATATTTTTACA
>QLNU02015270.1:111244659-111256369 GCA_006491805.2 Dysdera silvatica | reverse complement strand
CTCGCTAACGAGCGAAGTATATTGTCAATATTGTAACAGACGACCTTCTCAACTCCTCTCCAAGATACTGTCTATTTCTAGTAAGAGGAAATGTCCTCTGTTGCCCATTTCTTGACCACCTTGGGAAGACAATGGCAGCACTCAGAGAAAACGACGCCAATAAATACGAAAGAAGACTTTTCTGTTTTCGCCTCCTCGTTGTGGTGGTTGCTGGCCATCGCCAAAGAAACCTCTCCAGGGAAAGGGAGATTTAATCTTCAAAGAAAAAGAAACTGCAAAACAATGAAAAGGTTATAACACAAAAGGATAGAAAAGGATCCAATCCCACTGGAGTTTCTTCTTCAGATGTTTTCATCTGCAGTACCCTGATGAAGTCGTTGCAATGGTTTTGCTGCCAATTCCCGAGTTGCAAACATTTCTCCCACCTTTCCGATAAATAAATACGTTTATATTCTCGCGTTTATATTCTCTCTATTTGGATTTCATTTGTTACAAATATATATATATATGCCCCACCCTTGAGCTGCATCTTGCCTTTGAATCTATGAAATATTCCAGAAAAAAAACCCCGATGGATTCTGAAATATAGTTCTTCAAATGCGTTTCTAAGCAAAAAGGAATGAAAAGTTTGTTTTTGGAAAGAGGAAATTTAGTCAGCTATCTCTGACCAACTTCATTTGTTTAAGGGATAGAACTTTCACGTGGTTTTACAGCCGTGAAGTGATGGAAATAGGATAGAATAACAGTATCTGAAAGCTTTGTGACTAATAAAGAATTATTCTTCGCACACCCATTCACCAGCATACCCAATTTGAAGAAAATATTAGAGACCTCAGCTCCTATCCATTTTCTGACGATTGATTTTCAATCTCAAATTGCAATTTCACCCCATGATTTAATTAAGAGGGTTACCTAAAAATTTATATCGTCAGTAAATGAAAATATCTCCATTATTTTAAATTGCTTAAAATTATTATAACACTGCGCAGTCCTACATTGTTGCAATACAATGGAGGCTCACGTTCTCCCAAGTGTAATTCAGTTATGGAAACAACATTAACAATAAATACTATTTTATATCTTTCACCTTCGTCTATATTCTAAATTTGTTTATTGTTGATAAATTATGGGCGGGCTTAACACCCACAAATCACAAGTATTTTTAGGGAGACCGAATGAAGCCGAGCAACTTAGAGCTGGTGATTTTATGACCCCTTAAAAAACAAAAAGCAGGAGAAAAGGAAAGATAAAATGATCAGAAATGAAAAGGTTCAATCAAATTATATGTATAGGTGCTCACATAAGGATATATACCAGATATTTCCTTAGTTCTTACGATATATATTATTCCATGGCCTCTAACACTCATCTCCTAAACCTTGCTTGTCTCAAAATGACCCTTGTCTTTGCACTATACAAATACAAACAACAAAAGGTCTCCTTAAATATGTTTCTACATGTCTAGTATATTTTTCTCCGGAGTAAAAACATCCGCAGCGATTATATTATTTAATCAAATTTTTAAAAATATATCCTACATTGGTTTTTTTAACCATGACAGAATAGAATACATTTGGACGCTATAAATATATTTTTGCCAAAACTGCTTTTTTCCAGTTTGCATTCCTTTTTCAAATAGAATTTGAAGCAAAGGTATTTTCTTTTCGTTGGAATTGCGCAATAAAAATTCAACAATTTTCACTTTCCCGCACTTCCAATGAAAAATTAATTTTTGCTTTTGAAGCTACGTGAAACGTGATCCGAAAATGAAATTTACTCGTCTGGTATTTCATTTTGACTACCTCGCTTTTTCCTAATTTCCATTTTTCCCTTTTTTGGGAACTTGGAAATGAAATCATTTTCAGAAATTTGGAAATTCTTTTCAAATTCCGAAATACATAAGTCGTTATTCCTTTTTCGGATGAAAGAACCGATCGATTTCATTCCACCATCCTTTGAAAGAAATCGCTTGCTTTATAATAATAATGTTTATTTTACAGGCAACCAAGAAAATAAACTTAAATGCAAATACAAAAAATAATATATTAGGAAGGTGTCTGACGAATGACAAGAAAAAAGCAGACTAAAAGTCAGTTTGACTAGTTTCGGCCACCCCTCAGATAATAAATTATTTAAATACATAAACACATTGGAAAAAAAACATAAATAAGGAAAAACAACGACATGTTATACAAAATAAATTATATATTGGCAAACAGAACATAAAGAAATAGATTTAGCTTTGACATTTAAAGTGCAGAAAAATAAACATTAACTATAAAAAAATGCAATAGAAGATATAAAGCATTGACAGGTAAGACACAGAAAATGGAATTAAATATTAGCATGTGAATAACAAGTATTTATTTAGAGAAGACTTAAACTTATGCTCGCCGTTATTATTAGTTAGACTGGTTGGGAGAAGATTCCAAACCATGTAATCTTGGGAGAAGTATAGTCATATAAATAATGAGAGGTGGATTGTAATGGGATAAGGCTTCTACCGGATCTAGAGGGATAGCGAGGATTCGTGGACGAATCTGAATAATATTTAAGTGAAAGCCTTTGCGAATACGTTTGAACATGAGAAGGGCCATTCGGGACTGAGCAATTAGAGAAAAGGATAACATAGCAAAAGAAGCCCACAGGTTGGCTCTGTTATTGAAAAACTTTGAAGTCATAATTTTTAATATATGTAATTGAATTTGTTCAAGTTTATGGATATTAGATTGAGTTATTTTTTACCAAATGTTATAACAATAGGTGAGGTGGGATTGTACCAGGGGAAAAATAAACAGAACAGATAGCTCTGATAGGAAGGCATTCGTGAATTCTTCGAAGAAGTCAAAAAAACCCTCGCTGCCTTAGATATAACACGTTCACAGTGAGGGGTTCAGGAGAGTTTATAATGCGATAATATCCCCAAGAATTTATGAGTAGATGCGAAAGGAATATTGTGATTATTTAATGCTTATTATGGAATAAAATAAAATAAGTTTTCGAGACATTGACCTTAAGTTTATTAAATTAAAACCAATCAAGAATTTTAGCTATCTGCAATTGAACGATTGATATTAGCTGATCAAGGTCATAGTGAGAGGCAGAGAAGTAAGTATCATCAGCATAGATTGTAGGACTACCATGGGTGAAGACCTAGAAAATATCATTAATGTAAACAAGGAACAAGAGTGGACCAGGTATGGAACCCTGAGGAACCCCTAAATAATTAACCATAATGTCAGACCTAATTCCATTCAGAAAAACATATTGTTTACGATTAGTCAAGAGATGTGCGAGAAGATCAAGGCATGGGCCCCTAATACCAATATCATGAAGTTTAAGAAAAAGAATGTCATGTGGGATGGACTCGAACGCCTTAAAGACACAAAAAATACGCCAATCGAAAAAAGGTGAGAACTAAATGCTTGCCTCATTGGGTTTAGAAAATTTATAAGGGAAAATTCCGTGGATTTGTTGGCAAGAAATCCGAACTGTGATTGGTGAATGAAAGAAAAATTAGAAATGAAATCAATCATCCTTCTAAAGAGAAGATGTGCAAATATTTTGGGAAAATTGAAATTATAGAGATTGGGCGATAATTTGAAGGATCAGTAGTACGATCACCTTTTTTAAAAATGGAGATAATCTTGGTGACTTTAAATTATTCAGGAACTTGTGATTTAATTAAAAATAAATAGGTGCGATAATGGCGCAAAGAGTAAGCTGGCAACGAATACCATGGCTCTAGGATGTAAATCATCACTACCAGGGGAACCGTGAACCTCAATGCGTTTGAATGAGGACAGTATCTCCTCCTCAGAAAATGTGAATAAAAAAATGAAGAATTAGAATTTGATAAATATCCACAACAGTCAAAAGGAGTATGAGTGAAAGAAGAATAAATGTCACTGGGAGTTTGTATAAAGGAGTTATTTAAAAAGTTGCAGATGTCCAGTGGGACATTAACCAAAGTATCATTGAACTTGAGTTCGATACCATTTAATTGTTGCCTGTTTTTTTTTTTACCAGAAATAGATCCGAGGTAATTCCACATTTTCTTAGAATCATTAGAAGAACAGATATCGAAATAGAAGGATCGCTTGGCCCTCATAATTTCTCTGTTAAGTTTGTTTCTGAATCTACGAAAGATATGTAAGTCAATTAAATTTCTTGAAGAAATAAATTTCGCGCACAGTCGATTTTTTTTATTTATTTTTATAAGAAAAGCATTTGTAAAACAACACATTTTATTTTTTTATTTTGAGGGTGGAAACATTTAGGAAAAATTTTGTTGTAAAGAAAAAATAATGAAGAATAGAAATTATTGTAGAATGATTCAGGATCATTATGAACAACGAGAGTAAGAAAGTTGATTAATTGAAGCTCGAAGAAAAATTTCTCAAGTGAAGACTTAGAAAATGTCCGATATAATAAATAAGTAGGAGATCCAGAAGAGCACGTGTTCAATGAAGGAAGAAGAGTGAGCCATATGGGAAGATGATCACTAATAGCATTCAATAGTAGTGTAGGATGATAAGCAGAATCCAGCGGAAAATTTAACAAAAGTGGATCATAGTCTGAGAGTGTGGAGTGATACGGGTAGGGAAGTCAATGATACTGTAAAACATGTAGGATTTAATTAAGTTTAAGTTCAAGGAGATTTGAGGAGAAAGAGAGAGAGAACCAGTCAATGTTAAAATCACCAATACATATATATAAGGTTGAATGATTTGTTGCAAAAATTGAAAACCGATTCGAGAATATCAGCGATTTATTATACTAGACGAAAGCCACCTTACGGACATAGCCTTATGGGACTTTGAGTAAGAGACAAGTTTTGAACTGTCCTTCGTTTGGCGTCTTGGACCGCTAGACGAATGAGGATCACTCAAGGTCACCCAAGACACTCCAGGCTAAACGGAGGGACCCTGGTTCGAATCCAGGATGGGGAAAGCGTCTCTTTTTCTCCAAAATTACATAAGCTCTAGTTTGAGCTGTAATTAATACGTGGGTGGCAAAAATTATAGTATAATAAATTCCCCCACGAAAACTCACAAAATTCTCGCCCCGGAGGCTTTCTTGTGTTGACCATATTTGGCAATTGTGTTATCCCTGCGGAGGGTAATAATACCTTAACATCAAAGGATTTCTTGACATCTCCTGAGGGTGGACGATATATTAGCGCTAGGGAATAAGTACCAAGGTCAAGATATATTAATTCGCAAAAATCCTAAATATGACAAAAATTCAAATAAGGGCAAAATGATTGGTAAGAGGGACAATATATGCCAACGCCCCCACCCCTTCTTCCAAGAGACCGACCCACTACCAAAGCCTGATAACAGTGTCCAAAATCAACACAATCATTATTAATCAACCAAGTCTCAACAAGGCAAATAATTTGCGGTTTAGAAACACAAAACTAGAGAAAAAGTTCTTCAATCTTATTAGATATACTTCGAATATTAAAAAATAAAATTGCTAACTGGCTAAAAAACCATAATGTGGACAGAAAAATAAAAATAAAATTAAAATAAAAAATAATAAACAAGAAAGAAGCCAAATACCGAGGAAGAAAAAAAACGTGGAAATAAAAGTAGAGAAAAAAATACGAGTTGATATATTAACGTCAAACGATATAAAAATCAATAAAAAGATCGTTGACACGCCCCACAGATGACCAGAATAAAACATGATGATAGTAGATAGTCGATCTAGATAAAGAATAATTCTACAAAAATAAATAACTAACCAGACATGTAGACGAGAAACTATAGAGATAAGGTAAATTATTGAGAATAGTGAAATTCTGTCCAGAAATGACACACAATCTCCCCGAAAATACGCAAAATAACATCAAATAAGGTGACAAATTGTGCAGAATAAAAAAATTAAGTTTTAACATTTTGATCAAGTATTAGCATAATAAAGTCAAATTTTAACCATTCACAGAGTATGTATAATAAATTATATAGTTTTAAACCGTTCCCAAAAGAATTGTTAATAAAATAAAAAAGTCCAATTGCCATTAGATTAGATTAAATTATAAGTACCAAAATATCCCCAATTTGTAGTACGGCAACTGAGTCTGTGAAAAATATAAGAGTTTTAATGGTATAAAATAAGAAATGTAATGAGATATATATATACACATATAAAAAGATAAAATAATATAAAGAGTAACACAGTATGCAATACTCCTAAACTTCTTGTTATTCCTTGGTAAGTGGTAGGATGGAAAGCATTTATGTCACAAGGACAACACATGTTTACAGAAAATAACTAAGGTTTTGAAAGAATTGAAATAGAACTGAATAATTTAGATGTGTATAGTGAAATGCAAATGTATATTTTTATAAGAGCATTGGAAGAGGTGTGTTAGTAACACACAGACAAAAAAACAATTAAAACAACAAAACAACAAAATCCCAACAATACCATTTCTTGTAATCGCGTCTAACTAAATTCTTAGTGCCCGAAAATTCAGATTAGTTAAACGAATAATTGTATCTATGGAGAATGTAGAAAGAAAATTTCATTATCATCCCAGGTGTTTTTTCCAGATGATTGGTTGGAAGCAGTGCATTTATGGCACAAGGACAATAATTTATTATAAAGAAGGAACTTAAATTTATTTGAATTGAATAATTGCACAATAATTGAATAGTAAATATATAAATAGTGATATAGAAATATATAATCATATCAGTGTTTTCGAAGAGGTATGTTAACAGCTCCAAGATAAAACGGCACTATAAAATGACAATATTATATCACAAGTTTAAAAAATTGAATTAAATTCCAAGCACCTAAATATCTGAAATTAATGGTATGACAGCGCATTTATACAAAATATAGTGGGGAAATTACATTATTTTTTTAAGTTTTAAGGTATTCCTGGAAAGATTGGTTAGATGAAGTGTATTTATGGTGCAAGGACAATAAATTTTTAAGAAGAAATTTAGAATTTAGTGACATTGCAGAACCCAAGTTTCATTATTTATTATAGATAGTATAGATGTATACTTTTACTAGTGTATTCAAACTTTACTTCTTTGAATACACTAGTGTAGATGTATACTTTTACTAGTGTATTCAAAGAAGTCAAGTTCACAGGTAAAAAAAAACACTATATCATATGGATACTAAATGTATAATATTCTGAATGAGAGCGGATGAGACAAATACTTTGTTTTAAATTTGCGATCAATTTCATTGCGATCATTCTCATAGCGATAATTTTCATTACGAACATTCGCACTGTAAGACACCCATTCTTCGTGCAGAATAAATATTAATACTTCATCTTTATCAAAAATATGTACATATTCACACAGCCAGTAGCGTAGTAAAAGGGCTCAAACCCCTCTGTTAGACAGCAGGGAAAACTATTCTATTTGACTCTAGATCACATGATCTTTCATAAAATTATTTGAGCCCCAAAGATTTTAGAATTCCTACGCCTCTGATAATCATAGTATGTTATAAAAAGTATCACTAAGATTTTGCCGAGCTAGCGATAGGTAAAGACTTTAATATCGACATAGCCCATGTTGCCTTGGTTCTCTACAGCTGGGTTTAATGTCGACAGTTCCAAATATTAACGTTGCGCAATAAAAAAAAAACATAATTTCAAAATCCCAGCCATATCGACGGACCCGTAGTCCGATGTTTGATTCCATGATTTAGTAGTGCAGATGAGCAACATAAATGTGTACACTGAAATTTGATGTACTAGTAAAAGCATCGATCGAATAAAAATTTAGAGATGGTGTTTTGATCTTTGTTTTTTCTCAGTTTTTTCTTCATTTCTCTTTACGTCGACAAGTTATCCTACAGTATATTTTGATAATACTGCTGAGTTCTCATTAATTTCATCGCATTCCATAAATTTAGTCGGATTGTGAAATGTAACATTGTTCCAGCAGAGCAAACTGTTGTTCAATTAAATATTTCGGCTGAACGCAGTGAGCTTCTGTTTAATAAAATATGCAATAACTCCAGAGATGTTCTGCTCCCACAGGTGTAGGAAATGTTTCGAAAACCAGCTATCGATCCCGGATGCCATATCAGAACGAACAACTCAGAGAAAGAGAACGTCTCCGAAGTAAAATCTAATAAACAAAGATAATTATAAATAAAGGGAATTTCTACGAAGAACGACGTAGCGAACGGAACCGGATTTTAAGAGAAGAAAGGAATTGATACTAAGCAAAATAAAAGAGAATATTTTTATTTGGTAGAAAATAACTGAGCGTAGGGAAATCTAGCGAAATAATTTCAGAAAATACAACCCTGAAATCGCAGTAACAATCGGAGATTAGCAGAAAACGACGAAGACTTAGCAACAAAATGTAAAAAAATAAGTAACTCGTTAAAGTTGAAATATGTGGGTGGAAAGAGAAATAAATATGTAAGAAGACCAGTAAAATAAAATTAACTGATTCGAAATGAAGATAGACGTAGGGAAATATTTGTAGGTTTTCAGACTGTTTTCTTTATCGAATATTCTGTAATCGAAATTTATAAAATAATGAAACCCATAAAATAATGAAATTCATAAAATAATGAAACTCATAAAATAATGAAACTCATAAAATAATGAAATCTAATAATTAATCGAAAGTCATAAAACAGCCTAAATTCATCAAGTAATCGAAATTCATCAATTAAGCGAAATTCGTCGTTTTCTTCATTGAAGCAAAAAGTATTCAAACAGACAATGGTATTATAAAATGCAATTTATGTTGATTATAGAAGTTGGAATCAATAAGAATGTGAGGTTTATTAATTTCAAAATAATTTTTGCTAGCAATAATTATTATTTCTGTACTTTTCTAATCCTATCTGTTTAAAATAAGTTAAAATTATGTATTTCAGACAAACATACGACTGCCTTTAGCGCGAAATAAATTAAATAAATTACAACTGGTGTTAGAAACAAATACATTAGCATTTTGAGAAGCAGCCATTAAAACTACATAGAACAAGTTGAAGGCAGATGTGCGGTGGCGCAGTGTGGTAACGCGTTCTCCTATTGCGCGGCTAATCCGGGTTCGACTCCCAGCAGTGCAAAAAGAACGCTTACTCAGAGATCTCATAAAGATCGCACTGCTCACTGTAGTCCGGGGTTTGGTTCCCTAGGCCTTAAGAGGTTCGGATTCCTCGGAAAACAGTAGGTCCCGGCGCAGCATGACCACTGTAGTCTTTGAGCCGTAAAACCAGAAGAAAGTGAAATGAAGCTGCAGCAGCTTCGAAACATCTACCTGCTGCTTGTTCCACATACCGCTTTTAATGGCTGCTTTCTCAAAATGCTAATGTACACGACTGTCTATTGTTAACGACAAAGTGAAATATACAAAACCACGCCGATGCAAATGGCGAGACAATGATATTATTGAGAACAAAGACAACGCGTATCAAATAATCGAGCACGTAGAACAGAAACTAAGAACGCTATTGCCACTTGTGGAAATGATATTGATAACTAAAGGAAAGGAATGCACTAATGGGAGATTTCATTTTATTTTAATATCCCCTTAGTTGAAAATTTAACCACCTATTCCTTTATGATTTGAAAACTTAATCATTAATCTATTTATATTTAAGAACTTAAACATTAATTAATGTATTTATAATTAAATATAAGCAAATTAGAAAGCTCTGTTTTCATTCTAAAAACAAAATCTCATAAACTAACTCTGTAATCAAAAAATTACCACGAATTTTCAATTGCAGTTATGATTGTAGCTGAAGTAAAAATATAACTATACAAGCGCAGAAGTACAAATTGCAGCAAAGATAAATAGCCATATTTAAAGACTCTAGTCTTTGATCTTGGTACAAATCTTTTCCTGATTCTAGTCTTACATCGCATACACTCACATGATTTCTGTTCCTTAAAACATGACTCAAGTTAAAAGACAAAACTTGGAGGAACTTGGAATTGCTTAATCAATTGCCAGATAACTTTATGACGCACCGAAAATTTGTTTGCAGTGCCATTACCTCTAGTGCCTGCAATGCACTGAGGGACACGACGAGAAGCTCGAACGTTTGCTTCTGTTTTGTCCGGCTTATCACTTTTTCCTTGAAGAGCTCTTTGTAGCTTGCGGAAAGCTATATCTTCCTACTCCTCCATCACTGGCTCGCCATTCATCGAAATCCTTGCCTTCAGCGGAATCTCCTGTCTGCGCTGCGTTCATTCTTTCTTTACAGGCACGGGCGTTTGCTGCAATGTCTCCTCACAACTCACGCCCGATTCCTCAATCGGGTCAGCTGTCATTGTCTTTTATTCGTGTGCATGTGATCTTCTTTCTGTTATTGAAACAGCCCTCTTCGGGAAAACAGTGCCGCAGCAGTGGACAACTTTCCTGAACTAATTTGAACAATCAACAACATGACATTTACCCTACATGAAGTACTGTAAGCATGTATAGTACAGTCGTGGCAAATCACTTTACAGAATGATTTTATTCATCGCTAATAAACGAAAAGATTCGTTCATTAATTCGGTCATATTAAAAGCTTTTCCACACAGATAATATATATATATATATATATAATAAACTAAAATCATGTTCAACAATTTCGTAAAGGAAACAAAAATACAAGTTGACAACATTGAGCAAGAAGTTACTGATTCATATATTTACCTTGGCCAGCTGATTTCAATGGATGGCAACATTATGAAAGAACTCAACAGACGTATTAAACTTGGCTGGAGTGCATTTGGAAGAAACAGTTTTATCCTGAAGGGGAAATTGCCTTTGTGTCTAAAAAGAAAGGTCTTCAACCAGTGTGTATTGCCAGTCCTCTCTTATGGATCAGAGACATGGAGTCTAACAGTTGGAGCAATACGAAAGTTACAGACAACGCAAAGGAGCATGGAGAGGTGCATGCTTGGAATAACTAGGAGAGATCGAAAAAGAAACACTTGGGTGAGAGAGCAAACTAGAGTAGAGGACATCATTGTTAAAGTAAAAGGGCTGAAATGGCGATGGGCTGGGCATATTGCAAGAAGAACTGATCAACGATGGACAACAGAAATTCTGAACTGGATTCCAAGAGACCACCGAAGACCTAGAAAACGTCCTCAAACTAGATGGGTGGATGAAATAAGAAAACAGGTTGGGGTGACGTGGAAGCGAATTGCTCAGGATAGACTTGTGTGGAAAGCATTTGGAGAGACCTTCATCCAGCAGTGGATAGATAATGGTTGAATATGATGATGATGATGATGATATATACACACACACATATATAAAGAGCATGAAACACTTACCTTGGATTATCGTGTATTTGGGTTACAGAAAGCAAAATTATTCGAAATATGTTTAATTAAATACTTTGTTTTCTCAGATACAATTTTTCACTCATAAACATAGTGTGCTCAATGTCAATAGGTCTGTTTCTGTGAATCGACATTATTGCCAAGCATCATTAACAGTTCTAACTCATGGTTGAGCGCATATATACTCTATAACAAAAAAATCGACGCACCAAGAAGGGGTTATCCGATTGTAATGAAATTTCGTATGCAAAGACATTTTGACCGAACATGCAAATGATTAAAATTTGGTGTCCAATGAATGAATAGCGGGAACTCCAGCGCATCGGAACTGCGCATTCAGCAGGTGTATATAAGGAGCGATTCTCAATATGTGGTCAAAATTTCTGTTGCATTTTGACTGCGGATATCTTACGTCGA
>QLNU02015270.1:111134873-111244559 GCA_006491805.2 Dysdera silvatica | reverse complement strand
GGGGAAATTGGTGGTGTAACCTGTAAAAAGCACAATAGCAAATTATCTGAGAAGACGAAACAGCTCATGAAAAGGCGAAGAGATATGAAGGTGGACAATCGAAATACCAGTTCCAGGATTGAGTACATAGAACTTTGTAAAACTCTGCGCAAAAGCATGAAAGAAGACATAAGAAAATTCAACTGTGAGTTAGTAAGGAAGGCCATTGAAAATAACAAGAGCCTTAGGGTTGTTAAAGGAAGTTTATCTGTTGGGAAGAAACACATCATTGCATTAAAAGGAGAGGATGGCACCGTAACAAGAAATAGGGAAGAAATACTTAGAAGAGTTGAAGAATTCTACAAAAAACTATATGAAAGTAACAGTGGATTAAACGAAGACATTGAAATAGTCGAAGGAACAGCTCCTAAAATCTTAAAAGAAGAAGTTTCATTTGCAATAAAAAATATGAAGAAAGGAAGAGCCCCTGGTGATGATGGTATTACATTAGATATCCTAAAAGAAGCTGGAGAATATGTAGAAGACATACTTGCAAAATTCTTTACCAAATGTCTTAACAGCGGTAACATACCAAACCAATGGGATTCTGCAACAGTAATTCTTTTGCATAAAAAAGGTGATAAAGAGGATTTGAAAAATTACCGACCAATTAGCTTGTTACCTGCTATTTATAAAATCTTCACAAAAGTGCTAACACATCGCCTGCAGAAAAAATTAGATGCAGCTCAACCAAGAGAACAAGCTGGATTTCGAAGTGGATTCAGTACAGTGGACCATATTCAAGTATTAAGAGAATTAATTGAAAGAACACATGAATATGAACTTCCATTGTGTGTTGCATTTATTGACTATGAGAAGGCCTTTGACTCTATAAAAACATCAGCAGTCATCAACTCTTTAAGATCAACAGACATTGAGGATGTGTACATTGACATGGTGAAACGTGTGTATAAAAATGCAAGTGCAAAATTTCGGTTACATAAAGATACCAAAACTATCAAACTTGGCAAAGGGGTGAGGCAGGGAGATACCATTTCTCCAAAACTTTTTACTTCTGCTTTACAGATGATTTTTCAGCTGATAAATTGGAATAACAAGGGAATAAAAATAAATGGTGAATATTTAAATCATCTGCGGTTTGCTGATGACATTGTTATTTTTTCAACGAACCCATTAGAACTCCAAGACATGGTACAGGAGCTCTCAACTAGAAGTAAAGAAGTTGGACTCAAGATGAACCTACAAAAAACTAAGATCATGTTCAATAATTTTGTAGAGGAAACAAAAATACAAGTTGACAACATTGAGCTAGAAATTGCTGATTCATATATTTACCTTGGCCAGCTGATTTCAATGGATGGCAACATTATGAAAGAACTCAACAGACGTATTAAACTTGGCTGGAGTGCATTTGGAAGAAACAGTTTTATCCTGAAGGGGAAATTGCCTTTGTGTCTAAAAAGAAAGGTCTTCAACCAGTGTGTATTGCCAGTCCTCTCTTATGGATCAGAGACATGGAGTCTAACAGTTGGAGCAATACGAAAGTTACAGACAACGCAAAGGAGCATGGAGAGGTGCATGCTTGGAATAACTAGGAGAGATCGAAAAAGAAACACTTGGGTGAGAGAGCAAACTAGAGTAGAGGACATCATTGTTAAAGTAAAAGGGCTGAAATGGCGATGGGCTGGGCATATTGCAAGAAGAACTGATCAACGATGGACAACAGAAATTCTGAACTGGATTCCAAGAGACCACCGAAGACCTAGAAAACGTCCTCAAACTAGATGGGTGGATGAAATAAGAAAAGAGGTTGGGGTGACGTGGAAACGAATGGCCCAGGATAGACTTGTGTGGAAAGCATTTGGAGAGACCTTCATCCAGCAGTGGATAGATAATGGTTGAATATGATGATGATGATGATATATATATAAATAATGTGTGTGAATGAAAGAGACGTTCTTAAAATCGAGAGAATCGCTATAAACTAAGGTTTACAATCGGGACAATCATCTAGCCGTCGATGAACTTTACACTCGAGATGTTCGATGAGAATTGGGAATTGCTATAGAACGTCTCGATTTGAACTTCAAATAATTGAGGAAATTGATGACATCTCGCAGTCGCGCAACACTAAGTCGAATACAGTTATGCGTAACGACCTTCAAGGAATAGCCAAAATTTTTTACTCTAGAAACGTAGTCTAAAGAAAACAGCAATATAGAACTTGGGAACAATCCAAAGAAATATGGAGAGGTGCATTATTTGAATAAATAGGAAGAAACGAAAAAAAAATTTGGATTAGTGAGCAAACAAGGGTTAATTATATTTGTGTTAAACAGTTGAAATAGCAATGAGCTGGGTATATCGCAAGCAGAACTTACCAACAATATGTAACTGAAATTCTGAAATAGATTAAGAAAGACGATAAAAGACAAAAAAAAATCCTTTGGTTGGTGTATGAAAAAAAAAAGGTTGAAATGGTATGTAAACAAATTGTTCAGCATAGACTTAACTGGAAAGCACTTTAAGAGCCCTTCATCCAGCAGTGAATCGATAATGATTGCATAACAATATGGTGTATTTACATACAAAATTCAAACACTGATAAAATAGCAAATGGGAACAGTTCACCCAAAATTTCGGACACGTCTGCAGCAGTCCTTCATCAAGAGAAATGATACATTTATATGTGGATAATCCACCAGGGGACATTTCGGAATTTTGAAATAAAATACTCCGGTTGACTCTAAAACGAAAGTCGTCAAAACCGAGTGCGAGAGAGTACAACTTTTAAAATATCTTATTTGTGTAATATTGCTTCCCGTAAAGGACACCCCGAATAACGGACATCATTATTTAATGGACGATTTATTCCTCTGGTTTCCAATCTCTTTGAATAAGGACCTTAATATTTTTAACCTTCGAAGAAGGGACAAAATTCAAGGTCCCACAAGTGCTCATTATTGGGAGGAAACACACTGTATATAAAAATTATGCAAACAAAGAAATTCTATCTCCTGGAATCTAAATAAAGTTACATTTGTGAAAACATGAAACACGCAATTAAACAGATTCCGCAATTGAAAACAACGAGCTTTAAGTTATTTCTCTCCGAAATATAATCAAAATGGATGACAGAATAAAATAATACCAATTTCAAATAGGAAAAGTATTCTCTATTTAAATTATTCGTGATCAAGAAAAAAGAAACAAATTCCACAGCTGCAAATATTCAAAGAAGTGTAACAGAAATCCTGTGATCCTTAAACAAACGAATTAAAGAAAAATAATTCTGTTTTATTGACTTTGGAAAAATAATTCCGTTGCAAAAATATTGCGCTTGGAAAGCGACAAAATTAAACTATATATAAAGAAGAAAGTCCTTCTCATGAATACATTAAATGGGGATACTGCAAATGAAAATTGAGGATTTTATCAGAGGAATATGCAAAATAGATGGGAAAATATTTTGCATTTTTCTCATCAAATGTATTTAATTTTGCACAAAGTAAACACTCCGACGCAAAATAAACTCTGTTAAAAGAAGACAAAAATAGTCTTCAAGCATAGAGCGGACGCGCGACTATATTTTTTCGAAATACATTGCACAGTGACTGAATTTATAATATCTTAGTGGAAAACTCGTGAAGAAATAAATGAAAAATATCGTAATACGGTATAAAATAATCTGTCACATACGTAATAGTCTAGCAATAGTTAAATTATTACTAATTTATTTTAAGGCGTTTATTTATACCTAATATTTAATATGATACGTTTCTCCAGAAGAGGGGATTGTGTTGTGAACGAAAATTCTTTCTCGGATCCTCTTAAAATTATTTATGTGTTGTAAAATAAATATTAGATCGTCCCCAGCATAACATAAGAAAACGTCTCAAATATGAGTATGCGTGCATGTTATAGAGCAGGATTGTCAAACATACGGCCTGCGAACCTGAATCCGGCCTAACAACAGTATTAATCCGGTCCGCCGACAACTGTTTGGAATAAAAAAAAATTTCAAAACAAAGATTTTAGATAATTTTTTTTAGAATAATCGCGGGGACAGCGTGATTGACCACTTTACATATCGAAAGTGAACAAACAAATTACCGAAAAAAACTAAAGGAACGGTTTTTTTTACAACACCGCTGGCCCGCGAGAACGGTGAAAAACTTTTAAATGGCCCGCTTTAAAACCAAATAATAACCACCAAAAGTGCATAATTCAGTTGTAGAGCGTATTATATGCTCTTAATAACATCGAAAGTACATTGTGCAACTTCGGCATTTATATTTGTTATTATGTATCTATGAATGCATGTACACACATGTATTCTGCAATACTTACATAAAATATTGCATTTATATTTGCGTGCATGATAAAAATAATTTTATTCATTTTCTTTAATTGCACACTATTAGTTTTCCTTTCCAATTAAAAGCAAATATCTTTCCAGGTAAATCCCAGGAAATGGAAAATTCATTACTTTTAATAATGTTCTCACCTACTTAGCATGATTTTACAATCTTTTTTTCCGACAATATTATTGCTATACTTCCTGTAATCATTATCTGATATATGCGTTCAGTTCGTAATAAAGAGACTCTACGCATCGTGTTTTATAAACGAATTATACGTATCCAAATTTTCATCGTAAGAATTTTCTATTTGCTATGCTATCCAGGTTTTATCCTAAAATTTGGATAAAATTTGGGATAAAATCCTTTTGGATAAAATCTTTCTGTGTATGCACTAGAGAATGTTTAGGACCTCCAAGTTGAATGAACCACATACCAATACTTTTTCCTCTATCAATGGTAAAAGGAAACTCTTAGAAGTGAACTTCTCAGGAGAAAATACATACGTATTACTCGTTTTCGAGGCCCTTAGATATTATTATATGTCTAGAAAAATTACATTCCCTTTCTGAGTTTTGATACGCTTTCATCGATTTGATTCCCTGTGCTTTAATTTCTCATTCGTATCGCATACAAATTGCCTTTGAAGAAGTATGAGCAACGTCTTGAAAAAGTAATCTGAAAATTTAGTTTCGCGGATATAAGATACCCATATTAAAAGAAATTTAAAAAAAAAACCAAAACGTTCAATCCTGTGTAAATCTTGAAATATAAATATCATTGTTTGAGTAAACATGATTTTATTCATTTATTTATACAAAAAAATCAAACACTACGCAGATTAAATTAAGAAACAATTTTTATCAACGTTCTTTAGGCGTAGTAATATGAACGCCGATGTTATGTCACAGTTAGATGGTGAAACGTTCGTAAAGAAATGTTCTCTGTGCCCAGTGAATCACCATCCCACGACCTTCCATCATCCGGGCAAGAACTCTATCAACTGAGCTCCTGCTCGGATTTTAGAAGGCCATAGGTTAGTACCCCACCTCAAGTAGAAGACATTTCTTTTCTTTGCGAACGTTTCACCATCTAACCATGCCATAACATCGGCGTTAATATTACTACGCCTAAAAAAAAAAGTTGATAAAGATTGTTTCTTATTGGTTTTATTCATTGTAAAAGAAAGCTATTGTTTCAAAGAATTCATGAAACTTGGAGAATGGTTAAGTATATAGCTGAGATTTGTTTAAGGCATAAGGGGGAGAGGGCAGTTAAAGTCATGCAGCGCTTGGATTTAGTTTTCTGAGGGGCCCGAATCCCTATTGCCAAACCAACGGTGGAAAGAAACGACAGGCGTCTACTATACCATTGGCATTGGACACGTTGTTGTTGTTGGTTGCGCAAGAAAGCAATGGAAAAGTTGGCCGAAATAGCAGAGCTGTGTTTTTCGCAAAGGCTTTTGTATTTTCAGGAATTGAACACGTGTTAATAGTCATTGACGTATCTGTCCTAGAGGGAGATAATTATTTTCTTGGAAGGCTAAATCCCCCCTAGTTACGCCACTGACGATAAATACGGGCGTTAGTATTACGTCATCTTAGGACTGTGTGGCTGAGGCCTTTGGGTTGTCGCTGAAAAATGCAAGTCTTTCAAATTCGATTGAACAAAGATGTAAGTCTACAATCACACCTCGTTAAGACGAACACCAAGGGGAACAGAAAATATGTTTTCATTAAGAGTAATTCGCCTTTTCCAGAAAGCATAGTATGCTATACAATCTGACGGGACTTCAGAAAACGGTTCGTATTAAAAGTAATTCGTCTTAAGCGTATTCTCCTTGACGAGGTTGGACTGTACCATCTCATCATTACTGGATGGATGTCTATTTCTCAATATCTTTCACACCCATTTCTCTCCAATCTCTGTAGGACGCTCTATGTACGGTCTCACCTTGCTTGGCGCAGAATGATCATTGTTGTCCTTGCGCCATAAAAATGCAACCAACCATCTGTAAGATGCGCGTCCTAGAAGTCTCATATTGACGAGCGGCAGATACTTTCTCCTATTATAAATTAGCCTTATATATTATTTAGTAACTTACAGTTAGACTATAATTTTATAATAAGTGTGCCTTATTATAAATTAGTCCCACTATCCTTTAAAAACCTGAATGCCTCATATTATGTAAAACGTTAATTTTGAACATGGTTTTATTATTTTCAACTCAAATAAGGTAATAAATCGTTCTTGAAAGAACAAATAACGATATATCGCGCGGTGTATCTCACAGATATATATTATATTTTAACCCAAAAATGAGGGTTTTGATGGATGAAAAGTAAAAGTTTGTATTAAATTAGCTGTGAAACGGATTCGTGCCACTTTAGCATAATTAGTTGAAATTGTCCAAGGATTTGATGGGGAAAAATAGAACAGTGTGTGCGGAAAAACAGAAACCAGAACTCCCGCGGAAAGAATGTAGACAAATATACATAATTGCTCTTGAAAAAGAACCATAGGAGATGGAATTAAACAAGAGGTGAAAAGCTCAGAAGACAGACAAAACCCCGATGTAAATAAAAACAGTTTTTAAAGGCTCTATATACCTCTGGAGATTAAATGAAAAAAGTTGAATTTTAGGAGGAATGAAAGAAGTTGAGATCAGGCACAAAGCCACTGTGCATGCAAATGCGCTCCGGTGGCTTTATGTGTTGCACATATTTGTGTGACACATTTGGCAATTATGTTAACATTGAGAAGGGTAATTATATATATATATATATATATATATATATGTGTTGCAAATCAGTCTTCCAAAAGCATACTCTAATCAAATATAATATTTGAATTCACCCTTAAAATACTGAGCCTTCAGATGCAGTGAATCCTCCCACGGCTCCCTACCTATGGTTTCTGGCGAGGTGGAGTTGCTGAATTGATGTGAAGTCATCAACGAATAATGAGTTAGATGTTGAAGCCATGAACGGCTCTCCATATGTCAGGGATGAATCTCAGCCAGTAATATAAAAGCATTTCTATGTGTTCGCCAAAGTATCCAGAAAACACTCGAGTAAATACCCCGGAGATTTCTCGGCATCATGTAAATCCATATTTTGGCCATTTCAACCCCCACCCTTATTAAGCAAAAATTAACATTGGCTACCATGGGTGAATAAGACTAACGGCAACCCCCTCCCCACAGGGTATTTACGTAATACTTAAACTCTCCTTTTCACCCTAAACGAAGTTTTCAAAATTATTGTTGTTGGCAAGCACATAATATATACATTTATAAATAAATAAATATAGAAACTTAAATTAACGCAGTTTAATTTTGAAAATATTGACAGCTGTTTCAATAGCACGTGGCTATTTTCGTCAGAATGATACTACAGATACGTTGGTTAATGTTGCTATTCAAGCGTTGGCATACCGTAGAACATAAACCGTAGAAAGTGGAAAAATAAAATTATCACTCAAATCTGTGGCGACGTCACCGATTGCGAAATCGGTAAATACGAGAAATCCGTGAAACAATCTCTTGTTGTAGCACGAGAATGCGAGAAAAAGGCAGTTAAAGTAAAACAGGTTGAAAAATAAAACTGAAATAAACGGAGCAAGCAAAATTAATGGTTAATTGGTGGAAACAATTGATTGATCCGGAAGAAACACGCTTTCATCCGAATCATTCACAGCGTATTTACTCATTTGATAGATGTGCACCGCTTCTAAAAAATTCAAGTCGGACGAACTGCGAATTCGTTCTAATGTCTTGGCATCGGAGAAGGCAAAGCGGTGGCTACCGCTCCAACAATGGTTTGCTACAGCTGATTTCTGGAATTCTTGATGAAGAAAGTAATGCTGATGCTCCTTAATCCTAAAACGAAGTATCTTCTCATCTGTCCAGCATAATATTTTTCACAGTCTTTGCATTCTATCTTGTAAACGCCGCATTCATCAGTATCAGGGATGGTATCCTTGATCTGTAGGGAACCGATCTTGTTGGTGGGACGAAAGACAACCCTAAAGTTGAAACTACGGTGGAAAGAAGCAATTCTGGATGCAATTTTAGGGTTAAACTGGGTGCAAACTGTGTTCTTAGGAAGAGGAGTAACGGTTAAATGTAGAGGATGGTGAAGTCTTTCTTGAAAGTTTAATAACCACACGATCAATAACTGAAGGTTTGCATCCACAGCGTTAAGCAATAGTATTCATATACTGAAATTCACTAAACAAGTCTTCTTGTGAAAAATAAGGTGAGAGCTGTGGATACTAACCAGAATAATGAGCTCATTTTTTGTGACTGAGAATGCGCAGAGGTGGCATGTTGTAACAGAAAAACGGAGACTGGCTGGCGATTTGTTTGGAATCCCGAATGTGTAATAAGCACATTTTAAAAAAGGTAACTGAAAATTTTGTTCCACTTCGACACTAAATTGAATGAATGGATAGATGGAATTGAGGACGTCCAATGGCAAAACAGATCCATTTGTTCGCAAAGCATGATGGGCCAGGCAAATGTATCGCCCACATATCGAAATCAACATTTAAAAGTCAAGAAGTTGGTGTATTTTTCTTCAACGAAATGAATATATAAATATTGCAAAGAAGAGGAGAAGTAGGGTTGCCCATTGCGAGCCCCTCAACCTGTTTGAGAAACCGATTTTGGAATTAAAAACGGGTGTGGCCAATGCAAAGTTCGGTAAGCCGTACGAGTTTACCAATTTCAAAATCTGAGTAGTAAAATTCTGTCATACGTTTGGAAAGAGGACGAAGAGAACCTTTGATGGGTACTTTTGTAAACAGGCCGCAAATGATACCATTTTGCAAGGACCAGGAGAGACGGATTTAAGGTGGGTGAGGAACTGCGATGAATTTTGATAGTAAAGTTGTTGTTTTTGAGAAAAGGTGAAAATCTATTAAGCACATGCTTGGATAGAGAATGAGTAAGAGTTAGAAGCGGTGCATGTTTATCAAATGGGTAAATACGCCGTGAATGATCCGGATGAACGGGTGTTTCACCCATATCACAACAAGGAATTATTCCCACAAATTAACCATTAATTTTGCTTTTTCCGATTACTTTTGTTTTATTTTTCACCCTTTTTTCTTTAACTGCCTTTTTCCCATTCCCGTGCTACAATAAGAAACTATTCCATGGACTTCTTCTCGCATTTACCGATTCCGCAATCGGAGACGTCGCCATTGACTTGAGTGTTAATTTCAATTTTTCCTTTCTATGGTTTATGTTCTACAGTATGGCATCGTTTGACTAGCAACGTTAACCAACCTATTAGTTGCATCATTGTGATGAATATAGCCACAGGCTATTGAAACAGCAGTTAATGTTTTTAAAATTAAACTGCATTAATTTGTGTTATTAAATTTGTTTCGCGTAGTGTATCACTATTCGACTTATATATTTATACGTTACAATATATGTAAAATTACAATTCATTTTAAATCATGGGGGTGGGGGGGGGCTTGGACCCCACGGATCCGAACAACTCTACTCCTATGCGTATTACTAATACTCATCCCATCTTCCTCTGGAAATTGCTAATTACTTTTAGACATCATTAAAATTGATGAAAAGTCACAAACTTCATTCAGCTTCGCATAAAAGTCGTATTTTTAAAAATTTCGAATGACTGATTTTCGTTGAATACTTTTGTCGCATTTAGTATTTCAAGTCCGAGTTCTTTAGGATTTGGACTATACTAGGCTTTACTAAATCCGAAAAAGACTGACATGTACACAAGCACAAAGGCAGTATTAGATTTCTGCGTGGTGTTCTGTCTCCGAACTTAATGTCTTTGAGCCACTATGCGCATCTATTCGAAGTATTCAGGAGGGCTCCGGAAATTCACCCCGAAAAATGCTTTTTATCAAAGATAGACCGAAAATATTTCTGAAATTGAGGGATTTTCCTTCTCAAATCTGGCAGGGGAAACGATTTCGTTTGAAGTCGGCTTTTACATTATATGCATTTGAGCGAAGTCGTCGACTCGTTGCGTGCGTTGCCATTTCGCGTCGTCCCTTTCCCCCCATGGGTCTTTTTATGGAAGTCCCAAAGAAACCGACTTGAATTTTTGGCTCCAATACCTCCCAGACATTTACTCCGGATCCCACGACATAGCATTTGGGTTTTGGAGAACCTTTGTATGTAAATGCTTACGATCACAATATCCCGGAAATATAACGAGCTTTCTATCATTCATTTCAATCATTTCAATGTATAAAAAGACATTATTCCGGATGAGTGACAAAGCGTTGATAAGATGAGAAGATATAGAAAGAAATATAGATAAGAGATGAGAATACAAACTCTTACAAGAATCGTTTAAGCTTAGAGTGCTTCCGATAAATCAGTGGTTCATAACCGGTTGTCCGTGGACCCACTGGTGGTCCGTGAAGGAGTCCCAAATAGTCAGCGAGACGTGTCATCATTTAAAAAAAATATTGAAAAGAAATACTTATAAAAATTATTATTAAATATTAAAATTAAATATAAAAATGAAACTGATGGTATATTTGTAGTTGTTTGTACTCCCCCTCCCCCCAACTCTTGAAGAAAAGCTGGTTACTCTCTCTTGCACGTAGGGACTTCTCGTGAAAAGTAGGGACTTACCATTGATGCCACTAGGGATTTCACTTTGACAGCACTGCTTTGTTTGGCTTCACTGTTGCCAACACTGCTTTTTTCACTTCTAAACATCTACATTTTCCCCCAAAAAAAGACCCGGCTCCCCTTTTTTTACTAAGGTCTTGAAGCCAACTCGTGCGGAGACGGATTTAGAGCTCATTCAAGAGGGGGGGAGTTCGGGGGGCGATTAATGACTTGATTTTTGGAAATGATACCTCATTGGACCTTTACCTTGTATCTTTTCAATGTTAAATTTTCATTCAAGAGGGACGATCGCCACATCGCCTCTGTATCCGCCCCTGAACCCGTGAGAATTTTTCAAAGTGGTCCGCGGGTACAATTGAAGTGGAAAAGTGGTCCGCGGCTTAAATTGAGTTGGGAATCACTACGATAAATGCTTAATGTGTAATTCTTTTTTATTTGGGACAAAAAAATGAAGGCCGTGGGGGGCGGGGGGGTTCAACGGTTACGAATAATTTATTTTATTCATTAAAGTCAAACAATTATCTCCATCAATGTTGCGTTATTATTGGATGATTAAATACTCATAAAGAGAAGAATAATTT
Organism: Dysdera silvatica; assembly: GCA_006491805.2. Classification (NCBI taxonomy): domain Eukaryota; kingdom Metazoa; phylum Arthropoda; class Arachnida; order Araneae; family Dysderidae; genus Dysdera; species Dysdera silvatica. The sequence goes on along the minus strand of QLNU02015270.1, from coordinate 111,232,983 downwards.
CTCGGCACCTGGTGAGGGGGGGAACCCACAGCCGCTTGATAACAGGTCGAGTGCTCTTCCCACTGTTATACAGGCGTCAATCAAGCTCCCTTATGCGAGAGAATAGCCTGTAAAGCGAATATAAATCTCGTTTGTATTTTACACCATAAAGGCAACTAGGAAAGTGTCGCCGAAGTCTACAAATTTATAAGGAATTCGAACCATTCTTCCTTTAAAGCAATAAACTTCCGGCTTCGGATGGGCAGGAAAAACTGGCGATTTCTGGAATATGCACTTTCTTTTGTTGCTCTATTCAACTTACTAATTGCTTTAAAGCATTTGTGAATTTCGTTCTTGTTTTATGTTATTGTAAAACTTGTTGAAATTGATTCGATATATCCAAGGAAAGAAGTATTCAAAGTTTTCTTTCAATAGCGTAGCAGTTCAAACATTATGGGGGGGGATCAAGTAGCTTTAATAAAAGACCCATGTGACCTACGGCTTTGGAGACAATAATGTATTTTAATGTCCTATACTGTTTTGAATCCACATAAGCCCCTTTCCTATACCATTGATTTCTTTGTACATATCTCTCAAACAGCTGCACATTGCATAACAACTTCATATATTGTACTATCCAGCGAGATAACTGTGTTATTTGCATTCACCTAGTGTGCCGTTACTCCGGGTTCGAATGCCGAGGTTCACCCGCCTCCCCCCCCCTTCCACAAAAAAAACAACCATTACCGACTGACTGATAACTGCAGCCCTGAAATTGGTTCCCTAGCTGGTACGAGGCTTGGATTCCGCGGATAGATGAAAGTCCATTACACCCTATGGGGACGTTGTGGAAAAGTATCCGCCAATCGCGCCATTAACCGGCATTTGGCTACCAATGGAGCTTAATGGCGTCTTAAAACTCTTTCTCTTTTGCTGTCCAATGCAGTCCGGAGTCAGCCTTTTATGTCAGAAGCGATTCTGATCCTTCGGAAAAATAAGGTCAAGGTTCAGCACACTGGCGTACGCAGGGGGTGTTGATGGGGGTTGTAACCCCCCATTGCAATGAAATTTTGTATATTTAACATAGGAATATATGAGTTGTAGCTCTGTAACACCGCCTTACGAACTTTCTACGTACGCCTAGGATTCAGCATAAAAATTTTCATCCTTGCGCGCTGAAAACACTCATAAAACAAATTAATAAATGCAATTTAAATATATTAATAAATTTTAGTGAGTTAGTTTATTTCATATTTATACTAGAAGTTTTAAACTTAATTGGTGTTTAAAAATTTTTAAAAGCATAACTCTATATCATATTGTTCAGATTAATTATACATCATAAGAAGGCCTTATGTATATATGCGGGAGTGTAAAGTAATATATTATGGCACATAAATAAATTATAAGCATTTCTATGAAATGTATATAAAAACATTTATTTCAAATTTAGTTGCGTGCTTTAAACATTTTTAATTTAAGGAATTAGGTTTATTCCGAAATTTGAAAAAAATTTTGCCCAATTTACGAAGATTAATTAAACGCAGTTTCGAAGGAAAATGCTAATTTATAAGAGCGGAATTAATTAATTTTAGTCTAAACGAACATATGAGCATTGGTTCAAACAACGTTTCTTAAAATAGCTTTCGAAAAATCGTTTGCGCTATTAATAAACAAGTCGATTTTAAAAGTAAATTACTTTGTAATAATCGGATTTTGATGGATTCTGAAAAGGATTATTCAAATCAGTTTCTGGAAAACTGGCATCCGCCTTAAAATTTAGAAATCTCGAAAGGCATAGTTATGCTCCGATCGGATCCATTCTTTTTTCTGTAGACTACGAAAAATTGTAATCAAGACGTTCTGTAATGCCCCGTATCTAATCTTATTCCTGAAAAGGATACTTCAGTATTTAATAAACTCGAAGAGAGGAAAATCTCTCTCTCTGGTATTCCGAAGTTTCCGTTGATAAGCATCGAAAGATTTGAAAAACGTTCAAGAAATGGAATTTGCATTCCCAAAAGCAGTTTCTTAAAATTTGTGATTCCCCGAGGCCTTTACAATGAAACTACGAAGATTCTGCAAGCATTTTATAAAACAGCGCCGAAAATTTCAAGAAAATTCGCAGTTTTAAGAAGATTCGCGTATTCCCAAGAAAATTGAGATTTTCAAGGAAATTCGCATATTTGCAAGAAGGATCACAGTTTCAAGAAATTTCATATTTTCAAGAAAAATCCATATTTTCACAGGGAAATTTATATTTTCAAGAAAATTCACCTGTTTTCAAGAAAATTCACCGATGATTTTCCCTATAAATTTTTAACACAGGAATTGATGTGTGAACTAAAATATTTTCTAACGATAACAAACATAGAAAGCCATATACATCCCTTCAAAATGTTCTTCAATATATATTTGAACACTTCATTAAAATGTTTTTGGCCTCTATGTTCTTTTTTTTTTCGGCGCTACTGTCCCTGAATCACCTAGGCCTCTTTAACGAGCATCGCTTTTATATTACAATTTGTCCTGTTATCTACCCTTTTATACTTACTTATCGATACTATATATGTTCATGCTCAAGCGGTCGTTAACAGTAGCCCTTCACGCTTTTCCTGCTTAATACAGCCTGTATGTATAGGGGTTCCAAGTTTAAAAGTGAACTATCATTCCACCTGAAAGTGGGCCATATTTTATTTAGTTCATAATTATTAAATTAAATTAACCCTCATCTCACACTTCTTTTCAATTGACAGATATTCTCGAACGTCATTGTTATTTATTGTTTAGGGTTAGAGGGAGACAGCAGCAATATTTTAAATTCTTTACTTCTTTTTTAACAAGGGAACCTATCAACCCTCCGGTCGAGTTCAGAGTCGTGACTGTAGCGATTTTATAGAGCTTTAACTCCTTGTTCTAACCATTTAATTCTTTTTCTGTAAAACTTAAGTTTTGAGAAATGGCGGGGATTCAAACTTCACAATTTGGTGACATGTTATGGACGAACGTCATACATTTAGCGATTAAATTTTTTCGCACCGACTTCGGATTTATACTATTGGTCCGTTACTTCCTTATTGGCGGAAAAAATACCAGTTTTGGCACATTAGCTTTCATTATAAAGGGCTGGGTCTAACACGTCACTGTTTTTCACAGACTATAAAGCCAGCGTATATTACATTGATGTGATTAGTATAAAATTTGAAAAATATTTTTCAACATTTCAACAAATTGGTAGGTAATATCCATAATGAATTTGATCAAAATATTGAAATCGACTTTAGATATGGCAAGCAAGAAATATGATATATAGCCATCGGAAATAATAGAAGAGAAATTATCAAAAAGTAAAGATATTTGGCTAATATTGAGCAGTTGACATTCAATAACATTGAAATATAAGTTAGTTTAGATTTTGAGGAGGACCCTCTTGAAAATGAAAGTTTTGATTTCGACTATCTTGAAAATGAAAGTTTTGATTTCGACTATCTGGAAAATGATGATTCTGATTCCGACTTGGATTATAGTCAAGGCACGTTTAAAAAAGATCCTGTTTATAATATCCCTTTGGATTATATGAAAAACGTCGTCGAATTTTATGATACTTGAAAAAAAAATTTCGTCAAACCAAAAACGGATATCATTGGTCCAAAAAAATATCAAATGCATATCAATATTTAGGAAATATATTTCGAAAAATGGTTCGAATTGGTAAAAATTAATAATTATTCGGAAGCATGTGATATAGATTTGAAAAAGTGGGTTTATTTGATAGCTAAGGAAATTGGGTTGACAAATTTCAAAGATTCGAATTTCGCCATACATTATATTTAAAAAAAATCGAAATTGTTTCGAGAAAAATAACAATTATTATTTTTATATTACTACGTATTATTTACCAGTGGCGCAGTGGCCTATTGGATTGGTAGGAATTCCCAACCCCGTAACCGATTTTGCGAAGTGGACAGGTGATTTTAATGGAAAGTTGGCCCTGTTGGGGGAGGGAGATTACCCATAACCCCTTAGCGATACTTCTGACTATTATCATATACGTCCATCAATTAAAAAAATTAAAATATCAGATACGAAAGTGACAAATATTTTTTGTTCTTTTAATCATGGAAAAGAAATTAACAAACCGTGGAATAATTGCCAACTTAATCGCCAACATGTCGCCAAATCGTGAATTTTTAACCCCCCATCATTTCTCGAAATTTAAGTTTTACAGGAAAACAAATATATGGTTATAACAAGGGTTTAAAGCTCTATAAAATCTTTACTAATAAATTTGACGCCCACGTCTTATTAGCTCAAACTAGAGCTATTTTTGTTTAGAAGAAAAAGAGACGCCTTCCTTATCCTGTATTCGAACCAGGGTCCTCGCGTTGATGGATGAGGACGGCGTCTTTTTTTTTCCCTAAACAAAAGTAGCTCTAGATCGAGCTAATAATACGTGGGTGTCAAATGTTTTAGTAATAAAAAATCCCCAACGAAAACACACAAAATCTCGCCCCTGTGGCTTTGTGAATTGACCAATATTTGGAAATTGTGTTATCCCTGTGAAGGGTAATAATATCTTACAACTTAATATACGGAGAAAAAAGCGTTTTTTCTTGTTCTCATTCGTCTAGTAGGTCAAGACACCGCAGGCTCAACGTGGGGACCCTGGTTCGAATCTGGGATGAGGACGGCGTCTCTTTTTCTCCTAAACAAAAATAGCTCTAGTTTGAGCTACTAATACGTGGGTGTCAAATTTTGCAACAAAATATCGCCACGAAAAACTCACAAAAAACTCGCCTCGATGGCTTTGTGTGTTAACCATTATTTGGCAATTGTGTTATCCCTCTGAAGGGTAATAATATCTTACATCTATAAAATCTCCACGGTCCTGATTTTTAACTCTACCGGCAGGTTGTTAGGTTCCCTTGTAAGTAATTTAACTTCGATGTATACCCATACAGAACGGGAATTGAAATGAATATGCAGTAATACATCAATGTACAATAACCGCGAATGGATAGTGAGAACAAATAAATGCATAATAAAAAGGAAACAACACGATATATATCCGTTAATATGTATGGTATATATCCGTTAATATGCATGTATGGTTAAAAATAACTGATGGTATTTTGGGGAAACGATTATTCGATACAAACATGTTTCGATTTATGGCAATCATATTGATAGTACTTAAAAAAATCGATATATATACTCTTTCTAATCTCGTATCTCTGCGTTTACAACTCCGCATCTTCGAATATAATGTCTATTTCACCGAAGTAACGAATTACCAAATTCCAAGAAATATACACAAAATTGCCCTAGTTATTTGATTTATCAAAAATGATAGAGAAGACAACAAACTAACACAGTACAATATCATATTTAAATGTTTACAGACGTTTCGATAGCCTTTAAGGAGACAACAGTTTAACGCAGTTGAATAGTATATTTAAAAGTTTACAGATATTTCGATAACCTTTACGACAACAAACTAACAGAGTAAAATATCATATTTGAACGTTTACAGACGGCTCGATAACCTTTAAAAAGACTACAAACTAACACAGTAAAATATCATATTTAAACGTTTACCGACATTTCGATAACCTTTAAAAAGACAACAAACTAACATAGTAAAATACCATATTTAAACGTTAACGGACTTTTCGATAGCATTTAAGAAGATAACAAATTAACGCAGTTGAATAGTATATTTAAACGTTCACAGGTGTTTCGATAACCTTTAAAAAGACAACAAACTAACACAGTAAAATATCATATTTAAACGTTTACAGACGTTTCGATAGAAAAAGCTGTAAACGTTTAAATGTTATATTCAACAGCGTTAATTTGTTGTCGTTTCAATTATTTTATAAGTGTGCAATGTCGTCGTTAAATTAAACCAAGTTCATTTGTCAAGTCGTTGACAATTTTGTAAAAAGGTTTGTGTCAATTTCATTTATTTTCCACACAGCGAATCCCCAATCTTTTCATTTTAAAGTTTCAAATTTCTCGGATTGATTTGTAAGCATAATATTAATCAAATTTATATTTGATTTTGAATTTGAATCATACGTAGATTTTTACAATTGGATGAACTTTTGTATGATTAAATGAGTTTCCGTATGATTTCATGGGTTTGTGGATGACTTAATCTGCATGTGAATGCAATGTGGATGACTTTTCTGCAAGATTTCGTGGATTTGGAAATGATTTAATTCTTTTTTGTATGATTTTACATCTTAACGCTTTAGTTATGGTATAGTTTAATCTTTTCGCACGCTCTTACGAATGATCTGTTTCGCAGGTTTTTCTGTGTGACTTAATGATCTGCATAACAGCACATTATGCTTATTTCATTTCTCTTCACTTTCATACTGAATCTTTCAATTGTGTCTTTCTCATAAATTTAAGTTATATTGCTTTTCATCATATTCTATTATTATTTATTATATTTTATTTTTACGCTATCTATTAGAAATATTTAAATAATTTGTCTGTAAGAAATTCATCTACAGGTCAATATTTATTGATTATTTTAGCCAAAGGGAGAAAAACAAAGTATGTGTTAATTTATTTATACAAATCGAACACTACGCAGATTAAATTAAGCAACAATTTTTATCAACGTTTTTAGGTACAGTAATATTACTACGTCTAAAAAAGATTGATAAAATTGTTGCTTAATTTATTTGTTAATTGTCATTAAAATGAATTATGTAAGATATTATTACCCTTCACAGGGATAACACAATTGCCAAATAATGGTCAACACACAAAGCCACCAGGGCAGATTTTTGTGAGTTTTTCGTGGGGGATTTTTTATTACTAATAAATTTGACACCCACATATTATTAACTCCGTCTAGAGATTTTTTTGTTATAGAAGATAAAGTCTCTAGACTGAGCTAATAATACGTGGGTGTCAAATTTATTAGTAATAAAATGAATTATCTGCAGTATCATATAGTAAATTATTTATAAATATTATAATATATATTTAAATTTAATAGAAGATCCTATGTTATTAAATATGGCATTACATATAATGTAATGAACGAAATTAATCTATATTGTTTAGGATGATGCGAGGTTTACTTGTTGAAAGCTTTCTAAAATTATTAGCTTATGGAATAATTCACTTGAAGAATAGCAAAGTAGAGATATGCACTGACTGTGCGTAGAAGTTTCGTTCAATAATATCCACTATCACTCAGTGAGTTGGTTAATGAACGGTTCATTTGTGCACATTTCGCCAGTGAAGCAGTTGTTTGTGCTCTCACAATATAAATGTTCACTTCGCAGGCTTTCTTAACTGTTGCCACTTAGAAACGCAAGAAAACAAACTTAAAAAGTTCAATTTCTAACCGTGGCACCATACCAAATCGTTTCCTTTTACTTCGTATATTTTAAATATTGTATATTTATAGTTTTGATTTTTATATTTGGTGTGTGTAATTTTTTTCCGAATTCTAAAATCAAATCAGTCTTCCATTTTCCATCGACGTGCGTACACGTACCACGAAGGTTCTGCCAAAAAAAGGCTTACTAAATTTCTATAACGTTGCATTGTAATTTAATTATCTTTTGGCGAACTATTCTAAATATTTAATGTTTTAATAAAATATTGTTTCAACTAGATGACTTACAGAATTTCTTCAACACTTATATTTCTGCAGTTTCATCATAAAGCTTGGTTTCGTTTTACTTTCTAAAGCTCATTCATTTTAACGACACACCCTCGAAACTAACTCAAAAACTCCTGGAAACTTATTTCTCTCGTAAAAAAAAGTCAATGGCTCGGAATTTTTTAATGAGTGTCGCACGACTCATTTTCGAAAAGATTATGGAGCGAGTCTTCCTTAAATGAGCCGTTGGATCAGTTTTGATGAGTCAGCAAAAAGTGAAATTGAATACAAAATCTTTAACTGAAAATTACGAAAACTTAATTTTAAAACATTCCTGTTACCCTAGAATAATTAATTGCTATAATAAATAATGCAAATATATCACTAACACTCTTATTTGTATATATTTTAGATGTCCTCTATAGATATTGATATATCATATATAATACTTATTTACTTATAATAAAAATATAAAAAATTAGGTTAATGATACGAAGAGAAATGGTCCGTCTTAAATTTGATTAATAAAATGAATATAAATTACATCTAAATGAAAAAATAGAAGTTTGTCCAAAATAATGTTAAGCGTTATTTTTAAACGCAGTGCAATTTATTTTTACAAAATCTAAACGTTAACATCCCTAAACAAACTAAATGCTATTCCTTAACAAACTAAAAATTTCTCCTCAATAAACTAAACTTTACTCCTCAACGAACTAAACGTTTCTCCTGAATAAAATAAATGTTACTTCTGAGTAAATATGTCATTTTTAAACGAATATGCATTATTTCTGGAAGAAATTCATGTCAGTTTCTAAAAAGTAAATGTTAATTTCCAAATAAACTACATGTTCGTTTATAAGCGATCTACATCTTCATTTCTAAAAAAACTGTATGCTATTTTTTAAATAAATTTCTTGATTATTTCTAATTAAGTTAAACATACATTTTAGATTAGTTAGGCATTGCTTCTATATAGACTAAAGATATTATGTTTAAATAAAACGAATTTCACTTCTGAGGAAATGAATACTATTTAAAATTGATCTGCTGTAATTTTTAAGCAAATTAAGCGTTGTTTGTGAGCAACTTACTCGTTGTTTCTAAGCAACTTACGCGTTGTTTCTGCTCGAACTACGCATAATTTTCAAATGAACTACTTTGAAGAAACAAGTTTTGAATATATGAAGTAATTTCATTCAGTTAAAATAATATTTATTAAAACATTAAATATTTAGAATAGTTCGCTAATACATGCCAAAAATAAATTAATACAAATACAATATTAGCTGAATTTAGTACGCCTTTTTGCGGAGCCTTCAATGAAACGTGTGCACACTTTGATGGAAAGTAGAAGACTGATTTGATTTTATAATTCAAAGAGCGATTACACATTGCTAAATATATAAAGTGAAATTTTAATTATACAATATATGTTGCCAGATACGGAAGTCGAAATTATGTATATATAGAAAACATCACATAAAAGGAAACAACTTGGCATTTTGCCAATTTTAGAAATTAAACCTAAGTTTTCTTTCCTTGCGTTTCTAAGTGGCAACGATCAGGAAAGCCTGCAAAGCGGATATTTAAATTGTGGAAGCCCATAACTCCACCTCTGCTAACTAAACTGGCCCTGTGGTGGCGCAGTGTGGTAACGCGTTCGCCTAGTACGCCGTTAATCCGGGTTCGACTCCCAACAGTGCAAAGAACGCTTACTCAGAGATCTCATAAAGATCGCACTGCTCACTGTAGTCCGGGGTTTGGTTCCCTAGGCCTTAAGAGGCTCAGATTCCTCGGAAAACAGTAGGTCCGGGCGCAGCATGACCATTGTAGCTCATGAGCCGTAAAACAAACGTTAACTAAGCTGCATGTAGTAGATTCGAATTTTTAGAAATCTCCAAACGTATTAATTAAACATTTTACAAACCGATGCTTTTGTCTTGGAAAACGTTCTACAGAAGTAATATTACTTCTCAATTACTAACAACTTTTACATTTTTTTGGGGTACTCATAAGATTGTGACGTCGAGAGTATACTATAATCTGCTTACACAACTTGCAGGTAGTGCTACATCTAGAAAAAAATTAGGGCAGGGCTCATGGCCTGTCAAAGGACCATTTTTTTTTAAATTTTGGCCCTCTAAATACATGAATACACATGATGAACAACCGATATTATGTCAGCATTACTGCTTAGTAACTCCTTTAAACAACGTCTTAATTGATTTAATTCCGATTAGTGTTTTTTGTTTTTTTAATTTTTTAGTTTTCGTTTGCAGGCAAGCATTTTTTTGCTTGGTTAAGTGTATGCGAAAGGCAAGAGGGGGGGGGAAGTGCGCGTGATTGCGATCTAACGACAGTGTTGCCAGATGGCAAGATAAAAACACCAACGCCATATGAAATAATAATTAAATTAATATAGCTATAATTTAAACAATATCCTATACTATACAAGTAAGCTTCATTAAACTAGGATGCAAAACATGCTTAGTTTAGAGCTTAACCTATTAATTGGGTATGACAACATTTTTCGTCATGCCCGGAAGACTACCAAAATGCGAATGACGACATTTTTCGTCATGGTTGGAAGATTAACAAAATGCGAATGACGACATGCCCGGAAGACTACGCATATTAAACCAAAAGTATCTCAACCTGTTAACTGGGTATGACGACATTTTTCGTCATGCCCGGAAGACTACCAAAATGTCTCCCCCACCCCCCAAAAAAAGTCCCCAGTGTGAAACGAGTTTCACAAAATTTTATTCCCCGATTAACAGGTTAATGATAAACGAACTGATTTTAAACAAATTTTGACTTGAAAAGTACGTGGAACCGCTAATGTTTATCTTAGTAGTCCGTGTTGAAAGTCTGCAAACCTGGCAATAGTGCTTTGTTTACAGATATTCGTCAATAATTTCGCTTTGCCGAAACTACGAATGTTATTACGGAAATGAAATCGTGGAAAGTTTTGTAAAACAACAAATTTCGTCAAGAGTTTTGGATTCCAACTTGAGAATTTTGATTCACATCGGGGAAGGATGGCGCGTTATTTTGCGAGAGGTGGGAGGGGCATTTGGGCACAAGGGGGGGGGGGCAAGTTGAAAGGCAGGGCGCTTAATACTTTCGGCAGTGCTTTGCGCCCTTCTTTCACATGAAATTCTTCTACATTGATTGATTGATTGATTGATTGTTTGGCTTTTTTATGGCGCAAGAGCATCTGGGCTATACTGCGCCAAGTGAATTCTTCTACAACCTTCTACATTCAACGTAATACGGTTACTTATACATAGGTGCTACGTTATTTCTACACAAACTAATCGTGTTATTTTTAATCAAAATACAGATATATATATATTAATAAACTATACATTAATTCCAAGCAAGCTAATTTTTATTATTAAATACTTATACAGCACAACTTTCAAATATATCATCATTTTTAAGCAAACTATATGATGCTCTTCAAGCGATAATTTTGAAATACCCAACCGCAATGTCATTAAATTAAAAGTTAATCTCAATAAACAGTAATTAAGACTCGCCAGTTTTCCTAGGAGTTTAACGTATTCGACCCGAGACCCTGAAATCTGTTTTCTCACGAAACAGGAACCCGCATTACATTTGTTTCCTATAGCCAACCCGGCACGCGGAAACGTGTGAACCGTCGGAGGGAAGATTCATGCATGATGCGTATGCGCGTCAGCCTGGTCGAAGGTGTTAATGCGTTAGTTTAGAAGTCGATTGGATCCACCAAGGTAGAGATCGTAAGCTTAATAAGGAACTCTTAGCCACAATCCAATAGTCACTTTCAGGGCCGTCGCTAGGGGCTGCCGTGGAAGGCCCGAACCAGGGGCGCAAACAAGGAATGGCGTAAAATAATCCACAGGGGAGAATTGGTCCTCAGGAAGGGGCGCAATCTCGTATGTTCTGATAGGGGTGCAAGATCTGGCTACGGTGTTGTTCACTTATAGGTACTGAACTCAAGCCTACGGAACTGAGGAGCTAGCACACTCCACCAGCGCAGCACTCTCCTCAAATGATGAAAAAGACAATATAATAAGGGTAGCTTACAGGTATATATTCAAATCATTTTTTTTTTATTTCACCGAAATGGTTTTCTCATCTGGCCTCCTTAAATTTTTATGACTTTTCAAATTCGTTTAACCTGTTAACCGGGGAATAAAATTTTGTGAAACTCGTTTCACACTGGGGACTTTTTTTCACAGTGATAAGTAATGTCATCACACCATCACGCTAGGATTAAATATATAAGAACTACATAAAACGTAATGCGTTCAACATAATACGGTTAATTTTAATGACGAAAAATGTCGTCATTCGCATTTTGGTAGTCTTCCGGGCATGACGAAAAATGTCGTCATACCCAGTTAACAGGTTAAGGAATCAAAATGATATCATTGATCAGTTATTTCTAAAATGTATATCTTACATTGTCTCTTGCGACATATTATGCTAAATTTGGTATTTCCACTTTTAGATGATGAATTACGAGCAAAGAAAAGAAATTATTTATCGATTCCTGGTGGGCCACGAACCCACACTCCCTTGATGTCCGGTCAAGTACTTTAGCATTTAGCTACAGGCGTCAGACATTCTTTCCCTTGGGAAAGTGTATAAGGCGTTACTATGAACATGTTCGCAAGTAGTGGAGCAGTTCATGGACTGCTTTTCAGATCGAAAGTCGCAAGTCAAAGTAGCCAAATGTCAGATAGATGAGACTAGCATTGATATTTATTAAAGTAGAATTCTTACACAGTTTATATATTTAACTTAACCATTCAATAGGCGTAGACTAGCCATCAAAGCAGCTTTATTTTGACAGTATTTACTGATATTTTTATATATGTTATACAATATCTAGATTATTTCTCAGAGCACAGATAAAGTAAATGACCTCTTATTTCTTGAACTACAAGAAACTTTATATCCCACGTGAAGGCGAGCATTCACCCGATTGAGAAAAGGAGAAATCTTTAGCGGATGATTTGCTCTCCTTTGGAAAGGTGACTACATTGGGAATACGATTGGTAACTATCATCAATTATAAACTAAACGTCATAGGCTTCAAGATTCCATTAAACGCTAATGAAAAGGAGCGATTTCCCTTCTAAATCGCGTTTCCTTCTCTTTTTATTCCTTTTAAAGAGCGATTTTCGTTTAAAACCGTTTGACTATTGATCATGTCTTCGACTTCGATTGCAAAAGAGAAAATTTGAACTTTAACAAGCCGTTTCAAGTTCCGTTTCGCTTGTTTCATAATTGCCACTGTCAAAATTTGTATCTGATTTTCGTTGCGTTTCAAGAAATAGGGGGAAAAGCGATTTGTGGGTATGAAGTAAAGGTACTCGATGAAATGAGTTTTGTTGCTTAGTTTGATTCGTTACTTTGAGCTGGCCCCATTTTAATTTAAAATTATTTAGATTAGGCATTATATTGATTTAGCAAGACATTGATTTAGAATTTTTTATTTATTTAGCAGGACATTGATTTAGCAGGACACTGATTTAGCACGACATTGATTTAGAATTATATTGATTTAGCAAGACATTGATTTAGCATTATATTGATTTAGCATTATATTGATTTAGCATTATATTGATTTAGCATTATATTGATTTAGCATGACATTGATTTAGCATTACATTGATTTGACAAGACATTCATTTAGCAAGACATTCATTTAGAATTATTTTGGACAAAAATTATCTTGATTTAGCATTACATTGATTTAGCAAGACATTGATTTAGCATTATTTTAGGCAAACATCACTTTGATTTATTATAATTATATTCATCTATTATCATTTTCCTTTACGTTGTTTGGATTGTGCATTATCTTGGTTTAACATGCTTTTAGTCTGACATCATCTGAATTAAACATAGTCTTTATTTAGCATTTTGTTTTAACAAAATTGATGTTTTGTATTTAGCTTTAATTTAGAATTTAACATCAATTTAGCATTTAACATTAATTTAGACTTTAATACTAATTTAGAATTCAACAACAATTTAGAATTTGACATCAATTTTGAATTTGACATTAATTTAGAATTTAATATTAAGTTAGAATTTAGTATTAATATTATTATTCTTAAATATTATTATAGAATGAATCTTATCTGGCGCTGAATGGCTTTTGCTCTGCCTTTTCATTAGAAAAATTTAACCAACTATTAAACTGGAATTTAAGATTAAATTAGCATATTAGCTTAAAGCATATACTCTCTGTTATACATCTATGCACTCATAAACACATATAATATTTTTAAATGCATTATAGCAAGGGAATTTAATCCGCGGCCGGTGGGCCATTCGTGGCGAGTTGACATATGTTTTTGCAGCCCTCTGGCTTGTGAAATAATACAAATTATTTCACACGAAACCAAAACCTCTTGCTCTCTCTGAGTCTTAAATCTATGTATTTTATTTTGTTTTGTTCCCATTTTCATATTTCGCAATATCTTAAGTAGCTAGAAAAGCAAAGTAACATGGGGTCTTCCTTCAATTGGATATTACTTTACCTTTTTTGCGTATATGGGCATTGATTGTAGTTCTTTCGATTTGCAGTGCAACAGTGATTAAAACAAAATCAACTTAGGACTCATTGAATTCTATTCTAAATATGTCGATAAGAACATCTTCCTAGTCATCCGAGTATATTCTCTGAAACTCATGTCACTATTCGGGAGAACTTATGTCTGCAAACAACTTTTTTCAAGAACGTAGTAAAATAAAAAGATGGGACCAGAATAACTGACACCTACCTTAAAACACTCTTAGGCTTGTGACATAAAAAAATAAGACCTGATATTAGCAGGATTATTAAAAATAAGCAGTGGCAAAAATCTCGCTAAAAGGTTTGATTTCGCTGTACATATTAATAACTAAAAGTATTGTAAATGTTTTTTTGCGTCCATACGTATTTTATATTGTAATACACCTATTGTCGCAGGGGCAGATCCAGAAAATATTTTGGGGCACAAAGCAAATACAGGAACTTAAGTAAAACCGCAACAAAGACGCATCCGGGGACTAAACTGCACTCTCGCCACCCCCGGGTTCGTCATTTTTAATCTCAATATTGTTCGTCCAGTAGCGCGATCCGCGTGTCTACAAGAATGAGCACAATTGGCACTTGGGCTGAAAACGGTTGAAGACCCCTGAATTATAGTATATTTAAAAGTATTCATATGTATTTCAACGTATTTATTGAATATATTTACTCAATGATACACAACGCACGTGCAACGTGAATGATTTAAGCCTACTGCGACTGGATTAGAGAAAATAGTTTAATTTTAATCGATTTAAAAAATAGTATACCGTATGATTTCTATAAGGCAACTATAAGGATGTCGGCAAAATTCGATGGAAAGGGGTAAAAATAAATGGGTAAGTTGAAATCTAAGAAAACGCTGAGAGAAAAATATATTGTAATTTTAAATTTAGAAAATTTTATTTAACTTATACAAAAGTCTGGACTATAGAAAGTTTAAAAATTTCGACAATAGCTATTCAGAAAACGTTATAGACCTTCAAAAGCACATTTACGTGTAAGCAAGGATTTTCAATTATAAAATAGTTCAAATTCGCGTAATAAATATTTGCAGAATATCTTGGAAATTACCATAATAGCATTGACTCCAAACTATAAAACTTTTGTGAATGAAAAAATGTGACATATGACTTTGCTTTTTGATAATTTATAAATATTTAATAATTAACCTCTCTTCTTAAATTATGAATTTTTCGGAAATTTCCTTCCTTACTCAACCAATCTTCTTCAATTCAAACTAATAGTCGAGAGCTACATCACAGACTTTCGTCGCAATTCGGTCCGCAATGGTAATGAATGTATCCGGCCCTGTGTTAAAATAGTAGCGTTATTTCTCCATTATTTACAGTGCATATCTTATGAAGCAGTCATGATATGTTTTAATCTATACGTGGGTAGTTTTGTTTAATTTAAAGTAGGCGCTATAAAGTATTATGGTCTATATTTAACGTACATATTGTATTGTAGCGTATTTCAGTATGTATTTTATGGTATTTTTAGTAAATTTTTTTTATTTATTTTTAGTAAAATTTTTGTATTTTTAGTAAAATTTTTGTATTTTTAGTAAATTTTTTGTATTTTTAGAAATTTTTTTACATAATTTTAGTAAATTATTTTATATATTTTAGTAAAAAAATTATGTATTTTTAGTAAAATTTTTTATGTATTTTTACTGCAATTTATTATGTATTTAACTCCATCCGTAACGTATTTGAAAAGCGTTTTAATCTGCTCGCAATATACATATTCAGGTTGTATCATTTGTGCAACATAAAACTGTAAAATTAACGTATTCGAAGTATAATTTAACTCTATTACAGCCAATTTAACGGTATTTCAAAATGCCACAATTTGCAATTTTTGTAAACAAACCAATAGTAAGTGAAAATAAATTTTTTTTAGCTTAAACGTGCGATTTTATTATGTAAATAGTTATTTAAACTAATGTGGAAACTAAAGAAGACTTATTTAAAACTCACGGAGAACAACAACGCAGATAAGGGGGCACAAGTTCTCCCATTGGATCATTGCACTAAATCTTGCTCGTTTACCGTTTAAAAAATGTACTCTTGTTTTACTAGGAAAACGTGGCTACTCCAGAAGAGTTCAATCAGCTGGAAAAATTATGTTCATATCTGGTACGCAAACGAAGTGTTTCTTCTGATAAGTTTCGGAAGAAACCACATTCTCAAGAGATAAACTTGAGAATGAACTGGCCACAAATATTTGGCACCTATGATACATTATTCAAGAATGCATGTTTCTGCACCAACCTGTAATTGAAAAAGGTTCACCATCTTTTACTTGAGCTCTTTGAATTTTGGCGGTTTAAAGTATATACTCCAAAAAGTCTCTATCACATTCGAAGATTGCGACAACAGAACTTGTAGCGTCTATTCATTTTTGACCACAGAAATGTAAAGCTTCATATAGTACGAAATAGTAGAGTTCTAAAAGATTTAAAGCGTCATTTCTATGGCGGCGATGTTACATAAATTCTGTGAAGCAGGAATCAAACGTTATGTCGTTTGCGACATGGCGATGGTACTGCAAGTACAGAGGAGAAGCGTAACCCTGACATCAGAGAAAGTTTGACGTCATAAGTCGATCTATCAAAATTCCTGAATAATTTCAGAAGGAGAGAAAACTAGGGGACCAATCATGCAGCTGCGCCGATGTTTTTCGTAAGTGGAGAGGAACCCCCCCATTAGGTATTTACTGAGCACTAGATCACAAAACTCAACAAAATAATAATAATACTCATTGTGCAGTAGAGAAGTTTATGTAAATGTTCAGATGAGAATTGCAAATGTTTAAAGATGATTAAACCTTTCTTATTTTTAAGTTGATGTGGTACCAATTCTGTAGTACGATTATGTTATTAAATACTCTCAAAAAGTGAGATACGAGAGAGGAGTTTTGAGGGTTCAGTTCGCAGATTTTTGTTTAGCGTTTAGTCATATGATCCTTTATGCAGCTATTTGAGTCCTCTTCATAAATTTTGAATTGTTACGTCTTTGGCAAAGAATATATTTTGTTTGTGACGCTGTAATGTTCCGCAGATCAGTTAAGCGGAAACTGTATAAACTAAGTAAAGATGTCAGACAATAAACCATTACGAACCTTTTCATCACGTATCGCATTGAACTGTATATCAGATAAGTACAGCCTTATATTTAAATACGATACAGTAAACGATACATTTAAAAGTATCGTTGCCTTGCTCGTATCGCAAATCTAGCTCCCGTTCTTTCATTGTGATTTACCCCTGGGAGTTCCTGAAATGAAATCCGTTTGAAACCCGAAAAAAGCAAACGAAAGAAGAACCTACCCATAGAAAATACTTTAACATTAGAAGAAAATTAATGGATTTTTCAGCTCCTTCTCTTTCTTAAACCTAGAAGAGAAAAAGAGCAATCGGTGCGTTTATTGATTCGTGTTTTTCTTTGGCGATTCTCAGTACAATGCGCTCTTCAAGAGATAGTCAAGCGAAAAGTAAAATACCAAATGGTTTGTAGGGAGAAAAATTAAAATGTGTTTCCAAATTACTTTGTCGTCAGAACTTTTTACGGATTTGGAAAGAAAATTCAGTAGAGAAAGAGGAGACAAGAAAGAAAGGCCTGCTATTGTTAAAGAGACATTTGGAGCGAAACAAGATAAGAATTTGAGAGAAAGAGTTTGGACCAGTGTAAGAAAATTACTTGTGTTTTCCGTGAAAAATATTTTGAAAGTGATCTTGTATGAGAGGTAATCACTTACCATTGCACAATGCCCCTTCTCTCATGGTTCGTTTGTTGGATGTTTCTTTGTTTTTTCCCCACAAGTTCCTTCTGCTTAGACTGTTTGTTTACCAAATTATTTTTGCAAATATGCAGATATAATCATGAGATGTTCCTCAAACTAGCAGAAAGTATATGTTTGAAATTGACAGGTTGTTTATCATTAGAGTCTGGATTACATGCTAATACATATATGCATATATAATCTAACGTTTGATCCATTTTCTTGCGTCAGCCCATGTAAATTCATAAACACGGCAAATTTTCGGAATAAACGAGCATTTTAAGAGTTTATAATAATTTTAAGCGTTGCATCATTCCTTTATTAGAAAATTTTCCACTTAGCTAAATTTTATCCGTTTTATCTGAGCGAAAAAGACAAGGAATTATTAAATGTTGTCAATAAAAAAGAAGGAATTATAAAACTGTAGTCATTGATCAATTTTAGCCACTATTCTCATTACGAGAGTCGAAATCTAATTCTATTGTCTTAATTGAAAGTTGATTCCAGGTCTGATTGAAACAAATATCCGTTTATATAGAGTAAAATTCATCATTATTACCTGTCAACGACAGGCGTAACCTATCGCGGATAATCTATCCGTAATAGATAATCCAGAAAATTTATTAAATGCTTTCCAATAACCTCTATAGCCCTAGATAGAACCATTTTTGTCATAAAAATGATATTATACAAATTCAAAATATCGAGAGACACATTTTGATATCTCATTGTGAAACCTGCTATATAAAGCTTATTATTTTGTGTAATATGATTTCCACTCAGCAGCTAATAATAAATATATTTATTTCAAAACGCAATATATATTATTTTCAAACAAGTTAAAAAATATTTGTGCATATTTATCTATTTTTGGTTCATTTACATGCATATCTTTAAATTTTTAGGGCATATTTGCATGTATATCTTAAGATTTTTAGGGCATATTTGCATGCATATTTTGCCTTTTTAACGCATGTAATTCGAACCGTATTTATTATTAAAATATTTATATCAAAATGAAAATTATCTTTTTATGTTTCTAGTCTTCACTTGATGAGTTTTTTCATGGATTTATTTAGTTTAAAAGAGGTGTAATTGTTACAATTAAAGTGTATGGAAAGGGGGGAGGAGTGAGGGCGGGCATCAGGCAGGCCCTACTTCAACGATATTTCAAATTCATTTAGCCCCCGCTTCCCCCAGGAAGATTGTAACCCACAGCCGTAGGACGCAAATAAGACTATTATACCAGAAACGCATCATTATAGATCGTTGCAACGAATAGCCAGAATGAGCCCTTAAACTAAGCGCTTGTATTATTCCAAGTATTGAAAAGTAATTTTTTAATTCGTGCATTGTTTATTCTCTTCCATGTTCTCGTACATTTTTTAGGAAAGCACTTCCATTACAATACTATTTGCAGTTTTTCATTCTACAATTGTTAGAATCTCATTCCATATTCTATCTTTGTATTCTTATCAACAGCGTAACAACTGAAACAGAAATTGCAGTTATCTCGGAAATCAGGACAAAAGGGGGTATTTTTTTTTATTTATTCTGCTATGGTAGATTCCTTTATTCTTATCGGAAAGATAAATAAAAAAAAAAGAAGAAAAGAAAAAGAGAAAAAGCAACAATGACAGCTGTGCCGTTAAGAGCATTCTTTCTGAAAGACTTTTCAAATCGTATCTTGAACCTCCTTATTCTGGGGGTGTGAGGAGTGGCTAAAGAAAGAGACAGAACATGAAGAAGAAGGAGGATGTAATTCAATTACCATGGAATTGGCATTTCTATTGTTATGTTCGATGGATTTAAGGCTCCTACAGTGAGATGCTGAGCTCTGATTCATGAATTTTTTATTCGGGATTTGTTAGAAGACCAAACAATTCGTTGGCTCTATGAGGGATGAGGCAGATCACTTTTATGGTTCTGTGTCCCCCCAAGGGCGCCGCTTTTATGTCAATTGTTAGAGCATTTTCCTATCCACAAAGTACACAGATGATGTCTCGATGCTCAAATTTGCAAAAATCGTCAGATGATATTAGAAAAAGTTATATTTTCATTTTTATTAATATTTATGAATTCACACTTTATGTTTGATTACGGTTCTGGCTTTCCGTATTTAAATTATCAAGCTATACTCAGGGATTTAAAAGACTAAAATCACAGGGGCGAAGAATGTGCGTAATATATTAATATACAATATATACTATTTTTATAGAAATATACATGTATTACTTGGCGTAAATTATCTACCAATAATTATCCGGAAAACACTAGAATATAATTGTCCTTTTTCACAAATACTGATGCAAATATTTAACGTATCCACGTTTGAACAAAATTACCAATAATACTGGTTGGAAAAAGATTTCAACCAACTTGTAGGTGACAAGCGTAATTTGCCTCCATTCCTCTTGCAACGCCACATTGAGTAGAGCTACAGAATTTGGATGGGGTGGCTTCAACTTCAACCACCGTTCCATTCTGTCCTAAAGATATCCAATGAGGTTGAGATCAGGGTTCTAGGTTGGCCAGGGCAATGGTCTCACACCCATACTAGTCTACAAGAGCTGTAGCTTTGGGACAAGGTGCGTTATTACTATGCTAATAGCATTCGTATTTTCCATAGAATTGTCGTAATGTAAGAGGTACCTGATTATAAGAAATATCAATATACAGTGAAAATCGTTTATAACGACGCCGATTATAACGACCAACTGCATATAACGATGGAATTTTTACAAGAAGTTTGGTTTGCTATTCTACTCCATACTAAATATATCGGTTATAACGACATCGTATATAACGACGAAACCTGCTATAACGACGGCGATTTTGTAGTCTACGAGTCAAAGTCTACGAGTCAAAGTCTACGATTCAAGTAGGGAAATTAGTATCGGATATAACGATGCGACTTGACAGTCATAAAGCAGAACCACATAGGTTAGTTATTAAAATTTAAAGTTAGTTATCAAAATTTAAGCGTTATTCTAATCTTGTTTATTTACAAATGTCCGAGAAATTTTTATTACTGCTAAACCTGAATATTAAAGATAGTGAACTTAAAAAGTGATTTATTAATTGAATATCACGAGGGTCATATTCTTTAGGAGTCCATTCTATTTTTTCAGTGTAGAGCCCACAAAACTCTTAAACCGGCACTGTTCTGAAGTCATTAGTATAATATAATAAATATTATTCATTAGATTTGTTTTCTACATTATATACTTTAGTAGTATTTTCTACAATTTTTTCAATTTAAAAAACTAAGAAAGTACTATGTACTTAGTGTGGCTATAACATAATATAAACGGAAATTAAATTCATTATAATTATGTTTTTATTTAATTTTGAAACCAAAAAGTTTAATAATTTTTTACTATCAAAATAATTTATAAAACTCTAGAGTGTATTATACTATAGGCTACTATGATTTTAAAAAGATATCGTTTATAACGACCGAATTTGCACAGTCCCTTGAAGGTCGTTATAACCGATTTTCACTGTAGTTATTTATTCTTGTGGTAGTATGGACAACGGTCAGTTCACCTCCATCCCCAAGTCTACATTATCTGACCACATATCATATAACAATTCAAATTACGAGATTCATGGGTACAATGGTTAAAAAACAAATCGACCACTAGACTTTTCTCGATAACTATTGAACGTAGAACAAAAATTTCAAAGCCACTTTATCTAGAATGACTAATTCTAAAAAACGTGGTAATGAAAAATATTGCGGCTCCGCTTTTCATATTTAATTTAACGTCAACTTTAAAATTTTTATTGGCAACACCCACTTTTTTATTTCATAGAAAACTTCTCTGTAACCAATTTATGCTAAATTTCAAATTTCATGGAATTTGGGTAATAAATAACAAAGATAATCGATGATGTGTGTTAGGCGAATATCTATATATTTCATATTGCAGTGTTTTGAACTTTCCGACTCAGTTTCCGTTAATTGAATTTTGTTGAGTTACCGTTAGTCGTTAAATTGAATTTTGTTGAGTTACCGTTAGTCGTTAAATTGAATAAATATTAATTTTTTCTCACTAGCAAGTCCTAGTTTTGTAAATTCCTCAATCTAATACAAGATGAACTGAAAATGTTGAATTGTAGTTTTAAAACTATTAATATACTAAAAGTTTTTGCCATCAGAATTTGGTGTTATCTATATACGTATTATAAAAATTGTCAGAATTTTTAAAAAAAACATAACAGTACGTTATGTTCTTTTAATATCTTTGTTATAGTTCTAATAAAAAGACGATGTTTTTACAAAATATTTTGCTTTCATTTTTATTTTAATATATATGACATTAAGTAGTTTAAATCATCAAATTATGGTTTTAGCGTTTCAAGAACTACAACTAATTTTAAGTAAACTTGTAACATCATAAATATATATATATGCAAATGATGCTACGTTTATAAGCTTATTACTTTCTTGCTTATATATTCCAGATAGTTTTGTTTTTCATAACTAAAATTAAACAATGAAATTTCTTTAAAATTTTTGCATAAATTAAATAAATGTGGGGCCATTCATAAAAAGAAATCACTTCAGTCAAAACATTTTGTATGTGGAGACAGCCCCTTAACTGTTGATTTTTGAAAGAACGTAATTGCGCTTCAATTTTGCATATTTATGTTTTTGCTGCAGCTGAATCGAATGGCGTAAAATATTAACCCCTCTTTCAATTCACATTTGTTTGAAATATTAATTTCATAATTAGTAATTAATATTTATAACTTTGACCAATCAGAAAGTTAATACAAAATCCCTTTGGATAATTGAGCCCTATGACGTGCAAAAATAATTAGAATCATTCGTTACTTGTTTCAAAAGATATCGCTTAAAAAGTGGATAGTAAATTTAACATTAGGAGATGCGAAATTCAAATATTAATAGCTCAGCAACCATTCATTCAGAAGTTATAAAATTTGGAATATTCATATAATTTTATGTATAAAATTTAAAAATAAATTAAAAGGTGGGTGTTACCATTGGAAATTATAAAGTTGACGTTAAATTAAATATGAAGACGGCCCTCCAAATATTTTTTTATTACCATATTTTTATAGAATTAGTCATTCTAGATAAAGTGGCGTTGAAATTTTTGTTCTACTTTCAATATTTCTCAAGAAAAATCGGATGGTAGGATTTTTTTTTTTTTGTTTGACCACTCTACGTTCGAACATTTAGTAGATAGTATATACGGATAGATAACGTATAATTTAGTGTAAAATGGCATTATATAATAATAATTTTATTTAACAGCAATAAAAATATGAGGCAGCGAAAGCAATTATACAAAACCTTTATTATATATATATATTATTAATATGGGGGTACTGCTGGCCATGGCAACTCCACACACGGATCCGATTGTCATCTGCTCCAAGCTTGTAGCAGGATTCATCAATGAACGTTATGTGATGACAATCTTATGGCAGCCATGATAATCGGCCACAACACCACTCCAGACAACTCTGTAAATGGTGTGGGGCAGGCGTCTTAAGTTCGCTGTAAGCGTGACCTTGCCTCAGCTAAGCGTTGTGAGATGGTGAAAGATGCCACGGCTGGTATGGAAGAGGCTGTAGCAAGTTTAGATGGGAGGAAATGTTGACATTGTGTCAGCTCCGGTCTTTCGTACAACCAACCGACCTTGCCTCGAATTCGTGCACCTTGGCCTTCCAGAGCCTTTGTTCAGCCGATGAGTTCCTCGCAGAAACCATTGCTGCCAACACCCTTGAACAGCAGTGTCCGTACGGTGCAGGTGGCAGCCTATTGCTCGGTAGGACCAGCCAGCTTCAAGCATCCCGACTATGCGACCACGTTCGAAGTCGTCCAATTGGCTATAAGGTCTTCGAAAACATCGTAATAACATTAATGGTTGTGTCTCCTGGGAACTGCAGCCTAGATAATGAGAATGCATAAACCGTCCACAATTTTTACCTTTTTCATACGATGCCAGTTGCGCAGTAGAAATGATCAAAGTTAATATTTATTGGCTTTGAAAATTTAATTATTTGCATACTTGGTTTAAAGGAATTTGCATGCGAAATTTTGAGATGATCGGATAATTTTTTAGGGGTGATTTTTTTTTTGCAAAACAGTGTTATGTTTAATATGACGTGCCACTTTCTTCTGAGCTACGTCTATGTTGAGAAGATAATGATACGTTATGCTGCAAGTAGTTATTGTAAATTTCTGTTTAAATTACCAGAATGAAATTATTATATAGCGTAGATATAATGTAAAATTTAAACTCAAAGCGTTTCAAATAGACAAAGGCTGGTCTTTTTTTCAGGAACCATGTGGAGTGAACACGCCGAAATGAATTGCTGATAAACACGGGAGTGAGTTGCCATTTCTCGTAGAAGTTTATCCTACGGTAGCAGCGCCCCTATCGACGTGAAATGTTTTGTTTAAATGAAAACATTAAGAGACTGCGTTTCATCGAAGTGAAAATGTTCACTTTTGGTGAAGAGAAAAAGAGTTTTAGATTATTTAAAACCATATCCTGTATATATATGAAACGCGTCAACGTTCACTTTTGCATGCAAAACAAAGTGTATGGATATAGTTTTTAACGTATGTATGCCTTACGTAATGCAATGTAAAAACTTTATGATCCTTTAATATAACCTACATCTGCATGTGACATTCTAACTTATATTTAATAATGGTTATAATCAAGGGCGGATCCAGGATGTTATTACGGGGGAGACGGTTTCGGCAACCCTCACCAGGAAAAGTTTTAGTTTTGGACTGTTAAATAGTTTAGGTAAATGTTGTTATATTACTAGCCTTCCTGGATTTCCCAACATATGGCCCACGGGCCACAATCCAACCCACCTACAAGTGTTTAAAGTGAAAAAAAATTCTAAAACAAAAATTTAGATTTTTGTTTCAGAACTAAAGAAACAACGTGTGTACAGCATAGGTGACACCTTTCTATTTGGCAAGTACACAAACAAATAACTGGAAGAAACTCTAAAGGGAGGCTGTTCAGTGTAAGTTATTTTTTTTCAATTTTTTTTTTTAAGAAACTGCTGGCTTACAAGATCCGTGAAAATTCTTTAAGTGGCCCACTACACAAAAAGGTTGGACAACCCTGCTTTATACTCACCAAAATATTTAATTTACGACAATGAATTAAAGCTGGGCTTTTCTTTAATTAAACTATATGGTTTAGGGTAGATTATAGTCAAGTATGACAGAAGGATAACCTAGTAAAGGAGACATATACAATAACCAAAAACGATAATTTACAATGTAATTAATAGAACAAGTTTAAATTTAAACTACAAAAACGTTGAAATTATTTTACTTTTTTTATTACAAGCAACTTTTTAAAAAATTTGAAGTTTATAGTGCAAAGTCGAGCCATCTTGGTTTTTTTTGAAAATTTGTCGATCACTTTATTTACATCAATATGAATGTCTCTGTGGGTGTGTGTATTAAAAGTCTCTTCTGTCATCCGCGTTCGAAGCCAAGTTTGACGGCGCTTCAAGGATAAAAAACTACGTTTTGCTGAAGCAATACTTACTGAAAACGTAGTTTGAAAGACGAGTAGCTTGTAGATTCGTGGAAAAACGTCTGGATCGCATTTCTCCAAGACTTGGAGACTTTGGTGTAAGACTTTTATTTATTACAGTTGTAACAAACAACATATAAAATATTCTTCATCGTCTTTAATTTTTTTTCTTATTTAACCCTAACTCGGGGATGATTGCCCCGCTCGCCCCGCTCGTCCCTCGCTGGATTCGCCGGTGGTTATAATATTACTTATATTTTAACAACGTTTATGCTGTCTACATGTTAAATAGAATAATTCAATGTTTATTTAATTTATCTCAACGCTGGTGAACATAAAATATTTGGCGCAGTATAGCCGAAATGCTCTTGCAAAAAAATCCAAACGAGCAAACATGAAATGTTAATATTTAAATATAAAACACTTTTTTTCAAATTTTCACTAAAAATTAGCTTTAACTACATTAAACACTTTTTTTCAAATTTTCACTTCAAATTAGCTTTAACTACATTAAACACTTTTTTTAAAATTTATTAGCGTTTCAATAGATTTTGGAGAACAGGCACAAGGTTTTTTTTTTAAACTCAACAACGATTTTCCGCATTGTTAGTTTTTTGAGAAATTAAAATCGGTACAACTTGCGAACATCGAAGGCATTAATAGAAAATTTTAGTTAAAAAATCAATTTTTAGGAATTCTTCCAACAGATGAGCTCTGTGATGCGAAGCGTGAAAAAAAATGAGCTCTCATTACCGCATGAGCAGACACTGATAGCCACTTTCTAAAAAGAGAGAACGATATAAAAAAAATGAATAGTGAGCAATTACGATAGAAAGGAGCGAAAACAGAACGGAAAAATGTCCAAAATAGCGCTATCTGTATTTATTTTCGATGAAAAGTTCATACTTCGCTAACTCTAAAGCTATTTTCAGCCTTTCTCTAGCGATAATGGCAACTATTTCAAAACACAGGAAATTTCTCTTTATACATTTCTTTTTTTTTTTTTTTTTGCTCTCTGTAAATGGCTTACAACCAGAAGTCAGTAGAAAGAGGTTCAAAACTCGTGAATTCTAAGAAGGCTTCAATTTGAAATCATTGCCATCCAAATGAGCTTGCGTTAGTCCCAAAAATAATTATTTCTTCCCAAGGAGGCGTCGTCTTCTTGTTGGAAACTTACATAGTAATGGATGATTCTGCGAATAACTGAACGCAAAGATAGCGGCCACCATGAAGCGTAATGGAGATATCCCTTTTGTTGAACTCGATGTTAGATGTTCCATTAAAATTCAGGGCTTTTCATTGCTGGTTTATTTTGTATTTTAATTCACAATGGTGTGCGCCGCTCGACAATACGCCATAAACGACATAATTTCCTACTTTCAGAACATATTTTCTGAAGTGTGTAGAAAATTTTACTTAAGCTTCTCATAAAATGAAAATTGATCGTTTTCCCGAGTGGCTCATCACTTTCATCGCGTAAAACGTATCATTTTTATGTGATATAAAAATAAGTATGGCCATGTTATATAAAATTATGTATGGTCACATAATATAAGATGCTTATCGTCAAACGAAATAAAATATTTATCGTCAAATGATATAAAATGCTTATCGCCAAATGATATAAAACGTTTATCGTCAAATAATTAAAACGACATCGTCCAGTGATCATCAAATGATGTAAAAATGACATCGTCAAGTGATCATCAAATTATGTAAAAATGATATCGCCAAGTAATCATCATATGATATAAAATTGATTATAGTAAAAGGAAATGATCATCATCGATGGATAATCTTCTCAACAGATGATCGCAAATAAAACCCCCTTTAATAATGAAGGCTAAATGCCTGGTTTGATGCAATCAAGATTTTATTGCCACAGAAAAATGGCACGATGTGTATAATCAGGGGCTATATTTAGATTTCTGTTAATTTGTATGTTTGAAAATTACTAAGAATCTTACCTTGATAATAAGTTACCATTAAATTCAAGACCACTTAATCTTCGTTGACTATGATTTATCCATTGCATTATAAGATACATTTTGTTGTGACTTCCACTTTGTCGTGAAGTCGACTATGTTTCGTATTTCATGTCCTTGTACGAAATCGATTTCATAATAAATCCTATCTTATCGTATATTTAATTTCGGTGTATTTTCCATTTTATCATAATTTTCACTTCAGTGTAATTTCCATTCTATTCCATTGTAATTTTCATCATGATTTTGTTTTTCCTGTGTCATTTTAAGTTTATTACAAATTCATATATTGCCTTTGACAATTCACTTTCATTATGAATTTCATTTCTTTGCGTGTTTCATTTTGTCGTAAATTTCACTATAATTTTCATTTCAGATGTCATTCACGTGTAAATATCCATATAAAAGTTACAGAAAATAAATAATAGAAATTATTAACATATATAATAATAATGTCCTAAGAAAAAGAACGAAAAATAGAAATTTGTAATGTTCATTTTCTATTTTCCTTTGAGAAGTACAGAATAAAGAATAAAATCATAAAAAGCTGTCTTCAATCAATAATCAAAATCAATAATCAAAAATCAATAAATTTTATTTATTAAAATAACTGAATGAAATCAGTAGTTCGAAATTGACAGAAATATAAAAATGGAGGAATTACTGTCGTTCATTAATAAGAATCCGCGTGAAAAAGAGCAAAAAATTATGATGTAGTGAAAACATGCGAAGAAATATAAATAAAATTATGAATAAAGGTTAATGCCAAGGAAAATGTAACATGAGCTTGAAATACAATGCTTACCCTGAGATAATACTTTGCGACTTCGCAATATACTGGTCAAAGTTCTCCAATATGACAAGGTAACTAACTGCCCCACATGGAAGTCAAAGCCAGGGTAGTGACTGAGCGTGACAGAAAGATCTGTCGATGCATAACAAATATCCTTTGTTATTCTTTGAATATTCTCAAAACTCAATTTTTTAATGCTGTTTGAAAATTTATAAATTATGGAATTTTGCCCCTGTATTTCAGTTTCTGGGGAATGCAACACAAAAGCCTTATGTAAGCAGCAGTGGAAATGCAGGAATTCATTTTTGCGTAGTTAGCGGTTGAGAAAGATTGTGTTCGTTAACAAAAATAATTTAATTTCATATCTTTTAATTGTTATATGATATTTTTTGCTATCATATAGTATAAGGTTTAGACATGAAAAATATAGTGAATATCATTCATGGAACACTGAATCTAGCCATTGACAAATATAAAAATGAACCACCCGTTATTTCACAGAAGGAAATACGCGAAAGTGAATGGCTGTTTTTCAAAATCGAAGAATTACTTCTGAACGAAAATGTCGAGTAACAAGTTTCTTTGGACATAGATGATGGCCAACATTTTGCTCATTCCGACGTTAGTGACGAATTGACTTTGCACCAACAGTCAGCACCTACGAATATTAGTTTATCAAAAACGAAGACTGGTTTTAATTTTTATGATCGATGCGTGAAAAACAAATTCAAAGGAACGCAAAGGAAATTTAAACGTGTTACCAACTGCAGTCAAATTTTACGTTTTAAAAAGTACATATCGCAAAACGGAATAAAAAAAAAATGAACGAAATTAAAATGTATATATTAAAAAAATTCAAAAACGGGAGAGCACAAAATTTTCCGGTCCACGATATAGATTTCAAAAGATAGGGGCACAGTAAAGCAAGGGAATTAGGTATGTTGTCATTAAAATTATCAGCCCATTTTGTCAGGGGATTAAAAAACTATAGTAATATCGTTTCACGAAAAATTGCACAATATACTACAACATGTCGTGAACATGATGTAGAATATATTGAGAATAATGCGGTTGCATTTATTTCACAGGCACGGGACGTTTTTTCAAAGTGTGATCCCGCTTAAATTTTAAACGCTGATCAAATCGGCTTTTCTTATTTCATTGCAAACGAGAGGACGTTATCTCACAAAGTCGGAAAAGTTATTGCAGTTTTAGTGGAATCAAAGTTTACCTTAAAGCACTCCTATACTATCATGCCGATTTTATCCATGTCTGGGGAAATTAAAGGGAAGTTTTTCTTATGTTTACATGAACAGTCTGGGAAGTTTGGACCTAGTGTTAAAGACAACATGTCTCAGACTTCCGATGTGCACGTCACAGGTTTCAAGAGTGGAAAAATGGTGAAATAGAGATGAAGGAATGGGTGACAAAATGTCTAAATGCAATATTACAACCTCCGTCCTGTGTGGTGCTAGATTCATGGACAGGGGCAGTGGACACGTAAACCTATGACGATATGCCAAATAATTGCACCAGATTGTAAATTCCTCCTGGACCAACCGCTATGATTCAACCTTTGGACGTCTATTATTTTCGCCAATATAAGTTATTCATTAAAAAAATTTTAAACTTCATTGCTACAGACGAACGACACGTAAATACAACGTCTAGAAACGAAATAATAAAATTGCACTCTTTAGTTTTTAATCAACCAAACTCTCCACAATATAAGCCAATGATACGCTATCCATGGATAAAATGTAATTACGTTGTCGCTCATGAAAACTTAACTTTTGGAAACGTTATAGAAGTTTCATTCATTTTTACACAGGACACATGTTCTGCTACGGACTGTCAAAGTATGGCATTTATAGCATGCACACACTGCGATGCAGTTTTATGCTTTACACGTTTTTATATAAATTATCACTTTCATAATTAATTGTTATAAATATGAAGCACTTTCGCTTTATGAAATTATACATTTCATTTTGTTTTTACTTTACATTATTTAACTTCACATTAGTTAAACACAATTTCAACGAAACTGACTTCATAAATTACGATTTCCGCAAAATTGTGTAAATTGTGTATTCCACATATTTCTTCCATCGCTTTTACATCATATCGCACCCTCATAAACGCAATTACTATTTCTTTTTTAATGTAAGTACACTAGTTGTCATGATACTGTTTATAAATATTAATTTTTCATGTACGCTGTCAGTTTGTTCACGTATATTTCTAGTTTTATTTTTGATATTTCCCTGATGTACGGAAGCTGCAATGCAGGGGCAAAATTCCATAATTTACAAATTTTCAAACAACTGTAAAAAATTCCGTTTTTTGAATATCCAAAAATAACAACCGATATTTGTTAGGCATCAACAGATCTGTCTGTCGCCCTGAGTCACTGCCCTAGATTTGACTTTCATGTGGAGCAGTTCCCTTGTGAGTGTAAAACCTTGACATTAAAACTAAATTTCATAAAAAAAATCGTACTAACTGTGATTTTGTATTCATTACAATTGTTCCTTTACCAAATTCTAATTTATGTAACTTAAATTACATAGATCTCTGCTCTGGTTCTCAGAGGGACTGGACGCTCGACACTTGCTCTTAAATTGTCCTTCATTTTTCACATTATTTATTTAATTTATATTTTCTGCCTCCTCCTATGTCTTGATTCCAAGGTTATTGCTCTGGATATTGCCCCTGGTTTTGCTATGCACCAATGAATCGGATTTAATCTGTTTAATTGCCTTTTTCTGTGCCCACCCCTTCTCCTCTATTTTCTCCCCTAACAATTTTTTCTTGCAACGGCCGTATGTCGTCTTTCAAAGAATGCATCGGAGTTTCGGCAGTGTTCCCTTTCCGAAGTCCGTGGCTGCCTGTGCTCATCTCTTCTGTCTCGTGTTCGTCCTTGCCGTTTATGACGCCTCTGCTATTTCGTCTGTTTATGTTTTGTGTCGAAAAAATTGTGAAAATTATACTTTTTAATTATTTAAATATATGGGTGGCTTCATTACATCATCTTACATAATAACATATTTCTTCATCTCATAAAATTTCTACATAGTATACCGTGAGACACAAAAATTCACACATTGTAAATATTATTCGATTCTGCCGCCTTCTTTTGATTGTTTTTAGGAAAGGAAGCCAATTGGAGCAACTGCCTGATGAACGACAACCTAATAATTACCATCCCTTAACGTTAAGCAGTGGAGCGGTTAATGGGTGAAGACGATAAGCGGTACTATAGTCCCTAACCTACCTGCACCTTACTGATGCAATGAACAATTCACAAGCATGAGTGTTTTTCAACAACCGGGGCATCTTTGAAACTGCGATACATCCATTGAAACAACAAATAGATGAACTGATTTACGATTGCTGAAAGTTTAAATAAAGGATTTCGGCAATTCACCGCATTTTAATAAACATAAAATTCAAGAGGATTCTATGAAGTTGTCAGCCTTCTGCACAGACTTTTTAAATAAGCTTTTAGACATTATTAATCTTTTCTTTTTCAGTCTCGCAAATAATGTGCATATAAATTATGTGTATATGAATGTATTTGTGAAGTATTGTGAAATGTAGTCACCAACAGAAAATTATTTTCGGTCATCGTTTATATTTTGGGTTGACCCTTTATCTTATTTTTAGTTAGTGACTAATGTCCATTAATATTTACTTTAATTAAATTTTTTACTTTTATATTTATCTAATAATCTTTATTTTACTTTTTTTAATCTAATCAATTATTCTAGTATTTTATTTATCTATCCTTTCGTCTATGGTTCGAGATTAGAAACCCTTTTCCTCCCTCCTTTCATTTATTCTACTTTTGGGTGGTCAAGGCGAAATCACCATTCATCATCAGGTCTTGACTGCCAAGTTCACAACAACGAAGCTCCTAGAAGAAAACAATCCGAGAATGCATACCTCCAGCATCTGTGTGGTTTTTGTCTACAACAGAAATACCGACGTACTGCCTGACTATTGAAACCGATCCAAAAATATACTTCGACGCCAGGTATCTGGAAATGACACTGTGGCGAGAGGCAGTCTCAATTGTCCAAGTATACTCCAAGCCGTCCTAAGATGTTGCCGGTCATCTATCTCAAGGAATCTTGTAACTAGTCGCTGAAATTTCTAGAACGACCACTAAAACCTTGGCGACCTGGAGCTACTGTACATCCTGCAGCGACCCTGGTGTCAAATCTGTAAGTTGTGCTATCACATGAGGCAGTGGGTCCATCGCATCCGCTTGGCGGGACCCGGGCTCTATTTGGCGACTGAAAAGTTTTCTTACTAGATAGCCTTGACACCAAACGTCGAGACACTCTTATTCTAGTTCTGGACCAACTAACATATGTTTGGTTTTTTTTTCCCTCAACTTAACCATGTAGTTCTTTCTGGGAAAAAGTCCAGGGGCCTTGGGTCCTACCTTGATTCATCGGCCACCTTACCGGGTAATACATATCCATTCTTTCTTTTCTGTTTATTTAACTTTAAATTAACTACTCCCCTGTGCCCTAGTTAATTTTGGTAGGAAATTTATTTTATTTTAATTAATTGGCTCAGATGAATAACTGTTCGTAGTGAGACCCGAAATTGGGTAGTTAATCATTTTCATTCAGAGTAGAAAATCTCTGTTTAGATGGAATTAATAGCTCGGGTCTTTTTGTCATTCCTTGTTTATTGTCGAATGAAAAGAATTCTAGTGTGCGAATTACTGATTAATGTCTGAGTCTTCTCAGTTTTGTAAATATCTGGTTGGGAAATCGTGTCCCACCCTGGAACTAACCATTTTGGGTAATGGCCCTATGTAAAAGAAATGGTATTTTTGTAAAACCTAAAAATTGTTTTATTAAATGTGTAAAAATTATTTAATCCTTTGTTTCCCTTGTTGAGTAATTTTCCGTTGCTTATCAGTATGCATGCATATGATATGTGTTTAGTTAAGGCTAATTAAATAATCAAGTTTCATTAAGGCATTAATTTCGTTACGGCAAAAGCAGTTAAGTCATTTGCATCATTTTTGATCAGTGAGCATGGGTCCAAATGTATGGACTCATGTTCAGTGATTATTGATGGGTCCCCTTGGCTTCCCTTTCCCGAAATCCTGGGTTTTGCGGATAGTTTTCCTTCCATAATTACTTTTAAAGTAATTATGGAGGGACAGCTATGATTATATTATTATATTTGAACTCACAACGCGTTTATTCTCAATAATCTTAATTAATTAAAAATTTAACAATTTTATTATTATACCTCCTCCCTCCCTCCAACCGTCTTTCGCCTGCCATGCTGTGTCTTTCTGTCTCCTTGGCCGTCCTCCCCGGGTCCCCTCCTTCCGTATCGTTGTTTGTCTTGGTGTCCTGTATCTTTGATAGACTGTTTTCTGGAGTCACCAAATCATCACTTGTTGCTCCTGCCCCACTTCATTAAATCTCATCTAGACTCTATCCTACCTTTTCTGAATCATGGAAATCTGCCATGGTTCATCTAGGCTCTGTCCTACCTTTTCTGAATCATGGAAATCTGCCATGATTCATCAGGCTCTGTCCTACCTGAATCATGGAAATCTGCCATGATTCATCTAGGCTCTGTCCTACCTTTTCTGAATCATGGAAATCTGAAATCTGCCATGATTCATCTAGGCTCTGTCCTACCTTTTCTGAATCATGGAAATCTGCCATGATTCATCTAGGCTCTGTCCTACCTTTTCTGAATCATGGAAATCTGCCATGACTCAAACCTCTTTCATACTTCATCATTTGTGGGACAGGAATAAAACCTCATAATTATGTTTTTGTCATACCTTTTCTGGAAATACAGTCTGCGGGCGCAGCCAACTTATTCAATCACCCTTGCACACAGAAGTAGTAGTAGTAATAGTAGTTCATAAAGAATTAGTAAACAAGAAATTGTGAAGCCATTTGACAATAAGGAGTGGAAACTAAACAGCGTAAGAGAATAAAATTACAGCAAATGTAAAGCAAAATGCAATTAAAGAATGAAGAAACTGAGAAAGGAACATGAAAACGGCTTTGTTTTAATTTAGTTATGGTGATTTATAGAACTAAAGTTTTACTTTGAAGGTAATGAACAAAAATACAATAGTTTATAAATTTAGTTTATACTTTTTTCCCCTTCAGTACTTAACAGAACGTGGTCTCTACGAAAGATCACCATTTACTTAAGTGTTCTACAAGTTTATTGATCTTTGTCCGTATATTCCCCTCTTATTTAATTTCGTATGTCTACTGGCCTATTTTTCCTTCTCTTTCCTTGGACATTCTAGATTAAGACCTGCCAATGAATACTGTTCAGATTCTTAGTGCCTATACTCTCAATCTACATTTAATAATTCCTTTATTTATTATTTCTCACACACACACACACATTTAGCCGAGTTTTACACATTTATGTATTCGTTATCTTTTATATGACATGTATATATTCTGTATTAAACGAGGATTTTTATTTATGAAAACTTAAATTTTGCTGTAAAGTATTATTACCGCTCTCAGGAAATTATAGCTTACAGCCGTAAAATACGGAGAAAGTGAACTTCGTTCCTGCCCTCGACAGCTTAGCGGTTAAGGTGCTTCGGAATCAACGGAGAGACCCTAGTTCGAATCCAAGTCGGGGAGGAAATTTCTTTTTCTCCCGTACCAAAAAAGCTCTAGTCGAGCTCAAAAGTTGTCAAATTTATTAAGTTTAAAATTCCCCACTCTTCAATTCACGCATCCCTTTTTTCTGACTTTCTTGCTTCTTCTAGATGAAGAACTACGATTACCAAATGCTCACTGGTGTAGGCAAAGGGGTGTTGATGGAGGTTATTGCAATGAAATCTTGTATATTTAACATAGGAATGTGTGCATCAAAGCTCTTCAACCACTCCACTGAGTCTATAACCCACTAGGAACTTTCTGCGTACGCGTACGCAAATGTTAAACGATACATTTCTAAAAACTACTTAAAATTATATATCTATTTTTTTTATAATAAAATTCCACTAAATAACAGCATTCAATTACTATGTTAATATTGAATGTAATTATATGTATATATATTATATATACCATGTGTAATATATAAAAAAAATGTATTGCGTGTATAATAAATACAGTAATGCAAATCCACATAGCGTAGCAATTCAAAACTCGGGGGTGCGGCTCAAGCGCATTTAAGGATGATTTCGTAATTCGACCTATAAGAAATGATATACAATGCAGTTTTGATATACAATGCAGAATCATAGCTAGGGGATTGCATGGAAAGCCCACGTCAGAGGCGCAGGCGTGGAAAAGCGTAAACTCGAATGAAATAATTCACAGAGGAGAATATATTCACCGCCAGTGGGCGCAATCTGGACAGTTTTGCCAGGGGTGAAAGGTTATCTAGCTACGGTGATGATCCAATGGGAGGGCTTAAACTCCTGGATTCCTCCTCCTTTTTCTCCGCCAATGTCCGTGCTGTATATTACATATAATGATTTACACACTACCGCGTAATATGATACTCCAATCAATAATGAGATCAATTTCAATAATATTAGTATTTGGTCCCAGAATAACATTTGGTTTCTCAGTCCAACAAGACAATCGTCACCAGTGTTATTATGGAATTATTATTCAAGCCAGGCTGTGATCCTCATGAGAGCCATATGACCTGATAAGTTTGAGCTAGCGGTAACCACACACAATCGATCTACAAATTGAAATTCAGTCCACGAAGTGTAAATGACCAAAACATTTTATACAACACTATCTGAAACACATCAGCTGTGTGTATTCATTTCTTACGGGATATATTCAGCCCCTTCGTCATTGACTACGTTGGCACCTATGGAAATCTACCTGTGTTACTAAATCTGATTAATATCTGTATTAATATTTTCTGGACTCCTCCGAATGTTATATTCAAGCGTTTGGTATACTTCTAACGACAGGATCACTGACTACGCGAGCGTAACTTGGGGGAGGGCAAAAATCTGAGAATAAAAAAAAAGAACCCCAAAACCCAGGGAGCAAACATGTAATTTGTTCCTTGCTCTAAAAACTGGAGTGCACATGCCTCCCCTCCCTGCAATTACGCCTATGACGGACTGCAAACACTTCCAGTGTTTGTGATACGAAGTAACTGGAGCATTTCCCTGTCAATAGCAGTGTCTTACTTAGCGTGATACTTCATTGCCCCCCCCCCGTCCCCCCATAAGAATTTAAAGAGAAAAACTTACCCATGAACCCAAGTTTCACTCGAATCGTCGGGCCCTGCGGTGGCGCAGTGTGGTAACGCGTTCGCCTAGTGCGCCGTTAATCCGGGTTCGACTCCCAACAGTACACAAAGATCGCACTGCTCACTGTAGTCCAGGGTTTGGTTCCCTAGGCCATAAGAGGTTCGGATTCCTCGGAAAACAGTAGGTCCCGGCGCAGCATGACCATTGTAGTCTTTGAGCCGTAAAACCACAAAACAAACATCACTCGAATCGTCAGTCGTTGGGTTGACGTTCTGAATCTTTAATTACTAAATTGTTGAAGACAGCGATGCTTTTCTGACAGAAAACTTTTCTCGTACTTACGTTTTCCGAAAGAACGACTTCTTAATTAAAGAAAGGATATTATAGAGGAATTAAGGAAATTTATTTCTGATACTCATTCCAAAACTCATTTCTGATACTCGTTTATTCATTGCTGATACTTTTTCTGATACTCGTTTATTCATTGCTGATACTTATTCTGATGTTCATTTCTAATACCCATTCTCAAATCCATTTCTGATACTGATATTTCGTTGGACATTTTATTGCTGTACTTTATTTAATCACTGTATACATCTTTACATAATCACTGTACTCAGCTTTACTTAATCGTTGTACTCAAATTTACTTAGTCATTATATTTAACATTAATCCCTACCTAGACTTATGTAGTTTTTTTAGTATAGTAAATTTTTTATAGTATCTAATCGTTTATAGTAAATTTGGTAATCGGTAAAAGAAAGAATGAATCCTGTTCGTTTTAATTATAGCAGTCTGCACTATGGTTGATAGTTACACCATGACTATTTATTATATAAATTAGAAAATCTGCAAAATAATTGAC
Source organism: Dysdera silvatica (assembly GCA_006491805.2). Classification (NCBI taxonomy): domain Eukaryota; kingdom Metazoa; phylum Arthropoda; class Arachnida; order Araneae; family Dysderidae; genus Dysdera; species Dysdera silvatica. The sequence goes on along the minus strand of QLNU02015270.1, from coordinate 111,195,558 downwards.
AAGGGCATCTGAAATCTGTGTTGTCCGTTAGAGCATCGTCTTCTATGATTAGTTTTTCGATGTACGCTCAGGCTCCTCATTCAGCTTTACTCGGTCTCTGTAATTAGCTTTGCTTGATCTCTGTAGTAAGATTTACTTAGTTGCTGTGGTCAGCTTTACTCAGTCTCAGTAATTAGCTTTGCTCGATCTCTGTAGTCAGATTTACCTAGTTGCTGTGGTCAGCTTTACTCAGTCTCAGTAATTAGCTTTGCTCGATCTCTGTAGCCAGATTTACCTAGTTGCTCTCGTCAGCTTTACTCAATCAACCCTATATACAGCAACTTTGCAGTCAAGACGTTGGAACATATATACAATTAGTCATTGATTTAAATATAGCCTAAGTGTGTATCTATGATTATTTGCTGTTTGGTTTTTCTCTCACAGGGTACATTCTTATTTGGAATCAAAGTACGTAAAGTAGCAGAAAACAATGCCCATAACCATCAACGTAGAGTTTTCAAAATTATTGGGGGGCTAAGAACATATTTTGTACATTTATACATTACAGTATATGTAAAATTGCAATTTATTTCAAATTATTGGGGAGCTCGGGCCCATATAACTCTACGCCTATGCCCATAACTAACAACTCCACAGCCTTCTTTCTTTAATTAAGGAGTCCCCATTGGACAATGTTAAACATGTACCTTAATCTTCACTACAAACTATCGCTGCAGAGATTATTATAGTTATAGTTAATTAAGCTTGTGTGCTGGTATCGTCGTATTCTGACAAGTTGCCTTCTAGGAAACTAATCGTTTCCAAAGTAGTCTCCCCATTCTCTATTCTGAATAGTGGTTGCTTAACTTATTGGGTACCTGGAAGGTCATCACCAAAGGCCTTTTGCTCTATGTTTATTCACCACAATTATGGCTTGGTCTGCAACGTATTGCACCATAAACATTGAGCATTTTACAAATATAAACATGAAAGAATACAAACGCGAAAAAAATACCCCATTGATTTTACACGATAATACGATGATTATTATTTTTATACATCAAAATGTAAACGTGCGTTTTAGAAATAATGAAATATAGCGAATTTTTTATGCAGGGTCTCAATAAATATCAATAAATATCAATAAATATCTAGAGGTCCCTGGAACACTGTATCTGACCTTAGATGTTCGTGATCCCGATTCAATTTCCTCAGATAAAATTAGAAATCCATCATCGATAATTCGAAATACAATGCATTACATATAGATTATTATATATAAAATACATTACACGTAAATTATTATGTATAATACATTACACGTAAATTATTATGTATAATACATTACACGTAAATTATTATGTATAATACATTACACGTAAATTATTATGTATACATTACACGTAAATATTATGTATAATACATTACACGTAAATTATTATATAATACATTACACGTAAATTATTATGTATAATACATTACACGTAAATTATTATGCATAATACATTACACGTAAATTATTATATATAATCAGGGGCGGACTGGTCCGACTGTTAGCCGGCCCTCGAGCCGGTGCGCCCATGAGGGCGCACCGGGCTCATAGGAATCGCGCCTCCGAATTGGCAAAGACACGCGCCTCCGATAATCCAAGATATGCGTCCTTTGATCGGACCCAGTCCGCCCATATATATAATGCATTACACATAGATTATATACAATCTAACTTCGATTTAGCGATACTTGATTAAACGATTTCTTAGATTTAACGAATGTTTTTGTTGGTCTGGATTACCTACGTTAAATCCAGTGTTACATCGAACTCGATTTTGCATTTGCTTTCCTCAATTTAACGATAACGTTCCGTGATTAGCCTGAAGCTGCGAGTAAAGTTTCGATGTAGATAATCAATTATCGTCATAAAATCAACTTCAAATGAGTTCACTTAATTAAGTCGAATGCTGATTTGAAATGTGTATAAAAGTATTTAATGCGTTTTGACATCAACGATGATCTGTTCGATGCAACCGCAGAAATCGAACAGCAATGTTAAATACCAACTCCCCAAGGAACGTCGAAATGAAGGTTAATCAACGATTTCTTGTCGAAGTAGTTGCGCCATTCTGTCATGTTGGGTTTTAAGATAGCGTATAACTGCTACGTGCTTACTTATCTTACGTTGATTAAAATTAACACGTGTTCTTCAGAACGCTAGTAAGCATTTTGATAATTTTATTTTTCGAACGTGTTTTACTTCACTTCCAATCAGTAGCGTACCCCGGATTTAAACTCAGAGGGAGACCGAAAATGTAAAAAATATTATTTGTTTATCTGTTAAAAATTTCCGCATTAGTTGTTGCCAAAATATGGTGAAAATATAGGAATTTCACCAAAATTTGGTACACTTGAAAATTCAAAAGTACCACTTATTGGTGAAAGTATGGTATTTTTTAAATAACGATTAAACGCCGAACCAGATTTTCGTTCAACCTCCTAGCCAATCACTTGAGGCGAGAGAAGTCACGTGTGGCAAACAGCTTTATCCGTTGCGATTCTTTACTGATATTCACCAGGTTTTTTGTTTTTTTTTCGCGTGCCAAGATCTCTTTAATGATCCGGCAAGCTACGATGATTCCAATTCATTAGTTTATGGTGTGTATATCCTTTATTTTTGATAAATTACAATGATTTATATAATAATTTCTGTATATATGAAGTTGATGTTTTTTATCATTAACAGCTAAAATGCTTATGTTTGGCCTAATAAAAATTCGTTATGATTTCGCTTGGTTGCTACCTTTCTGTAATTAATAAAAATTATGTGTACTCTCTGTATATGAAATGGGGTAGATGTGGCTTCAATTTTATGATTTAAGCAAGGCATTTGATGTAATAAATAGAAATACATTAACAGAAAAATTGAAAACTTATGGATTAGGGGGAAAAAATCAATAATTTCTTAAGTAGTTATATAAGGGATAGAAAACAATTAGTTTGTGTCAAGTGAATAATATCAGAGCTACTGACAAATAATTATGGAGTACCCCAGGGATTCATTACGGGGCCACTGCTATATTCGTTATATGTTAATGTTATATATCGGACACATTATCTTGTTCGCAGATGACACAAGCGTGATTTTAACTGATAGTGACTAAATGAAACTGATGGAAGTGAGTATAAGAGAAATTTAAAAATACGAAAAATGGTTTAATGTTAATCAGATGAAGCTAAACGTAGAAAAAACCAAAGTAATGCCATTTTCAAGTAAGAATAAAATGTACATAAAGATATAAAGAATATTTGAATTACAGATAATAATAAAAAAATTGAAATTGTTGATAAAATTGAATTCTTAGGAATTCAATTAACTAATAAATCGAACTGGAATGACCATATAGATAAAACAGCAAACAAAATAAGTAAAAGCTTAGGAATTCTAAGAAGAATTAATACAACAATAAGGGAAAAAAAAACAGCGTAGAACTGTATTATTCATTGATCTACAGTCATCTGACATATTGTAATTGCGTATGGGTTAACTTAGACTCGATAAATATAAATGTGTTGAAAAATATTCAGAAAAAAACGTTGAAATTAATTAACAGTGATAAAAGACTAAACTGGAAAAACTTATTTTTCAAATACAAAATATTACCAATAGAACATTTACACGAAATACGTATCTTGGTAAAAATGTATGAAGGAATAAGGGAAGGCAAGCGCACTGAACTTATAAGAATAAAATTAAATGAAAAAGATAGAAATACACGTCGTAAATACAATGATCTGTTACTCCTTAAAAATAAGGACCGAAGTAGGAAGGAATAATGTAAATTAAAAAGGTGCAAAACTTTGGAATGGACTACAAGAGGAATTCAAAAAATTGGAAAGTAAATAAACATTTAAAAAAGTCTAAGAAAATATTTGATACAGGGTAATAGAAGCTAAAAAAAATGGAAAAAACATAAGGAAAGGATGAGTGATTCACAATTATCTTTGGAATCAGATTGTAATCTTAAGGTCCCAGGTATGTTATATCCTTGCTGGTATTTTCTTGAGACCTTCATTGTAGAGTCTAATATGATGTACTTTTAGTATATATTGTCGGTATTATCGCTGTAGTTAAACAGTATATTGCTATTATGATTTTACAAATGAAGAATAAATAAAGCAGGGATTTGATTTGATGATTTAGTTAAACATTATCCTATACTATATGACAAGTAAGAGTAATAAAATAGGGATGTAAAACATGCTTAATTTAGTGCTTAAAGACAAACAAATTGATTTTAACAAAAATTTGATCTCAAAAATACGTGGAACCGCTAACGTTTATCGCAGTAGTCCGTGGTTGAAAGTCTGCAAACCTGGCAACAGTGCTTTGTTTACAAATATTCGTCTGCAATCTGGTTTTGCCAAAACCATCAGTGTTATTACGGAAATGAAATGCTGGAGTACAGAATTTTTACAAACCAATAAATTTCGTCACGCGTTTTGGATTTCAATGCGGAAAAGGGACATTTGGACACAAGGGCAGACAAGTTGGGGGGCAGGGTGCTAATAGATTCGGCAGGGCGTTGCGCCCTTCTATTTCGCTTTAGATGAAACACTATGAAGTACTAAATATCAATAATTAACATACGAGAAATCTTTAGTTAATTCGTCAAGATGCGGGACATAGACGCCATAATGTATAAACGAAGAATAGAATTTTCTTATTGCATTATGGACCTAGAAAAATACAATAGACCTGGCCATTTAACTTGTTTGTGTTTATCTTATGATATTTTTCTTGACCATATAACACAATGTGTAACGTGTAGAATTTGTAGATGATACATTTGAATGCCGTATCGGGTGAGCTGTAAGCAAAGAGTGACACATGGTGCTTTTTCATGGGTCTAGATGTGCGCGCGATAATAAGAATCAAAAAACCTTGTCACTGTGGGATTATGAGTCCTCATAATATAGAAGTTCACTTGCGAGCTTTCTTAACTTTGTTGCCTTAAAACGCAAGGAAAGCAAACTTATTAGCTCATTTTGTTAAATTGGCCACCAAATTTACAAATTCCACTTTCTAACATTAGCAACATCTATTTTGTATAATTGTAATTTCACCTTTTTATATTTGCCACCAGTGCGTATAATTTTTATCCGAATTCTAAACAAATCCGTCTTCGATTTTGCCATTGACGATGTGTGCTGCATTACCACGAGCTTCGTCAGAAAGGCATACTAAATGCTTTTAACCTTTTGATTCTTATCTTTATGGTAGTCACCAGTAATTATTCTGAATATTTGAAGTAATAAATATTATTTTAATTGGATGAATTTTACTTCATTTCTCCAATACTTATATCTTCAGTATAACCAAGACTAATGAATAATCCTTCAACTGTTATACAAAAGACGTCATTTAAGATTTTATATCTACAATGATCTCTACATACGATAGAATTTAATAACGATGGCGTAAAACCTGTCCCTCTACCTACCATGTAAAATGTTTTGATAGAATGTTCCAAATTCCTCATTTCTTTGATTTGTTTTGACATATATTTTCTGATGGGTTTTGAATGGGCACTGCAATAATTTGTGAACGGCTTGTGATCCTCTCCTGTTCTTCAGTTGACTTTACGGGATGATAGGAAATATTCTGGTAGCATGGGAATTGATTATTGATCAATTCAGTGATTGATTTTTTCTTAATCATTGAACGATCTCCTGATCGATAATTAATCGATTTTCTGATTTATTACCGATCAGCTTTCTGATTGATCATCTGTTAATTTTTTCATTGATCATTCATCGATTTCTTGATTGGTTATTGATCCGTTTTTGATCTTTAACTGATAGATATTTTTATCTATTTCCTGAATGATTATTGATCGATTTCCTGATTAATTATTGATCGATTTCCTAATTGGTTATTGATCAGTTTCTGGTCGATGATTGACAGATATATTTATCTATTTCTTGAATGATTAATGATCGATTTCCTGATTGAATACTGGTCAATTTCCCGATTGATTACTCGTCGAATTCATCATTGATTATTGATCGATTTCCTGACTGATCATTGATCGATTACCTGATTGAATACTGATCTGTTTCCTAATTGAATACTGATCCATTTCCTGATTGGTTATTGATCGATTTCCTGATTGATTATTGATCGATTTCCTGTTTGATTGTTGATCGATTTCCAGCTTAATTGGTGAATGATTTCCTGCTTAATCAGTTCTCTGAGGGTTTCCTGAACCTTTCTGGTTGATAATTTCGATACCTGGTCCCGTAGAAAGTTCATGAATCGTGGCTTTTTTACTTTTACCGCCCCCTAGGGTGCAAAAGATTTAGGAATAAAAGATCGAAGAAAAGATTTTTCTATCTCCCAAATATCGGTGCGTATTTTTAAAAGTATTAACTTCCGGTTTGATTTATAGGTTCATTGGTTTAACGCGGATGGCAGGCAAAATTACGGCGCTCCCGTTTTTATGTCCCGTTTTCCCTTTTTCTTTGCGGCGGGATAAAGGATATAAAATATGACTTCCTAAACGAAACAATGGCCACTAGATTAAAAACGGGAATCGATACTTCTATTTTTTCCTATCGACAGGGAAAAAGTAGCTTTTGGGAAAAAAAAATATCTTCCCTTCTCCCCTTTTCCCGCTTTTCAATTACAGAAGGGCGAAATTTATTGTTCTTTAACGTAACTGCACACGAAGTAATAAAAAGAATTCGTTATTATGGACGTTTCAAAGAACTCTTTAGGAACAGCAGAATAGTAAAGCTCTGAAAAGTGAATCAAGAAAAATTTGAAAAATTGCGCTACATCCTCAAGAAGCGAGAATTTTCTGTTCTATGTTTGCAAATTGTAACAGCTTTTTAAAATAAAAGTCAGATACAAAATCCATCTGTATTTGCTCATATGTATGCATAATACTTATGGCTATGTAAACTACTAATACCCACAAGAAATGCAGATTCCTATGGTAAATTTTTGTATTTATAATAAATAATTTGTATGTGCCGAATACCAATATTTTAAATATTGATATTTATGTTGAAAGTATAATAGTATTGATGCTAAATAGTGATATTCATAAAAATACGTACTGGAATTCTTGCAGAATGAATATCTTTACCAGACACTGATATTTATATCCAATACATGTGTCCACATTACAAAATGATATCTATTCTTAAGACTGATATCTATAATATATATTTAAAAATAAAGACATTCCTATTAATTACGAATAGATTATTAAACGCTTACTGATATACATATGACAAATTTTGGTATCTGCACAAAACACTGATATTTATGGAAAGAAAAGGAATCTCTCTTAAAGTAGCATCTAAACTAAAGCAGAGTAAATAATTTAATTCAATTCGATAAAATTTAATGAATAAAAGGTAATATTTTAAATCCTGTATTTGTAGGCCAGTTCTAATTATCTTACATTTTGAAATAATTTTCATTGATACGTGATTGATTTATCGTATTCACAATATTTGTATTAATTTATTATTGTTATTATACAGCCATGTGTAATTATATCATAAACCGAAGGAAATTTTGATTGGTAAAACGCAATTAACATTAATAAAATGATCCATAATTTTTTCATTAATCGTCAATAATATTAATCTATAAATTTCTTTTATTGCGAGGTTTCTATATGAAAACAGATAAAATTGTGGATAGTGGGAAGGAAAGGTTGATTTTTCCATTAATAATTAATAAATTTACTCAACTTTCCAGAACCTGAACTGAACAAATGTCTTGAAGTAACCATAATTTAAACTCAATTTGCTTATTTTTTCCTCTATTAAAAGAAACTAAAAACAAAAAGGAGGAAGCTATGGAAATGTAACCCACAGAGCACTCTCGCGACACAATTTCTTCCCCTCTCTAAAACCACAGGTTCTATAATGAATCGTATAAAAATACGGAGAGAAAAAATTTAATCGTATTTAGTTATTCCTCCGCATCCACTTTTAATTCCCACTTCGGTTAGCATATGTATACAGGAAAACAACCACGTATGGCTGAAGTTAGTATCCCAACAGTTAAGGCAATGGGACGGTAACATAAAGACTGCTGATTGAACTCCAGCCTCGGTATGTGGTATATATTTTTCTCTCTGCTTAAAAACACGTTCAGGTGGAGTGTTCAAACGTACTCTTATTAAATGATCTTTCCATGCCAATCTTGAATTCTCAAAGAGTTCCCCTTTTGGTTAAATTGAAAGAAACCGAAGTTCGGATTCGAACCGAAGGTCTTTGGATGACCGTCCCAACTTCAAGACCATCATGTTTCTAAAGCCAGTCTGCCACATACTACATGCACAACAATTTCTCCCATCAAAGAAACTAAATGAGACGGGGCAAAAAGATGTTAATCAGAAAGTTCCATCAATAGGAAGGTTCTGTTCAGTGTGGACTGGTTTTAATATTGTTTTTGATTCTCTTTCACCATCGCAGGTTTAGGAAGGTTAATACAATTGATAAATGTATCTAGAAATCGTTATAATCATAGTTTGAATTACACATCACAATTTAATAATGCTACATACAGTACAATAATAATAATACAGTATATCACAGTGATGACATACAGATAAATTCATCCAAAAGAGTCCATTGTTTTAGGTCGCGTATGTGTAAATACAGGGTATCTCAACACCGGAGTTACAAACTCATCAAGTTGAACGATAATTGTCATAGAACCTATGGTCGCAAACCACCTACAGCGCCATTTCTAAAACCGTCCAGCATGCACAAATATTTATAACCTGTGCATGAGAAGCGCAACATGCTTTATCCTAATCATCTATGCACTTGATCAGCTGACCTGAGTAGTATCTGGCGCTCTTCACGCACTATTTGTAAATATTTGTGCATGCTGGACGGTTTTAGAACTGGTGCTGTGAGTGGTTTGCGACCCTAGGTTCTATGACAAATATCGTTCACCTTGTTGAGCACTATGACATCTTGAATCATTTCCCTGTTTATATACGTAAATAAAGAGAAACACTGTCAGAGACCATGGTTTAAGTGGACACAGCACTTCGGGTGAAATAGCGAGATCCGAGTTCGATACCCTCAGTTTCCTCGACTTTTTTCTCAAAAAATTATAAATTGAATATTTATATATTGGATTAAACAAATGTATGTATATTAAAGTGAGATAGTGGTAGTCAATATTAGATTTAACAGAAGCAAGATCAAAAAGTTTATATTGCGATGTAGGCAGCCTATATAAAACTAATCATTATTATTAATATAAATATAAATTTAACATAATACATACCCACTCCATGTTGGTTCAAGTGTTACATTTATGTTGCTTTTATTATGTTAACTAATAATCTTATTTTTATTAATCTTGCAACTAGTAAAACTACCACAAATATATTTTACTTCGGGGTCAAGTCTTATATGGGGAAGGTGAGCTTGAATTTATAAGGGATTGAATTCGATCTTCTATATTTTACAGAAAAGACAAGCTAATGCTTTAATTAGGCTACGGGCTCTTAATAAAGTAGCGTCACACTCATTCTTAAAATTAAATAATTTCATGTAGATTAATATTATTATAACTAGTTATTACTATTACTAGTTGATATGCTATCCAAGTTTTTTATAAATGTTCATGATAACTTTTAATCATCATTGCCAAATGGTATTTTTTGAACTATGCATTGTATAGTATATTTAGTATATGAGATATTCACTTTTTTTGGAAAGGGGGCTGTTATTATTATTTTTGGTCCATGGCTTGCAGATTAGAGTTAGTTAGAGATAGATTTAAATTGAGTTAGATTTAGAGTTAGTTAGAGAATCTGTAGTTTGTTGGCCCTTATATTCAGCTTTGGTTTGGCAGGCTTTTGAAGAAATTTAAAATGTTAGATTAAATGGGCATATAATCTGTTTAACATGATTATTACTATTATTATAATATATATATATATATTGTTTCTATTTTTATGGGGCCTTAAAGCTTCTCTACAAAACTGCGGTATTCTGGAATCATAGACCTTCATTAAATTTGGCATTATAAAATATTGAAGTGGTCTATTTATTTCGTAATAACCCTGCTCCTTATAATTAAAACTCCGACCTCTTTTTATTCACTTTTCTAAAGAAAAATGACAGTCAGTGGATTTAAAAAAAGAAGATAAAGATAATATTTTCTTCCCTAAAAATCATTTCAAGGAGCTAGTCTCAGAAACAAAACACACGGGAGATTTCGGAAACTAGATTTTTCTTTTTCCACCAAAAAATTTTGTTCTTTCCGTGATTCGTTCAATAAAGGAATGCTTAAGCGGGTTACCTCTACATGTCCATGTCCGCCCATGTTACGTCGTAATGTTATTGTCAATTATCGATTTTTTGGTGATGGCTAAATGAAACTTTTGTGGTAAAGGCGGATGGCAGGAAAAATGCCCTTTCCGCCTTCTTGATATTTGACCTTTCGGATATTGAAGGTGCAATATCGATTAGAAAACACGCTCGAGAATAAAATACGTATTGCCAGTTATCATCCAGCTTAAAATATTTAGTTACATCTGATGAAATACTGAAATTACATCCGATTTTTGTCGTAATCTGTAGAAAAGTACTGTTTTTTTAAAATTCTTTTCACGCCTTAATCCTCATACAAGGAAAAACAAGACAAGCAATACTGGCTGATGATTATCGTTGTCATGTAATATGTATCACAGCATTATATTGTATTGTAATGAAACAATAGCATCTCTGCCTGGGCAATCTCTGACAAATAAAGACAGAATATGCCTGGCATATATTGCCCAGAAATGTAAATAAAGCCCGTAGATGGAGATAATAATAACAACATAGGTTGCAGCAGTGAAAGAGGAAAATACCAGTAACAGTGTTAGTACCTAATCTCCCTTTCCAGTAGAGAGATTACAAGCACCCATTTTGACAATATACAGCACTCAAATTATAATCTTTGAAAGTTAAACGGTTTAATGTTTTCATATAAAAAATAATCCACAGCTTGAAGCACTATTCGAAGTTATAGCTGTACATCTTCCTACTAGTTTGAAAAAACGGGACAATGTATACTAAATTAATTTTTATTAGAGAAATTTAAATGAATATTAAAAGTTACTGAATGTGAAGAAAATGTTTCTAGAATCCACTATTACTATTTTATAAGATCGAAACCCAAATTCCATCTCAGACATAACTATACATACTTTGCATCAGAATGTACTTTATTTTTTTTAAAACAGATATCTGATAATGGCAAGTACCTTTATTGCTATAATTATTTAAAAAATTCTATTCAGCATACTGAGTCAATAAGAGTTGTAGAAGTTGCTGCAGACCATTCTCACTAATGCCGTTCTGTTTTTTGAAAATTATTATTATTAATATGCTTATATTATCAATACAATATATATAATTATTATTATTAAAATTGTTAAATTCAGGATTTTGTGAATATTAACTTCTGCAGCAAAATTTCTGTGAGAGCAAATTACAAGATACACTTCCTGTGTCTTTGTGTGTTGATTATTTGTCAATTGCATCAACCCTGAAGAGAGAAATAATATCATGCAAAAATACTATTTTGGTGTAATGATAGTATTTTGCGGCCCCGACAAAATACTACGTATATTCTGATTACCATCTCTTGCTGTTGAGCGACGTTTGTCTTCGTCCCCAGAGAATCGTTAACTGGTAAGATTATATCAGTTCCGCCCCAATTCTTTAATAAAGCTGCCTGAAGCTTGTCTTTGTACTGTCGGCTATTTATATATAATTTTTTAACTAAAATTCCCTATTTATATATAATTTTTTTAACTAAAATTCCTGCCCTGCGGTGGCGCAGTGTGGTAACGCGTTCTCCTATTGCGCGGCTAATCCGGGTTCGACTCCCAGCAGTGCAAAAAGAACGCTTACTCAGAGATCTCATAAAGATCGCACTGCTCACTGTAGTCCGGGGTTTGGTTCCCCAGGCCTTAAGAGGTTCGGATTCCTCGGAAAACAGTAGGTCCCGGCGCAGCATGACCACTGTAGTCTTTGAGCCGTAAAACCAAAAAACAAACAAACAAACAAACTAAAATTCCCAACATGGGATTGCACCAGGAACGGACTGGGTCCTCTCAAAAGCACATACATTTGATTATCTGAGGACGCGAGTCCTATAGCCCATGAGGGTGTAAGTTCTAAAGCCCATGAGGGCGCACCGGCCTAGGGGCCAGTTGGACGACGGCCAAATTCGCCCCTGGATTGCACTCGAGGGAACAAGTTGGAATTCTCGTCTAATTTGATTAAACACTAAGAAAATAATACAACTGATCAGGGTTTAACGTAAGTAGTAAAACTTCGTCACTGGCCCAACGTATAATGAAAGATTTCGCGATGTTTTTAAGGCTACAGTTCATTTTATCAAGCGAGGTTATCAATATACTTGATGAGATATGAAATATCTCAGATGATTCGGCCCCTGTCACGTTTTAGAGCACTCCCACGTTTGCGAGGACGTCTTCTTGAAGTCCATAATTTGTTTGGTTTTTTGTTACAAAATTTTAGATTGATACTGCAAATTTAATTTTTTAAAATAAACCTATAGCCTTTTGTTATTGTTTGAAATGCTTCAATCTGAGCTTTTTTTAAGTCCGAAATTTGAATTCGACGAGTCATGATTATAAATAAATAAAATGAATTTATTTATCTATAAATAGTTTTGCGTTGGTGCGTTCCTCATATTTAGCAATTACTTTTTAAGTTTGTATGAAAATCTTCCGTTTAGAATTATTTTTAGTACGCTTCATTTTTTTAAAACTATCATCAAATTTAGTGTGCAATTTCGGGAGCTTGAAATTTGCATAAATTTTTAGGGTATATACACTTTTCGCTGTATTGTGCGCATGATGTAATATAATTACCAAATAGCCCATAATGAAAAGTACAACGTAATAATCATTGCTCAAAACAACACCGCAAACTTATATCATAATTTCAACGTCAATATTGTTGCGTGACGAAATCATATCGTTTTTTCCCCCCCCGAGACTCAAGTTTCCCCAATAATCATAAAATTATTGCTAACTTGAAACCAAGGATAATTATGCATCGATCAATACACGGCCCATTTAGTTGACTGAATAAACAAAAATGCTATTGAACCAGAATCATTGAACTTATCGATAACGGCGCCACGTTCAAATATATCGCGTGTGTCACCAAGTTTTAATATTTCCGTGACATTACTTTCGAAGGTGTTAGCTAATTTGGCTGTTATGCTGATGAGCAGCTAACCGGAAGTTTCGTGGTTTGGGTAATGACGTGGCGTTATGTCGTGCCATGAATAGATATATGGCTAGTTTAGGTAATTTTTCGAGTGCGTTGACATCGCTGAAATGACTGGACATCAACGTACGTTCGCATTCGTCTATATCATTCCCATTTCAGTTGAAACAGGCAAGTAAAAAAAAAATCGCCTAAGGTCAATATTTAAATTTAGCGGGTTTCAATTAACATTAATTCGCAACTCTCTAATCCGCAACTCTCTAATTCGCAACTCTCTAATTCTCAAGTAACTCGGTAGGTTTTCAACGTTAACAATAGCTATCATTATTGCATTTACGGAAGACCTTTACCTTATCCTTTTTATTGAAGACGGACAGACATACAGATAGAAAAACTAAAAGCAATAGCGGGTTCAATATCTAGCGAAACCTGCTAAAAACTAAGAGTATAAAATTTCAACCGGTAAGATCTCTCAAAAGCCCCTATTTCAGCCTTGGAAGGCGACAAAACTTTTTTACGATAACGATGTTCGAAATTTCCAGTCATTGGCATTTAGCAATAAGCAAAATGAGCAAGAAGTAGGTACTGTTTCATTCTTAATTCCAATGTGTAGGCGACTGAGTAGGCGGTAATTAGGGGCGTAGAAGTTAAAAATCATGAGTGGGCGGGCTGTGCCCCTCCCTTTACTAAAGCATTAGCTGTACCTGCTTAGAGCTCAAGCTATCGTGTGGCATTATTTGTGTTCGAGATGTAAAAACAAAGCGAATTTTTTAATACGAAAATGATTGACTAATACGGTATCATGACAAGTGGTTGTCAATTGCCAATAGATTCTGAAATATCGCATTGTGGAAAAAGGATGTTATTTGCCATATCAGAGTAGGATGCAAGATAGTCCTTTATCATACTCTTTTGTAAACGTTTTAGTACAGAAACAATATTTGACTTATTGTATTCCATATTTAAAAATTATTTTTGGTCTGTCTTACACCGATATAACGAAGGAGGATAATCTCTCTCTTCTCAGTGCCCATGTATTGTGAAAGAACATTATAAGTTGCTGTCAACACCCGTTGATTGGTGCTCAAACGCAAATTCAAGTTAAACCCGATGGTCAGAGTTGTACGATGGTGTGTTTCCACGAAGTATGGACACAGGCCCCTCTTGCTACTAAACCACTCTTTCGGGATCATGTGACTGTCTGAATGACAGAGAAGCCCTCGAAAAAGAGATTGTTGAAACAATCATTTTGCTGGAGGGTGAACAAGACTAAATATACGGCCGTGATTGGTGAGGAGATTTCAGCACCTGCGCAATATTGTGGGGAACCAGCCGAGGGAGGGAGAGAGAGAGAAAGAAAGGGCAACTTCTGTTATTAATATGGCCACGTGCCACCTGTTCCTGAAAAATCTCCTGCATATTTTCCGAAGAGTATTTTCCTCCACGAACCTTCTGATGCCTTCCGCGAAACAGGGCCGTATGGTTGAGACGTTATCATGACAGACGGACTATTGAACTCTATCCCAGTGTGTTTTTTTTGTTGAGTGTGGGGTTTGATTACGTGGACGACCGGAGTCCGGATTCTTTGGGAATCATTAACATGGCCTTAACTGACTTTTCAACATAAAACACGAACTATTTCTAAGGTCAATCAATCCGTGTGTGATTTGTGGATAAGAATATAACGGCCATGTGGTTCCGTAGAAGCACCGTCTTACATGCGGAAAATCCTTGTTTAAATCCCGATAGTACTGAGTACTCGTCGTTTATACTAACACATATTCCTAGTTTTATCCCATAAGTGATCGAGGTTCGGTTCCCTCGAAAGACTGGAGATCATGGAGTTGCATGATTGAAGCTAACCCTACGTCACAAATCACAGACAAATGAATGTTTTTTGGGCGAAAAACAACCTTTTTTTTATAATCCAAAGTATGGAATCAGGGCTGGCCCAAACCAGTGCGGGACTTTTTCATGATTCCTGCATATATAAATGTATAAAAAAGGTTACCTTCCTAAATAGCGCGGAGCTTGCTATAGCCACATCAATCAATCGGCTTGAGGCCGCCCATGTTTGGAATTACCAAAGACATTTCAACATTGGAGAGTTTATATAACATTTATTTGTAAGATATTATCATCCTTGTCAGGGATACCACAATTTCAAAATGATCAGCACACAAAGACATCAGGGTAGGTTTTTTAATTTTTTGTGGAATTGTTACAAATTATAATTTTCCGCCGTTCACACTCGTGCTCAAACTAGAACTTCCAATGTAAAGGAGAAGAAAGTGACATTTCCTGTCTTAGACTCCAACTAGGACTCCAACTAGGGTGGGGGGAGGGATCCGAAATAGCCTAATATAGTAAAATAAGATTAATATGTTTCCTATCTGTTGGAGAGGCTAGGGAAAACAGTCTTTCTTTTCTGCCAGTATCCATTTCCAACCTAAACATCAAACAACATTTTCCCAATGTCAAAAATATCAGCATAGTTTCCGAAAATTACACATCCGGTGCATCATTAAAATACAGTACATAGGGTTGAATGCATTTACTCTTTTCGTACTTTATTTAAAATGCAGAATTGTGTTAAAAGTGAAAAATAGAAGCTGATGGATTGAAGTTGAGTAACCGTGCAATGGAGTCAAAGAAACACGTTTGAATGATGCGGCTTTCAACTTTTGTGGAGCAAAGCTTTCTGCTTTTCATAGTTCGAAATGTTTGTCTTTCGAACTATTAATCACGCTTAAAACTGAATGTTCGCTTTGATTATTCACAAACCAATAATTTTGTTTGTTCGTTGCATCGCGAACATAGATCGTGCCAATCCATGAATATTTCAAGAGGTTTAAGTAAATTTCATTATGGAGGTTTCCCCTTCATTCGTACAAATTTTGAATTACCTTGCATTTAATTTTATAATGCTAAAATAGGAAATTCATTAAATAATAATCGCTACTTATTTTATTGTATTTATTAATTAATTATTTTCTCTGATATTATATATACCCGGACGTTAGGAGCTGTCAAGCATATGCATCTGCTTTTTCTCCTGACTTCCCGCAGTGCTTCGCCTTACGGACCAATTATAATTACTTCCTTACTTCCTTCCTTCCTTACTTATTTACTTAATTAATTAATTAAATAAATAAATAAATACAATCAATCAATCAAACATATACATATTTTTTCATTCATTCATTCATTTTTAGCTCTCGCGCAAATTTACTAAACATCTATGCTTTGTAACAGTAGCAAGTAGGCTCAGTTTCTGACAAAAAAAATGCAGAAGCCCTAATATTATGTTAAATCGATTAAAAAATCAAATGGCTGCAAAAGAATCGATAAATCATATCAATTGTTTATGTCCATTTTTCTGGACAACAAAGTTTATGACTTTAATCACAAATTCATTCTTTTTTCATGAAAGTGTCTATTTAGGGGTTCTGGCTAATATTTAAATAATCGCCAGAAATGAAGAAGTACCGGAGCCGGGCTCCGGTGGGCTCCCACCCAATTTAAGCTCTGGTACAAGACGCTGCGGTGACGCAGTAGAAACACGTTCCCCTAGCGTAGTAGCCCTAGAATTATAGGCTGACGTATCAGACGCCATTTTGTTATGTAGACGCCATATTACACGTTTATATATATTATGTTTATGTATATTATGTTTATATAGACGCCATATTACACGTCCGGTATAATTTTCCTTGGCGGTAAATGTTTTCCGCTTTGGCGCAATGGTCCCTATTTTGGCATAAAAATAATTAACAATCCGCGATTATCTGACGAATGTAAACATTGGCGCAACTTTTAAAGTTTGGTCAATAAATGCAATTTGCAGCCATAGCTTAGGCACAAAAATGCGTCCTTTTTTTGGGGAGTCTTACCTTAATGTACTGTTGACTCGCATTTGACTGTCAACCGTGTTAAAAGGAAAGGCGCTTACAGACAAAATGCTCACCGTTGTCTGGGGGTTGGTTTCCTAGGTACGAGATTTACGAGGTTCAGATTCCTCGGAAAACTACAGGCCTCGGCGCAAAGTAGCGTAATCCGTGTCCTAGTGCCATAAAAATTCCAACGAAGTAATCATAGCACGTAAGAGCACCTACTACTTCTGGTTCAGAAAGCGGAAGCGATTTAACCATTTTCTTTTAAGCAACACTCACCTCAATATCCAAAATACAACACTGTGCTTGAATGGATATTTGTTGTAGATTCTTTTTAATATCGGAAAAAAAATATCAGATCTTTTATTATCAATGAATTGGCCACATAAGAGCTTACAATGTGGAAACACTGTTGGGGATGGAATTATCAAATACTTAAACTTTTAGCGGCCAATATATAAAACCATCACTGTAAATATGTAACATTCTAGGAGCCTATACAAATCTGCCACTTTAAGGTCAAGATGATTCGAGTATTGTCCAGAAGACGGGAACCTGCATGGTTATGATAGGTCTAAGGTGACCCTGTTGTTATAGCTGGTTGTTATATATATCCTGTTGTTATAGCATAAAAAGGGAAAAAACTTGTTATAAAGGATGCTGACGTTATATACGGAGTCGTTAGAGGTGTATATACTCAGGGGCGCCGATAGCCAACGCTGGCCATCAGGCGCACTTCAACCAGCTCCATAACCTCTTTTCTGGGCCGCCCCCCCACCCCCACAGCATATGTCCTTACCAGCGCGGCCCCTAGACTTAATCCGAGCCGGCCCTTGCTGCCCCCCCCTTTTATCGGCTCTGTGTGTGCTTAACGTATAAAAAAAATAGGCAACTAAACTTTCTTTGCATCAACTCTATCACTAAATGCAATTGCTCATTATAATCGTTACTATTGTAAGTCATTCCCACTGTAAATGATTTATCGAGATAACAGAAAACGTATACGAAAACATGGTTTTTGTTATTAGATGTTTAAGTTATTATATGGCACTGTGGAGAGAATTCAGTGAAGGCATAAATAAGTCTTCTTCACGGTTGTCATATCTTCTTGGATACATAAACAGCGAAAACAGGACAAACATATAAATATCCACTTCCCGGAAGAAAGGTTAGTCCAGCAAATCCAATGGTATTACCAGAAAACCTATAAAAGAATTACGATAGTCGTTGTTTCTTGTTAGATTAGGCTTATGTCGTTTTTCGTCTTATATTACATATGTAATGAAGTTAGAAATTACTACTATTTTATCTACAACGATAATTAACTTTTCGTTAATAATTGTGTCAAATAATGCTATAATAACGAAAGTGTCAAGTAACGATATAAATTTGTTAACATTAGCTAACAATATTGCAAGATTTGCTTTATTATTGCTTATTATTGTTTTCTGTCCTTTCGCTCTTATGTCTTAATGCGTTTACGGTGCTCGCTTCCACGACACTTTAAATACGTGTCGTTGTGCGTATTTTTATGTTTTTAATTAATGAAGCTAAATGGTTTTTTTTTTGTGCCATTATTTAATACAGAATAGAAAGACAAGCATTCATGGGCTTTTAATGAATGTACCTTACATATGCAATTTATGTTATCTAAAACTAACTTCAGGCCGATTTGCTTTAAAAATTTAAGAGGAATACCTTATACGACGAATTCGATTTACGTCGTCTTGTCTGACGTAAAGCGAGTACTGCCCCTATTCCACTTCAGTCTGATTTACATTTAGCGTATAGTTGTACTACTATTGTACTGTTTTATCATTTTGTACGAGTGTTGCATACTACTATTTCATACTATTATTGCAAGGTGCACAGTGGTGTAAAGCGTTCACTCCAACGTGCCAATCATCCAGGGTTTCGCCCATAACGGCGCCAGAAAACAAATAAGCTTATCGACGAACTACTTATTGTTATCCAGTGATGTTTCTCTAAACTGCAAGAGATTAGATTTCTTAAGGGAAAATGCACATTGTAACGATGAGGAGATGAGCTCTAAAGAAACGATCAATCAAAGCAGATAGATTTTTATCACGAGGGAATTTGGTGTGAACTATGAGCGATGGATAACATTTTTCTTTTACATTTTTTTGGCGATTGCTCGCTAAGTACAATAGCAATGGCAATTTCCGTACAAACTTGATAAACGAAGGTCCCTGTGTTGTTACCCGTACCCTGTTTTGATTAGTCAACTGTTCCAAGCAAAACTGGAGTAACAACTTTTGGGGATCAAGACTCGTCATCGTTAGATGGCAGATGTATTGTCCTACGATAACTTGGATCAATGTACTCGTCTAACGTAGAACGTGGGTGTATTTGTTGTGTATCATAGTCGCAGGTTTGATTCCTCAATCAATCAATCAACCAACCAATCAATCAGATAAATATCCATTCCCCGGAAGAAGTTAGTAGTCAGCAGAAGTTCGGATTCCTCGGAAAACTTTAGGTCCCAAAGAAATATAGGCGTATATAGGAAGTTCATAAAGGGGGGGGTTATAGGCCTGTAATGGGGTGTTATAAATATATAAATCCATATATTCATATACATATATGCAAAATTACATGGCAATGGAGGTTATGACCCCATCGACTCCCCCCCCCCTACCTACACCATTGGAGCAAGGCAAAGCATGATTTTTGCTGTCCCCTTTCTCTTGCCTCCCACACACAACTTAAGATTACTTTTCTTTGTTCTGTTTCGTTTCATTATTTTGTCTTGCCTTTTTTTGTATTGTTTTGTAGTAATACTTAGAATTTTGCACTTATACTATGTTATTTTGTACATTAACGCATAATTATTTTAAATATTTAACTTCTCCTGTAACTGCACATTAGTTCAATACACGCTCACAGAATTGCGACAAGTCTTTTATTGGTGTATGTAATTTCATCACTTTCAGATTAAGATGTAATTTTCAATTTCCGCATGATTTTTAGCGGGTTTCAATAGATATTGAACCCGCTATTGCTTTTGGCTTTCCTGTCTGTCTGTCCATACGCAATGAAAAGGACAAGGCAAAGGTCTTCCGTAAATGCAATAATGATGGCTATTGTTAACGTTACAAATCTACCGAGTTACTTGAGAATTAGAGAGTTGCGAATTAATGTTAATTGAAACCCGCTAAATTTAAATATTGACCTTAAGTGATTTTCTTTCACTTGCTTGTTTGTGCATATCTTGCATATTAATTTCCATACACTTTAATGTGTGTTAACGGGAGATTTATATTTTGACATTATAAAAATGAAATATATGGACTTTCACGTAATTGAAACCACTTAAAAATTTCTTTTCATCAATATCCCACGAAGTTAAAAGCTGCAAAAGCAGATTAAATTTAAACCGGCATCAAATTTCGGCTTGTTTAATGTCACAATTTCAGTTTACATTAAATTTAATGGAAGTCGTTGACTGTGTGTGTGTAATTTTATTTATTTTTTTAATTAAACTCAACTCCGGATGCAGTGATAATTTAGGATCTGATTGTGCTTTTAGCGAGGTCGTTTTCAAGGCGTGAAACTAACGCAATTACAATTAATCGATTGTGGTGGAAAATGAATCGATAAATTTCGTAATCTTTCTGATATATGTTCCTCATTTATCGAATGATGCTAATGAGATAAAAAAAAAAATCACGAATCCGGACACGCTCAGTCCTGTACACCGTTATTTCGCATAACGCTGTCCCGAAAGGCATGGATTCGTTTCAACGCGGTTTTTAAATTATATTCAATGTTTCACTGGAATTAAAGATTCATGATAAGAAATGTGTACTTGTGTATGTTGGAAAAGTTGGCCGAGCGAGCGGCACTGTATTTCCAGATAAATTTGGATCGACGTCCAACGATTGAGAATAAAGGTCAGATTTCTAAAGAAGCTTCGCCTCCTTACTGAACCCGGGTCGGGTTCAGTTTTAGAGAATCTGCTTAGCAGAGTAAGTTTGTGAAGAGGTTTGATAGTCATGATCAACGATGAATTTAACATGGTACTCAAGTCTTTTCAATGATTGGTTGGCGCACAACTCCGATTAAAAAATTAGAATCATCAAACAAACGCGTAAAATGATTTATAATTCTAACTTCGCATTTAAATAACTAATACGAAACATGGATTAATCATCCTAATCTACGTACTTTGGATGTTACGGAACAATACAAAGCAATACAAATGTACAATAAATTATAAGAAGACTCTTAACCCTCTGACAGCTCAATTTTTTTTTTCTTTTTATCAAAATCGCTTCAAAAACAGTATATATATTTTTTTATTACATATTTCAAATCTACATGTAATTGAGAGTTAAAATATGTAGCACATTTTTGTAACCAAAGATGATGAGAGATGAAAGATGGAAAAATTTCATACCCGCGAAAATCGAGGGATTGAGAAAATTTTGTTACTTTCATGTTGCCCGTGGAAATCGCGGGATAAGCAGTTAGAGGGTTGTCAAAATATTTACAAAATTAGAAAAAAAATTTACGCTGTGCAATGACTCACTCATTCATTTATACGCGTATACTTTGTATATGTCCGGTATATACAAAAATATAATTTCTGTGTGTACTTTCTGAAAGTAGCTGGATCATAAGGGATTTTTCACAAATTTCGAGTTCTTAATTTATCGGACACCCCTGTGCTCTAAGAGAAATAGTACAGTATTACGAAAATAAGCAGAAAGGCATTTCTAGTGCTGTATAATGCGATTTATGTACTGTCAATTAATGTCATGTATTAAATTCAACAAAAAGTGTGATAAGAAATTGTAATCTGTGAAAAGTCCCTTATTTTCCATCTACTTTCAGAAAATGTAGCTCATTGTGTCGCCGATATCTTCTTTTAATTTTCATGATGGAATGGACCGTAATTTTCATGTAAGTTCCCCAATATGGTTGGCTACCAACTTTTCAAAGAAAAACAATGCTCTCTTTCGAGCGTGCGCAGTTGAAATATATTCTCTATAAATGTTTACATCTCATGAAATATCCCGCATATCGTGGCTAAATTGCAATATCATAATTTTTTTGTAAGTTTTCAAGTTCAGTGTAAGTTTTGTAAAATTTGGTTGAAAAGTTGGCACATTATAAGTAAAAACCATGCGGAGAGAGGTGCAATGTTTAAAAAAAAAACAGTCTTATCTTCATAAATATACATCCTATTCTAACGAAAATGCACAGAAGCATTGCACATAGCAAATAAATTATTTCTATACTTAACTGATCATTTCCAATGTTCCATTGTTTTATTATACGGAGAAATATTTTTTCCTTCAATTTGTTAACGGTCCCCTAAATGCACTTGTCACTGAACCTTCAATGACATAAGTCCAAGTATGTTCTTTAGATCATCGAAGTTGAGGAATAATTGACCAGTATTCCTCCAGAAATTCGAAAAAATGTCTAAAAGTAAAAGTGTCTTGTGATTTTTGGCCCAATATTGTATCTTTATTGCATTTGAACATTGTCTACTCACAATATATTCTGATCGCAATAAACACAACTTAGCCAAATTTTGCCCTTTGTTTACTCTTTCCTTGTTTATTGCTAAGTGCATTTCGTCGCGGCAAAGGCAACTTTGTGGGTGTGTGTCGCTATTTAGATATTTGCGTTCATGAAACTGGCAGAGATAATTCTGCCAAGTACGTTTCGACAACACAACGCGCTTTGTTCGCTAACGACTTTTACGAAAATGCTATTAAATTTCTTCTGATATCGTAAATAACAGAGGAGGCGAAATAAATTGGAACGGCAACGCGAGCATTTAATAGCAAAAATTCTCTTAATTTTCAACGAGACAAAATTCCAGGAGTTCGAATCGATACAATGAATCATTCTAATTGTACCTCATTATTTTTAATGACGTTGCGTTAGCTCCATTGTTTTATCCTAAATCTACCTTCTCTAGGTTTAGTTTAGCTTACCTAATAAAACCATCGACAATGCGGTTACTAGGAATTATTAATTTCACGCACACACAATTAAACATTACCATTGTAATGGACTGTATACTTTAATGATTAGCAACTAATGCAGATGGGGCACAAAGACAATTATTACCTACAAAAACTACACGTGGATTATTCGCTCCTAAAGAAAACCACAAAAGCTACATTCCTGATCGACTGCGATAAGCACACTGTGTGACCTTCGCCCCCACTTCCGCCATAGAAGCAACTTCCGATCATGTAAACAACCGAACGAAGTTCAAACCGATTCTTCATTTTCCCACCTTGAAACTTTTCTGGGGTTTCAACAAACCTCCAGTGGCAGAGACTGGGCGAAGGGACAGCACAAAAGACACAATATCACCCATGGTTTACAGTTTTCAAAATACAACAGAATGTTTCAAAATACACAATAGAAAGTTTCAAAAACAAACTACAAAAAAAGACACAAATGAGTATGACATAAATTAAAAGATTCAAAGTGTTGACAACGAATCCAATGGCAGTCTAAAATGTTTAGTAATAGGACGTTTCAAAATGCGGGTATCAGTTTTCAATGTGACCACTCTGACTTTTTGATCTTTACCTGGATGCACCTCTAGCAAACAGGCTAGCTTTCATTTCAATGGAGGTAATACTTCAGTTTTTATAAGCACCAATTCTCCAACTGCTATGTCTTTAAAACACACCATTTTGGCCGTTGTTGCAATTTTGAGAGGAATTCACCAGTCCAGCTGTTCCAAAATTGTTGCACTAAACGTTGAACTGATTGCCAGCACCCAAGATGAGATAGTGAAAGAACCAATAGATCTGGTTCAGGAATTGCGGTCAGTGCCGAACCTATCAGAAAGTGACCTGGTGTCAATGGTGAAAGGTCGTTTGGATCACATGACAATGGGCAAAGTGGTCTTTAGTTAAGACATACTTCTATATGTGACGAAATTGTGAATGATTCTTCTAGTGTGTGCAATGTAGTTCCCATGGATCTCTTCAGATGATACTTCATCGATTTTACTCCAGCCTTCCATAGTCCTCCAAAGTGAGGGGGCTGCAGGTGGGTTGAAACTCCATTTGATCACCTCAAAAGCAGAATATGTGACGATCACATTGTCATTCCTTGAGGAGAGGGGTGATTTTAAGGTGAATCGGAGCTCGTCGTCAGCTCCAATAAAATTAGTTGCACAAACACTAATTATCTCTGAAGGCTTGCCTCTCCTTGAAATAAAGCATTTTAATGCTGCGATGAAAGCTTGTGAAGTGAGGTCACTTACTACCTCCAAATGTATAGCTCGAGAAGAAAAGCAAACAAATAAGGCAATATAGATTTTGAAGGCTTTTTTCCCCTTCCACTTCTCTCTTTAGCTAGGAATAGGCCAGCAAGGTCAACTATAGAATACGAAAATGTTCTAGATAGTGTCACTCTAGAAGCTCGAAGGTCACCCATAAGCTGACTCATGGAAGAAGTAGACGGACGAAAACATTTGACACAAGATCTAACAAATCTTCGAACAACGTCTCTTCCACAGGGAATCCAGAATTTCTGTCGGATGACAGATAGCAAAAGTTGAGGTGCAGCATGGAGATGTGTTACATGAAAATGATGAATTATCAAGGTTGTGATGTAATGGCTGTTAGAAATAATCATGGGGTGTCTTACGTCCTGCGAGACACCAGCATTTCTTAGTCTCCCCCCAACGCGCATAACACCATCACTATCCAAAAATGGACACAAGTGCAAAATCTTGCTTGATGATTTTAAAGGTTTTCTTGCTCTTAAACTGTGCAATTCTTCATAAAATTCCGATTGCTGTGGATAATTCGCCACATGTCAGATGACTGAAACGTCTTTCTGGCGGCTGTTTAGAGCAATTTCTCACAAACCGAAGACACCAAGTAAAAAAACGACACAGTTTTGAGAATGTTGAAAATTTAAAAATGACCGGATCAATCTGAATCTGAACAGCAGCTGATGTGTAACGATTCTTCAGCTCCTTAAAATGTGATTCATCAAATGTAAAGTTCAAAGATTCTTGACTATCAACTTCTTTCTCAAGTGATTGTCTTAGAAAATTAGAACCACACGTCCATAACTAACAATTTACAAATTCAAATGGGAGAAGTCTTCGAGCAAAATAGTCCGCGGGGTTTTCAGTTCAAGAAACATGGTTCCATATGACACCAGGTAGTGTTTCTTGGATTTTTGCAACTCTGTTGGCAACATATGGAAGCCAATGTCAAGGTTAAGAAGCAATCCATGCCAACGCAACCTTTGAATCAGACCAGGCAAAATAATTACTGGTGGGTAAATGTAAATTTGAGATAACTGTTTCTAATAAAGATGGCAATAATAGTGCATAGCTCAAGTCTTGGGAGAGATTGTTTTTACTGGAGCAACTCTGGTTTTTGACTTTAAAAGTGACACATTGATTGACTGATCAGAATCCACTGTGCGAAGGTATACTACAGCACAGAATGCTTTATCTGACACATCACAGAAGGCATGCAATTGAATATTTGTTGGATGTGCAGAGAGTACATATCTAGGAATTTTGAACAATGCAAGTAAAGGCAACTGCGTCTTGAACTCCTTCCAACGGGTTGCAATGAGTTCACCAACTTCATCATCCCATCCCAACTTGCAGCTCCACAGTTCTTACAACCAAATCTTAGCAAGGATGACAGTAGGTGCAAGCCATCCCAAAGGATCAGATATTTTTGCAATATCTGAAAGTATTTAACGGTTAGTCAATACTCTATGTTCACATACAGAAAAGGAAAACTGAAACAAATCGTTGCCTGGATGCCAAACAATTCCAAGAACCTTGACTGTCTTGTCATTATCTATTTTCAAAGAGTGGTTGATGGCTCTGGACTCACCTGGTATATTCTGCAGTACAGATGGGCAATTCGAAATCCATTTATGAAGTCTGAATCCTCCTCGCTCCATCATCTTTGACATCTGGTCTGTGAGCTCTAATGCCTCTTCTTCGGAACTTGCTCCTGGCATTAGATCATCGACATAGAAATCTCTAAGACACACTCTTGAGGCCAAAGGAAAGGGTACTTTCTCATCCAAGGCAAGCTGTTTCATCACTTTAGTTGATAAGAATGGGGAACATGCGCTTCCATACGTAACAGTAGTTAACTGAAAAGTACTGATTGGTTCCGAAGAATGATTTCTCCAGATGGTTCTCTGGAAATGATCATCATCAGGGTGCATTTTAATCTGACGAAACATTCTCTCCACATTATCGCAGTCTGCAACCTTAAAGGTTCGGAAACGAAGAAGAATAGGAAATAGTGTCTGTTGGACCCTAGGTCCAATCATCAGAAACTAATTTAGTGAGATACCTGATGAAGACTTTGCCGAAGCGTCGAAAACAACTCGAAGTTTTGTAGTGGTACTTGATTCCTTGATCACAGCATGATGGGGCAAATAATAAGTTGATTTCTGTTCAGATATTGACTCTTCAATTTTTTTCATATGTCCAAGTTCAAGGTACACTTTCATAAAGTCTCTGTAGTGGTTGTATAAATCAGGTTTTGATGACAACATTTTTTCCAAAGAGCGGAATCGATACAAAGCTGACTGCTTTGAATCTCATAATTGACAAGGAGACGAATAAAAAGGCAACCTTACAAGATATTTTCCACTTATGTCTTTAGAATGATTGTTACTAAAGTGATCTTCACAAGCTTGTTCTGCTTTTGTTAATGAATTTGCCATGGGCACTGAATCCAGGTTTCAAAATTTAGAAATTAAATCGTGAGTGTCTACATGAATGTTATTCACAAGAATTGAGGATGGTTTTTTGGACGAAACTTAAACATTGCCAGAAACTATCCATCCCAACTCTGAACTGACGGCAAAAGGCTTTTCGGCACCATACTTCATTAATTCACCCTTTAGCATAGGTAAAGAAATATCAAAGCCCAGCAGGATGTCAATGGGACCGGTTTGGAAAAATGTGGGATCTGCTAGCGTTAAGTCATTGAACTGCTCAGCAAAGCTGGGATCTAATGAATAATGTGGCAGCTCTCCTATAATCTTATTAATTACAAACACTGAAGTCGAAAACACAGGATTAGATTTGAAATGAGGTACAAACGTTATGTTGGTTGTACCATTTGCATGAGTATCAGAAGAACCAGGGCAAGAGATTTGTATTCTTGCCTTTCTCCTAAGTAGGCCCAGACTGTTGCAACATGCTTCTGAAATAAATGAAGCCTGGGACCCAGGATCTAGTAGAGCTCGAAAACACTGAGAATTATTTGAAGTGTCTAATACTTTAATTAAGGCAGTGCACAGGAGCAGCTGCTTTGGCACGCCGAGGTGCGAAACACAAGAAGAAACATTCGGCCAAACTGCTTCAATAACATTAGGAATTGTGGGTTTGTCTGAGTCAGTAAACTTCGGAATGAAGACATTTGCATCTGCTGACAAGGAAGTAGTAGGGCTTGAAGTCTGATGATTTTTCTCAAAATGAAGAAGCATATTGTGCTTCTTATCACACTCCGTACATTTAAATTTGCTTTTGCAAGCATTAACTTTGTGACTCTGAAGACAATTGAAACAGAGCCCTTGATTCTTCACAAAATTATGACGTTTTTGTACTGTT
Source organism: Dysdera silvatica (assembly GCA_006491805.2). Classification (NCBI taxonomy): domain Eukaryota; kingdom Metazoa; phylum Arthropoda; class Arachnida; order Araneae; family Dysderidae; genus Dysdera; species Dysdera silvatica. The sequence continues at coordinate 111,167,775 of QLNU02015270.1, read as the reverse complement.
AATGCTTTAAATTCAGAACAACCATACACATAGTGGTTGGCATTAGAGAAAACACTGTCCATTTTCTTAGGAAGCAATTGAAGAAACTTTTTGCACTGATTTCTTGAAAACTTGTGTTTTATTTTGTCGTAGTGTTTGGGAGTGAAGGGTTAAAAAATGTAGCAAATCATTTAAGGATGGAATAGTGTCATCCCTTAAATTTCTTTCCCACCAAGCCCTTGTGGCTGGGTCCATTTTTTGGATTCACACAAACACTATCATTGAAGTTGCGAAATTCTCTATTTTATATCAATGCTCTCTAATGAGCGAACTATTTCCTTAGCACCGTCAACAATATTTAGCAAATGATGAGCAGTTTCAATAGTCAATCGAGGCAAACTCAATAGCCTTTTGAGCAATGCAAACAAGTTCTCTTTTGTTAGAGTACCTCACCTTTAGCAGACCCCAAGCAATGTCAAAATTGGCATCTGTAATAGGAATGGATTGAATGATGCGAAGAGCATCCCCTTCCAAAGCACCTCTTAAATATTGCAATTTTTGTGCCTGTGAAATTTCATTATTTTGACCAACACTTGCCCAAAACAAATCACTAAAGGAGAGCCAATCTATAATCGAACACCCAGAAAAACTTGGAATGTGAAACTCCGGAAGCCTCACATTTACAGCTTCCTGTGTATTAACTAATTTTTTCTCAGGTTCCGTTTGATTTTCAATACGCAGGATAACTAAATTCAAATTATCAATGATCTTCTGGAGTTCCTGAGACTCCATCAAAAACGTATCAAATTCTTCATCCTTACACAATTCAAAAATTTTATCAAAAAGGTCATTAAACCTTTTCTCCAAATCCACAATTTTTGACCTGAATAAAACTGCTTTTTCTTTATCTTCCCCAAAGGTTTCACATTCCATATTTTACCTCAGTTTTGTAAGCGATGTCTTAAGCACTCGCTTATTAGTTTTCAATTTATCCATAAATACAACTGAAAACCCACACGTTCAAACAAAACCAAAAACAGGGAACAGAAATCAGAGGAGAGAAAAAACATATATTTCCACAATAATTATATTAAATTAACTATACCAATTAAAACTAATATACCAATTTATTTAAAAAATACGAACCCTATTCACTCCGAACACCTCTTCACTTATTTCGAAAAAAATGCTGGGTCGCCAACCATGACCACAGCACAACGAAAATGGAAACACGCTGTACCAGCTAACCGCAATTCATGGAATTTCACTTCCAAAAAATAAGCACGCACAACGCTGGTAAATTACCAAGCCTCTGGCTCGACGGACTAAAAAGAAATGGTTTAGCTTACCTAACAGCACCGTCGACCAGGAATTATTAATTTCACGCACACACAGTTAAATATTACCACTGTAATGGATTGTACAATTTAATTATGAACAACTAATGAAGATGCAGCACAAAGACAATTATTACTCACAAAAACTACGCGTAGATCATTCGCTCGTGGAGCGAACCACAAAGACAACCTTCCTGTTCAACTGTGATAAACACACTGACTGACTTTCGCCCCCACCTTTGCCGTCGGAGTAACTTCCGATCACGTGAACGACCGAACAAAGTTCAAACCGATTCTTCAAGTTCCGAATAATATTCTGAAACTCCAATACTTCAAGCTAACAGTATTTAATATTATTTATATTATGTATTATATAGTTATAATATAGCATTGTAATTAATGATATTTTTATGTTATCATATATATATATAATGACATTTTATATTAATAGATTTTAAAGTATTTATAATTTTTTAAATGCTGAAATATTATATAAAAATCTCCTTTTAAAATTTCCATGTTCTACGGTTTTAGGAACAAAATTGAAACTTTAAGAAATATTAATAATTTTTAGAATAAACAAAATTCAGAAAAAAAAAAGTCGCAACTTCAGTGAACACATTGAATACAGTATTTAAAGAGTACTCACCTGAAATATATTTAAAATATTAATATTTGTTACAGGTCATATAAACGAATGTTAATAATCAAGTAATAATAAATTAATACTAGGGAGATAATTAAAAAAGCGAAAAAATAAGGAACATTTATAGAAAAACAAAATTCTCTCATGCAGGAAATTTTATTTTACAGTTGATGATATGGTGCAAATGGAAAATATCCCCCAAAGTTATATTCCCTTATTGTGGATTACATTACGTCAATAATATGTCAAGTTACTTGAAAATAACGTATATGCTTACGAATAGAACCTAAGGGCGCAGATATAATTATTGAAGAAATGTAGCAATTTTATCCAATTTAACTGATATTTATTAAAATTTTAAATATTTAGGTTAATTCATTAATAGACGCCAATAAATAAATTAATTCGAATACATAGCTAACGAAATTTAGTACGCCGTTTTGGCGGAGCCTCCGAAAATGACGTGTGCACACTTCGATGGTAAACGGAAGACTGATTTGATTTTAGAATTAGGAAAACAATTACACGTACTGTTGCCAAATATAAAATGTGATATTATAATTATACAAAATATATTTGTTGCCAGATACGGAAAGTAAAATTATGTACATTTCGGAAGCATCATATAAAAGGATAAAATTCGGCATTTTGCCATGTTTAGAAATTAAACTTATCAAGTTCTTTCCTTTGATTTCTAAGTGGCAACAATTAGGAAAGCCTGCGAAGTGAATATAGTGTTTCTATTGTAGGACCCCACAACGGCATAAGTATAAAATTTAACGGCCTTATATTACGTTAACAAATAAAATTCATAACATTCGTTCAATTGATATATCATAGTATCAACATAACACGTTATGTATAAAGTTATACTACATGTGGAAATAACATTTATTTTAATAAATACATTTTTTAATAAGTAAATTCATGTAATTTTAGACAGGCAACTTTATTGAAATTATATATTTAGCGCATGCTCTGACGGTACGTTACCACACACGTACCATGTCAGAAACGAAGTATAGATTCTAGAACATGACCAAGGCGCTACATATATAAATTATAAACATGGAATCCATCAGCGACTTCTGGAATAATCATTTTTAGGTTTTAGTTTGATAAGATTTTTAATAATCTTTAATAATTTTTTAACGTTGATTTTACCTACCTATTTGAAACTGTAATACTTAATACCTTTGGGCAATTTTGAACCCGAAATTTGTTTATAAATATTTCATAATGTTTTAAGAAATTTTGACCAAGTATCGTTATTTGTGAGAAAGATAGGCCTGCAAAATTTGCCAGTGTTCGACACCTTTACTGGCCAGGGGACTACACTTTGAACAGTTAATACAAAAACAAGATCTTAACCCCAAGTCCCTTTTAAACTTTGGGCAATTTTTACGCCTTCCCTGAATAGGTCTTGCAAACTTCTCCATGTGGACATCTATTTCACACAAAAAAAAAAAGCCGCGCCATGTAACAAGAAAAGGAATATTTTGAGACATCCCACCATTTTGTCGGCAACTATCTTGCTGGCAGCCTGAAAATGGTTCAAAAATTCGCCTGTGACGGCCGGAAATAGGTACCATATTGGAAACCTTCATTTTTCATGGCGCCAACAAAAGAACAAACTGATCCAGAATCACTTTTTTAGCCTTACCACTGACCATTGGCCAGTTTCCTACCAACCACCGGACCCGAAGAAATTTATAACTGGGCCTGAAGGACAGATAGGAGTAAAACTGGGCGTAGAACGGAGGAGCGAACAAAACCTACCAAGGGGAGAAAATCTTTTAACGTTAAGATTTATGCTGTACCTAGACTTATGGAAACCAGGAAGAGCAATTCCTTCAATTTCTAACGATATTTCTTCCATTCTTGTTTTTTATCGTGGCGTTTTTTTTCCCGACTTTCCTTCCTTCTTCTCTCCTCATATTTCTCCAGTAGAAAGGGCTGACAAATCGGTACCAAATTTTTCCGCCTTCTCCGGAATGTGTTCTCCGTTTTTATTCCGGACTTCGTTCCATTGCTTTCTTTCTTTTTTTCCATGCCAGTTTCTTCTACTCACCCCAGCATCTTTTCCTTTTTCCATTTTAGCATTGTTTTTATATAAGAAAAGACAAATGTTGGCGAACTGAGGAATTTCAGTGTAGTTTCTAGCAAATAGTTTCTTTCTCTCTCTCTCTCCTGTTTTTTCGGAATGAGGTAATATTTTTTTCCTTGTTTGCAAAAATTTTACACTTTTTCTTTCGCTTTCCTCCAGTTAATTTAAATTTCCACTTTGTTTGAGTGACAGACTGGGTCCTAGTTTAATTATACTATGGCAGCTGGTGTTTGTTCTCCCCAAACATTGCTGCGGAATTCAATGACTTTGGAAGCTCTGAACGCTAGATAGGAAAAGAACAAAACGGGTTTTTTAAGGCTCATCTAGTTATTATTATTAATGTCCGCAATAAGTCAAATATACATTTTCTCGAGCTTAAATTCAGTTTCAACTTTTTATAAACGAGGATTTTCGCTTGATGCAGACCTTCAAAAAATGCTTTGTCTTTACAACAAGAAACATTACTTTACAGCTTTCTTCTAAAAATTTTAATCTACTTTCGTTTACAACGAAAAGTTTGTGATTCTTTATGACAAGGACGTTTTACTAAACTCAACTCTTCATTTATTCCCATTTGATTTTAAGAACTACGCGATGGCAGGACGTTATACACAGATATAATTCAGTGGTGGATGCACCGGGTGGAGAAAGGTAGGGAAATTTCCCCTCTCAAATTCATGAAAAAGCTGTGTAACTCGGTTTTAACGAGCGCCGATTATAAAAAACAACCGGGTATAACAACGGAATTTTTACAAAAAGTTTGATTTCTTATTTATTTTTTAAATTGCTCGTTAAATCCGGGGTCCAAAAAAGGCTTGTTCACTAAAAGAGATTAATTTGTATTGAGCTTAATCAATGTACAAAATAAAAGCTATATTTTCCCTCGCCATATCCGGAAACCCGCTAAATGCTGTTTTGTTATAAGTAGGTTTAACTGTATTTTGCATTTCCGCCAAAAAACATCACGTCCTGGATCCACTTCCGCATCACTTGTAATGACATGCCGTTTAATATTTATTTAGACAACTTAATGAGTAATTGACAAGGACAGGGCCGACCGGAAGCTAAGATTTTCAAGAAATCGATAAATCGACACTCTTTTCCAGAAATCGATATAGGAACTATCGATAAAATACTTTTAGCTGATGACTGTCCGATATTTTAAAAAAGTGGGTGGGATTACTGACATGGTTTTATAATGTGTATCAGTTTTATCAAATGTATGATATAAAAAATACAAGCATCGTAAACACAGGTCATGTTTTTATCCAAGTATCGAAAACGTATAAACTGATATCTGATTAACGACAAAAGAATGGAGCATATAAACCTCTTAAATTATCTAGATGATGATATTTTATCGATGATACTTCTATGATAGTTATGATCGCGTGTGGTATTATGTAGCTATGATAATTGTACTCAATGATATTAGTTACAACAGAGGTCTCAGTATCGATTATAAGCTATACAGTTGGCATGTGGTAACGCAAATGGTATAATGATATCAATACAAATTATATTATTATATTAATATAAAATATATAATTATTTAGTACAAATGGTATATATATAAAAGGAAAATTATGAAAAGTAAAATAATTCCAGGAAACAGCGACAACTGTTCATGTCAATTTATCTGAAACTGAAAAGTAGATACTATGTATATAGCAATAAAATTTTTGAACGTCAGAGATGATTTTTTATAAAAAAAATAGATGGACAATATTCAATCAATTGCAAAACCAAGACATAGGCAATATACGAACATCTATAATCTATATAAGACGGAGCTTAACATCGGAAATGTTGCATTACGAAATGCAGGATTATTGAAAAAAAGTTTAAAATGAATGTCTTGATCCCAAATTATAAAATTTATAGGAAATTAATAGGAGCAGGTCAGAAATAGACAGAAAAAATGTTTTGAGTCAATTTTATAAACCAAAAGTAGATCTAGAAAAATAGCAGGATGAGTCTAAGAAGATCAGGAGTATATTTAGGAGAAAATGGATCTTGGGGGGAAAACCACCGAACATGACAATGGAAACAGAACAAAGTTTTAACTAAAATTTGTTTATTATTTATTACATTAATTAAGAAAAGGGGGAACAAACTCAAGAAGATATTGAGAGTAGACTATTAATTAAGAGAATATCAAGACTACTAATTAAGAGAATATCAAGACTACTAATTAAGAGAATATCAAGACTACTAATCAAGAGAATATCAAGACTACTAATCAAGAGAATATCAAGACTACAAATTAAGAGAATATCAAGACTACTAATCAAGAGAATATCAAGACTACTAATTAAGAGAATATCAAGACTACTAATTAAGAGAATATCAAGACTACAAATTAAGAGAATATCAAGACAAGACTAATAATTAAGAGAATATCAAGACTACTAATTAAAGAATAACAAGACTACTAATAAAGATAACAAGATTACAAATTAAGAGAATATCAAGACTACAAATTAAGAGAATATCAAGACAAGACTAATAATTAAGAGAATATCAAGACTACTAATAAAAGAGTAACAAGACTACTAATAAAAGAGTAACAAGACTACTAATAAAAGAGTAACAAGACTGCTAATAAAAGAGTAACAAGACTGCTAATTAAGAGAATATCAAGACTACTAATCAAGAGAATATCAAGACTACTAATTAAGAGAATATCGAGACTACTAATTAAGAGAATATCAAGACTACTAATTAAAAGAATATCAAGACCACTAATTAAGGAAATATCAAAACTATTAATTAAGGGAATATCAAGACTACTAATTAAGAGAATATTAAGACTGCTAATTAAGAGAATATTGAGAGTAGTAGTGATTATTAATGATAATCAGGAGCTAATATGCCTAGAAAAATGCTGATCTAGGAAAAGATATTGCGGAGCAACGAAATAGAAATAAAATAAAAAATTAGGTAGGAGCTAATCCAGGTGAAGATCAGGTTTAGGCCTTGGAGACCATCAGGTGGTTTCCTTGGAGAAGGTAGTCCTTGGAAAAGATGATTAGACAGCCAAAAGAGGAAAAATGTGCATAGGTTTGGCTACGTTTTATGAAGTGAATGCAAAGAAAAATAAATATTTTTCGCATAATTTTATTCCAGAATTCAATATACATGTCCCATTTTTATACCACCAAATCAAAGTCTTCTTAATACATTCAGTACCCCTCCGGACTCGATAATATTTGGGGTCATTTTCAAGAATAAGTTTTAAATTTACAAACTTTTACAATAAGAAAAATGTAAATGTGAACGGATCCCTATTTCTCTTACCCCAATTTGAAGTTCCTGTTTACGCTGGGACGTCACTACGCTAAATTAAAACAGGTGCTGATAAGTAAGATACGACGGATCATATATTTATGACGTATCATGTTATTTTGTATATCAGTAATATTCACCCTTCCATAATTTATTGTTTGTTACTTTTTTTAGCTTTAATTTGTAAAATTAAATTTCCTAAAATACTTACGTTTTTTTATTAAGTTTTTATAAGCTTTTTATTTATGTTAAGCTTTTTATTAAGTTTTTTATGTCTGCATGTTTTACGTCCGGAAAGTGCACTAACGGTTATCTAGGAAGAGTGGTGTAGTCATAATACAAATAGTAACGGATTACGTTAAAAAAAACCATCACAATGGCATTAAATACAGGTATGGCTTACCATAACTAAATGTTAGCTCCGGTTCAACGTATAAAAAAAGATTCCGCAAAGTTTCGAGAATCACCATTCCCTTTACCAAGCGAAGTGTCGGAAAAATAAAAACACCCTGCATTTGAAGCCCCAGTTTTGGGTTTTACCAGAGCAGTCTATGGAATTCTGCAACTGATCGTATAGCAATTACAGTTTCTTTATCGATGGCGCTTATACATGAATGACATTTTACAGTAAATATTCCGATATTTAGTATTTCAAAATCTCTATCAAAATTAATGCTAAATTTTACGAATAAACAACCAGTCGAATAATTCACAAATGTACTTCATTGACTAGAATTTATCTAATAAATAGAGTTGATAGTTGTGAAATAATCAGAATTTGTTTTCGAAGTGAAGTATAATGTAAAAATTAAAGATTGCATCTTCTACTTCTCATAGGGAAGAAACTAAAGTCTGGATTTATTTATTATAATTGTTAATATTTACGTTTCTTCGCTGGGTACCCTGCTTGATAAATGGGCAGCGAGGTTTAATAAATGACGAAATGTGGCAGATTTTCACGTTCATCAACCGTCTTCTTGTGGGATTCTTACTGTTGTCCGGGCGGCATGGCGATTGTTGAAGAGGTTTCGGTTGCCCGATCTCTGCTTCACCTTTCCAACTCCACGTTCACATCAAGCCCTACATAATTTAACCGTCAACCATGGTTGAAACTAGGATCATCCACTTCTCTTGGGTCTCCCCGATTGACCATCTTCACCTATTAAAATCACGACAGTTCTCTCCAGAGGCTGAAGAGCTGCATTCATAAGCACCTTTGAGCATCTTTCCCAATCAACAACAGAAGCAGGTTTTCAAAAGTGAAACTACCTACAAGAATTTTCTATTTATTTTTTACTCCACCTTTCCTGTATGGTTTTCGGAATATTGTTTACAAAATTTTAAAACATTAGTGTTGAAGGTTATGCTAAAAATCTGACATTGGTATAATTCAATTCCTATGGACTAAATTATTTTCCTTCCAGACATCTAAACTAATTTAAACTAAACTTAAACCCAAAACCGCAATGTACAATTATTTGCTACAAAACATAAATACAGTGGGTCTTAATTTTGGAACAAAATTCCTGATTAGTTAACGCCTCCTTCGACCCTGATGTCCTTATTGCAGGACGTCTTCTTCAGTTCATTTTAATAATTATATTTTACTTTTCGTTAGATGAAAACCTGATGTACTTACATGAGTACATCTCAAGATGTCTCCGAGATATGCTCTGGTAAATACATCAGGTTTTCATCTAACGCAAAGCAAAATATGACTATTAGAATGAACTAAAGGAGACGTCCTGTCACAAGGACGCCACGGCCGAAGGGATTAAGAAACGAAAATAAAATGAATAGTTTTAAAAAGGAGTTAAGATCCTTTTTGTTGTTCAACTCATTAGATATTGATTTTTAATTTAATTTCTAATGTTTGGTTAATGTTTGAACTACATGGAGAGTGGTACTCCGAGAGCGTCCATGGACTTGTGAGATGGCGCAAGACTATCTTTAACCATTGTATCCCCAGATTTTAAAATATATGTAAATATTAGTTTTAAATCAATGTCCTTAATGCATAAATTTAAATTATCATTATAATATTGGGTTGCCGATCTGCATTTTTCGAAAATATACAAAATATCTGATCAAGTGGAAAACAAAAATAAAATTTATATCTCTTCCACATCGTCTGAACAAATAAAATGGTGCTTTCTACATTTTGCAAGTCAACTGTTTATTTAGCATAAGTCTAATTAACAAACCTGCCCAAATTACTGCATTCCAAATTGAATTGTAATTTGCTTTTAATCCAATAACGAATTTAAATTAACAAATCTCAAATATTTAATGGAAGAATATGTTTTGAACATAATGGAGTTCCATTAGTTTAGGATAACGCCATTATTACATCTGAAAGGATATATACATCTTATTTAAAAATGGATTATCTTTTTTTTTTTATTTGAAATTCAATTTGAAAAATTTAATTAAAATACTTACATCGAAATATTTCATATCGCATGTATTATGCATTGAAGAATGACTGGGTGTCCAATGAGTATTACTTTACCATAAAGGTATCTCCTCGCATTTGATGTAAATTTACGTTTTTCAAATTGCAAAAATAGATGAGAAAAGACAGAAATAACATGTTGAAATATTTCATAATATTAAGTTAATTTAAAAATCTCGCCCTTAAAGAGAAACACATATTTGTGTATTATTGAATTTTCATTCGAAGTTTTGAAAATATTACACGACGTTGAATAGTTAAGTTGAAGATATGAAAATAGTAATTATTTATTTGTGAATTCGGATTTTTTTCCGAGAAAACTGGAAACTGATTTATTAATTAGTTTCGAGTCCACTCGTTGTGTCATTTGCATGAGGGAAACTCTAAATGTGACCTTAGAATGATGATCATCTTATACTTTGGACGAAAACTTGACTTCCCAATTCGAGACGACAAAAGGGATTGAAAAGAAAATTGATCTATATCGATAGACATACGTCATTATTGTTGTCATTTCTTTCTTTCTCTCTTTATATATATATGCCTGGAATGAATGTCACGTGTTCAATTGGTAAGCACCTACGGTTCTTTATAAAAATACGTCAAATGTACAGGTTGGATTGTTTTTGGAAAAATGGGGATCAAACACGTCATGTGAACAATCTTTGAATGCATGCAATATTCATTACTAACACATGCTATATATAGATCACGTGACAGACGATTAAACTTCCTTGAAAGACTGCACATGAATTATTATTATAATTGTGTCGCTCGGGAAGAAATTTCTGGAATACGGATAAAAAATATTATTTAAAGAACCAATGAATAAAATCATTAAAGACCATAAATAATAACATTTAAGAACCTGAATAAAATCATTTAAAACCCTAAATAAAATGAGTCCATAAATAAAATCATTTGCGACCATAAATAAAATCATTTGAGACCATAAATAAAATCATTTAAGACCCTAAATAAAATCATTCGAGTCCATAAATAAAATCATTTAAGACCCTAAATAAAATCATTTGAGACCATAAATAAAATCATTGGAGACCCTAAATAACAATCATTCGAGTCCATAAATAAAATCATTTGAGACCATAAATAAAATCATTTGACTCCATCAATAAAATAATTTGAGACTATAAATAAAATCATTTGAGACCATAAATAAAATCATTTGAGACCATAAATAAAATCATTTAAGGTCATAAATAAAACACAAACTATTTATAATTAATTTATATTATTTTGCTATTTATATTCACTAATATAAAACTTTCTTTAAAACAAATTACACACAAACGCAGTTTAATTTGAGCAGGAGATACATTTTACAATTGTTTCGGTGGAAAATCAAGCGTCCACCATCGTCAGAAAATTCGTCCAAAAAGTTTGGATGAATTTTCTGACGATGGTGGACGCTTGATTTTCCACCGAAACAATTGTAAAATGTTTCTCCTGCTCAAATTAAACTGCGTTTGTGTGTAATTTGTTTTAAATATTATTTTTGCGCAGTGTATCGCTCATATTTCTCTCATAAAACTTTCTCCCGTAATATGCTTCTGTTTTCATATGCAACAATTTTTTCCACAAAGGAACCTTTGTAAAAAATTGTTGCAGCCGCACAGTTGAGTATGCTTTTTCTTGGTAGAGAACATTTGAAAAACTCCCTAATTTATTAGCTTGAAGCACAGTCGGTTCATATATTTATATATGATACATACGTATTGTAGAAATGCGTTTTATAAATAGCAAGATTCCACTTTCAAATACAGTTTCTTGACGAAAATTATACAGTTTAAAAACAATTTTAACCTTTAGTGGAACGTATATTACAAAAAAGTACGCTTAGAATTCAAAATGGATATAACCTTCATTTCATATAGATATAAAAGTGATTATATGTTTCGCAGTTTAATTATCGCTTTTAAAATTAGTAGTTAGTTTATGGAAAGCTGGCATGTTTTAATAACTTAAGTATTTATCGATTTTTCTTATAAAATAGTTAATTGACGATATAAAATTAAGTAAGCATTTAGTTGATAATTATATATAATTAAGTAGTAAATTGATAATGACATATAATTACATAAGTAATTGATATTGATCTACAGAATTTTGCAATTGAAGAGGAATTGAGGTCTGAGGTGCAATAAAAAAGTGTTGCCTTGACATTTTATGATTTATGTTACCTAGTAGAGAGATTTATTACCTCAGCTATAATGAGGCTTGAAAAGCCATTTCCTTTTATTTCTAACTTTCTAACCACTGAACTAAATGATGCAATATTTTCAGATAATTTCAGGGTATTCGAATCTAGTCAATAGGAATTTTATATATTGCAGCATTTTAACTTAAGTAATTGAAAGCATTCGTCTACACCTGGAGAGATTTCTAAAGGCGAAGGCTTCGAATTTAAATAAAGTATTCTCGGATCGGGTTTTGATAATACAATAGAATAGTATCTAGTAAGATCTTCTATTGTGCAATTAAGATCGGAGTTTGGACGAAATTTTAGGGGACAAGTGCTTAAAACGGGCTTTATTTTCAACAGTTGATAAAATCCTGTTCTGAACTTTTTCATTCGTTTTTTTTTTCTGTTTCTCTGCCTATATTTTCCAAATTCCATTTATCATTATCAATAAGTAATAATGTATTTAAGTAAGTGGAAAAGTGTACCTATTACTTCATTGTGTACATGAGCAGATATAAGTTGTTCTGAAGAAATGTAGTGATTCCATCCAATTAAACAATATTTATTAATGCTTTAAATGTTTAAAATATTTCGCCAAATGGTAATTAAATTATAATGCAACATTAAAAGAATTTGGTACTCCATTTTGTTAGCGGAGCCTTCGTGGGACGTGTACACACGTCGATGGTAAATTGAAGACCGATTTGATTTTAGAATTCGGAAAACAATTCACATACCGTTGCTAAATATAAAAAGTAGAATTTTAAATATACAATGTATATTGCATATTTAAAATGTTTGTAGTCACATTATTTTAAATTAAAACAATGTAAATTAAAACATTGCCGGTAAATAACAATTTAAATTAAAACCTTGCCAGTTACGGAAGTTGAAATTACGTATATATGGAAAACATCAAATAAAATTGAAACAACTTGGCATTTTGCCAATTTTAGAAATTAAACTTTGTAAGTTTGTTTTCTTCGAGTTTCTAAGTGGCAACAATCAAAAGAGCCTGCGAAATGAAAGTAATGTTTCTGTTGTGAGAGCCCACACACATGTACAATTTGATGTACTGATGTTGATACTGTACTTGATGTTGGTGCAAAAAAAGACGGTATTTTGAGTACCTAGTTATATAACATTGACCTTCCTGCAAATATATTAGTATTATAACAACAAAATGCAGATAATTTTGTTGTTATAATAGTAACAGATTTGCCGTCGATATCCCCTGAGAAAATGACATGGCATTTAAAAATAATCCACTTTTAAAACGAAGAGCAAATTCGTCCAAATATTGTCACATAGAAACGCGGATTTTTCTTTTTTTTTTTCATATAGTCATGAAATTAATCAATTTCAAAAGTTAGAAGCTTATATGAATATAAAAAAAAATATTTGAGTATTTGATGCAGATCTATTTCTTTGATACACAGTGATATCTCTTTATTGCGAATCGTCGTGGGCCGCTGATTTTTATCCGTACAAACGGAAGTCCGCATTAAGCGGAAGACAAATTTGAGTAGCTCAAACGTCAGGCTATTCAGCAAGAACTTACATAGTAATGCAGTAAACGACATAAATTAATAAATTACGAAAACAAAATAGTGCATTATGAGTAAGTGCTCCAGACGAATTTACAAAGAAACAAAAAAGTTAATATTTACATACAATGAAAATATTTACTACTACTTAAAATTGCATAAAAATCCGAAAGAAATTGGAAGGTTACTTTCAAAAACCAGGTGAGAACACCTGGGAGAAAAATCGTGCTGTTTTCGATATCTGCTGAAATTTTTTCTGAAAAAGGCATTTTCTTGGCGCAAAAGACTCTTTTCCGCATTATTCAACGAGCCGTACGCATTTAGCACTAAATGTGCATATGCTTCAAACGAGAAAAATAATTTGTCCGCACCAAAGAGATGTCCATCTTAAGGGATGCCACATTAACGAGATTATACTGTATTTATGTAAATAATCGAAGACCAGATGAGCTTAAATTTTAATTTTTAAGTTGTCCTTACTGTTATCAATAATTTCAAGAACGTTAATTTGTGTATGCTCCGAAACAATATCCATTTTATCCAGCATATTTTTAATTATTTTATATGAAGGATAAAATGATCTAAAACAGAACGCACTAGAAATATGCATATAATAAACTTTTGGAATTATAATTTTGGCATTTTGCTTTAACGATTGTTATTGCCGGTCGTTACAAAAGAAATCGTCGTTATTGTAAGTCGTCACAAAAGAACAGAAGCGGCTTAAGGGACAGGCGACCCGGGCGGCTGCAATGGGCCCCGTTTGGATGAGGTCCCCAAACTGAAATCAACTTCAAATTTTTTTAATTGGCCCAACATTAGAAAATTTCTCTACAAAGAGACAAGTTTAGAGAAATTTTGAGAAATATCTTTAGAGAAATTCTTTCAGAGAATTTTGGTCACTTTTATAGGGTATATGGCTCACTGTGCATCTGTGAAAATCTCCTGTTTTCGCCGTAGTGGCGGGGTAGCGCCAAAAGACAATCCGTGCCATGCGCGCCAGGGTTTAAAATCAACTTCAAACCGCATCTGCAAAAGGAATAAATGTTATTGTGAATCACCCTAAAATGAACAGTCATTATTCTGTAAATAGCCATATATATATACATACAACTGTAAATAACCTTGAATGAGTTTCCTTTAGAGTGAATCGTATGATAAAAGGGACGCTCGTTATTGTGAATTGTTGTAAAAGGAACGCTCATTATTGTGAATTGTTGTAAAAGGGACGCTCGTTATTGTGAATTGTTGTAAAAGGAACGCTCGTTATTGTGAATTGTTGTAAAAGGAACGCTCGTTATTGTGAATTGTTGTAAAAGGAACGCTCCTTATTGTGAATTGTTGTAAAAGGAACGCTCGTTATTGTGAATTGTTGTAAAAGGAATAGTTTTCTGTAAATTAGTCATTCTACTAATCAGTGCGAAATGCCTTAAAAGAAACCTCATTATTTTGATTAGTCGCAAATGTACGTGAACTTCCGTTATTGTGAATCGCGTTGCAAAAGCAATATTCGTTACTGTGAATTGGCTCAGTGGGAACCGTGATTAATGTAAATCGTTGCAAAGAAATCGTTGTTATTATTATAAACCTTTGCAAATCAAACTGCCGGAACCCGTAGACTGTACTTATATTTAAAAATACTTTTGTTTATATTTACTGCCCATAATTTATGCATATTTAGGCTACTAACGTGTATTTGGGCTACTAACGTATAGTTAGGCTTCTAATCCTAGCAATAAACTATTTCAATTATTTCAATTATTTTCCAATATTACTGATTTACAATATTAAGCAATACAAAACATATATCCAAAAGATCAAGCATAACGCGCTAACTGTTTAATGACAGTACATAATATAATGCTCGTGTATGTTTACGTGATACCATTTATGGATATGAACTGCATGGAGACTAATTATGGAGACGATATACATGACAAGATTTATGGGGGTGATCTACCTGATAAGATTTATGATAATCTGCCCGATAACACTTTTGGAGCTGATTTGCTTGATAACATATGATGACGTATTCATAGCGATTAAATTATGTATCAGCCACTTGTACAAAAACGGCACCACTTGTACTTGTACCACTATCACTTTTACCTCTTCAATTATACGCTGCAACTTGTACCACTTGCACTTGTACGCTACAATATGTTTTCACTTGCACTTTTTCACTTGTACAAGAAATTTGCACTTGAAATCCCAAATATGACTTAAAAAGGTCTCCAAATGAATGACTTGAGAGTAAATGGAACAATATCAGCTGCACTATCCACGGGTAATCATATATCGATCTTAAAATCGACTCTTCCTAAATCAATTATATTATCGCAAAAATGTCTACTGCAAATAATTGGAAATAGACTTAGTATTCAACGTATATAACACAATTCATATACATATATGAAATTGATCGTTAGCCATCTGAGAAAATTAAATGATTAATATTCGTCATTTTACTGCACAGAAAACAAGCTTAATTTTTATGACAATTTCTCCCTGGAATTGTAGTTAAAATTCGGCAATAAATAGGGCGAATATAATTATTACTTGAAACAAGTATACACTCTATAACAAAAAAAAATCGACGCACCAAGAAGGAGTTGTCCGATTGCGATAAAAATTGGTGGATGTGAAGAACATACATAGAAAAAGAAACGATTAAAATTTCAGAACAATTGAATGATTTATTGCAGAGTTTGACCGTTACAAAGGGAGGAAGTCAATAAGGCGTTGGTCCACCTCTGGCCTGGATGCAAGCTGTCACCCGGCGTGGCATAGACTGATAAAGATCCCGGATGGTGTCCTGCGGAATTTCTTGCCAAATTGTCTCCAACTGTCGGGCTAAATCGTCAACATTCCGGGATGGTTGCAATCGCCTTCCCATAGCGTCCCAAATGTGCTCTATGGGAGAGAGATCAGGAGACCTAGCTTGCCAAGGAAGTGTTGGGCAAGCTTGAAGACAATTCATAGCAACACGTGCCGTGTGCGGCCGGGCATTGTCTTGTTGAAACGTAAGTCCAGGGTGTTGTCAAGACACAGTTGGAAACGGGACTCGTCACTAAAGACTATACGTCCCCAGTCAGCGCAGTTCCAAGTTGATCGAGCCCGGCACCACTGTAATCGGACTTGACGGTGTAAAGGCGTGAGAGGTAAGCGGCGTAACGGTCGGCGCGAGCGTAAATTCCGCTCTCTCAGTCGTCTACAGAGGGTCATGTTGGGCACATGTGTGCGGGCCACACGTTGAATAGTTGATAATGACGAATCCGTGCTGTGACAGCTGCTCTGACAATTGCTCTGTCTTCCCGTTCTGTTGTGGCCCTAGGTCGACCGCTGCCGTCCCGACGCTGACATCTGCCGTTGTTGACCCACTCTTGCCAGCACCGTCCAATCGCCGCATCGCTTCGACCCACATGTCCAGCGATTCTTCGATTCGTCCAACCAGCCTCTTTCAATCCGATAGCACGACCTCTTTCAAACTCTGACATATGCTCGTAATGAGCACGAATCTTTCGGCGAGGCATTGTTACAGTCGACGTAAGATATCCGCAGTCAAAATGCAACAGAAATTTTGACCACATATTGAGAATCGCTCCTTATATACACCTGCTGAATGCGCAGTTCCGATGCGCTGGAGTTCCCGCTATTCATTCATTGGACACCAAATTTTAATCATTTGCATGTTCGGTCAAAATGTCTTTGCATACGAAATTTCATTACAATCGGACAACTCTTTCTTGGTGCGTCGATTTTTTTGTTATAGAGTGTATGTAATTAATTTATTTTAAGTTACCATTTCAAATAACTTCGAAACAAAAGGGACAGATAGCGGCTTGCTTTCTTATTTCTGTGCTGGAATTACGTACAGTCGGTGACAAAAATCCGAACACCCGTTGCCATTCGTGCAATAATTATGTAACAGAAAATTCAAAAGTGCCAATCGATAGTAAACATTGAAATCTACTAACTCATGTCATTAAACTTGCAAAATTGACGGTCTTCATATTTAAACTTGCAGCAACTTTGAAATCTCCAATGGCAACACCTATATTTGATATCATCATCGGATTCCAGGCTATTTGGTTAGGTTAATTTAAAATTTTGTTATTATTCTAACTATTAAAACTCGAGATATTCTATAGAAGTCTGCTGGGGCTTTCTTTATGATAACAAAACTGACTCGTTCGTCGTTAATCCAATTTTATAATCAAACCTGTTGGAATGAAAAAAGTTATAATTCGTTTATTTTTCTTTTTTTTTCTCTCTCACTGATGTGGATATACCAATATGTCTGCTGAATAATGATTAAGAAATGTCACTCAACAGCAGTTTAAAGAATAAAATAACCATTATTTTATTCTTTTCATTTTACTTTTTTGTAACTATGCGATTCCCCACCCCACCCCCAAACTATTGTTTTAATTAGTATTAAGCATATAAAACTACGGATCGGATTGCGCTGAAATTTCTGTAGACCAGGTAAAAAGCAGTGTGGTTTTAATTCCCGCCAAAAACAAATATGTTTCTATCCATATTCTTGTCGAATATTATTTATATAATTTAGAGTTTATATTAGATATTATAAAAATGAAAAACATAAATTTTATTGGCCTATTGAACTTTTCTGTTCCTCTTGGTGTTCGCCTTAACAAGGTTTGACTGTATTTTAATCCGATCCGGGATGTAAGAAAATCTCCTTTTCATTTATGTAATTACTTCATTACCTTGCTTGATTAAGGCGATACGATACTCCGATGTAATTAGAATAACTGGCATTAAATCTCATTTTTTTGGAAAAAATTAGTTTTTATTTTCGGAAAAAAATTAATTTAGTGGCGTGTTAATACTTCCTCTTCTTTTTTACATCTTGGATGAGTGATTACCTCTTTGTTTTATCATAACGTCGCTATAATGTCAAACGAGATTTGTTTTCGTTTGTTTCAATAAAAGAGAATTTTTAAAATGAAATGTAAAATTTGTTTAACGTGTAAATAAAATGAATTCGATAATACAGTAATTTGGGTCTACAACGGCAGTCAAATTAACGACCATTTCTGTTTTACGACTAGTTTTTATTTTACTACTTCTGTTTTGCGATTGTAGTTTGCAGTTCCATCAAATGCTTTGTGACATTACATATACTCCGATTAACGTCTATTTCTGTTCAAAGACGTAAAATAACGTTATAACGACGTTTTTTCATGCCTTAAACGTCATTGATAGAAGAAATTATTGTGGTCTTACACTAATTCATAATTTAGTGAATCTTACAAATTATAAGGCAACATTTCAGGAAAAAATATAAAACATTTTCTAAAAATACGAAACAAAAATTATGTCAATTTTATACCATGATTTTCATATTAAATATAATTGATTAGCGTAGTTTTAGAAGTACGTATATATTAGAGTCATAGTAATTTTTGGCATACAAATATAGTTCATATTAAAAAATATGTACACTAATAATAAACGGTAAATTATCAATTCTTCCTTTAAAATGAGTATTTCAGTCGTTGAAACGAAATTTATTATTTAAAGTACACGAAAGCACTAATCCAAACGAATCCATACATTAGATATAGTCTCATTTCAGATATTACCAATGCTTTTATATATATATATATATATTCAAACAACATTATATTAAAAACGTTAACTTAACTGGAAAAAGGCCCTGAGGAAGACCTAAATAACTTTTCAAAATATATATATATACATGTTAAATTTTAATTCCTATTAGTTTATATATTATAAACGTTATCATTAATCAATTATATTACTGCAATCTATTATTTGCCTTAGGTAATTTGGTCAATTCTCTTCCCGGGTTCTTCATGTTGAAATTACAATTTTAATATATGTACATATCAATATATTAAAAGAGGAAAAACTCACCGGACGCAGGGGCGTAGATGTTGAGGTAGAGACAATCTTCGCTCTGATTCGTCAGATGTGGAAGAAGCCGCTTTAAATAATTAAACCTTCCAAGAGGCATTTTTTTCAAAGCTTCAGTTTCATTAGATATGTCAGGAAGTTTCTGAGGACACACGGGTCCGAAATGATCGGCCAAACGGACTGCTTTCCAATGAGGAGAAGTTACAGGAGGCATAAATCGAAGGGCCCCCTTTGGGGCTCCGGCGTAAGGGACCCCCAAAAACACTTCCACTGGCTGGAGTCTCCTGTTGGACAGATTGCTGATAAATCCTCGAAGAGAGCCATAACGTGTATTTACAACCCTGGAGCTCAAGTGCCTTGAATCAGGATCTAGATTTCTCGGTACCACTAGATGAGCAGCAAATATTGACCATACCAATGTTACAGTAACTCCGTAAGTCACAATGCCGATTTGTGCCATGGTGCAGAAGCGTAAAGACTCTTTATAGAAATTCCAGAATTGGGTCAACAATGCTTATATATCCTTTACTACAAACACAACAACTGCTGAAACAATATTATGTTGGAATTCCGAACACGTCCTACTTTCTTGATGGAAGTTCTTATTGCCGAAGCTTTCCAGAGATGGACTGTAGATTGACCGAGATTAATGTTCAACAACACTTGTTTTCACTGAATAATGATTGGCATTTAAAATGTCAGTTTCGTTGAAAACCATATCTTCGAAAGCAAGCCACGAAGCCGATCGTGGAGATGATGGTAAAGGTGTATAGGTCATTTGAAAATTCCATATATCTGAACAACGATTGATGAGAAACGATACAAGTCAGTTTAGCTACATGTGGTGCATTCCTTTGGGATGAGAAATTGATTGCACATTTATGAAACTCTACTAGTAATCCAACGTAAGGTAGAGGCACGATAAATGACAAAATTCCAAGGCAAGATTTGCGGATGTTTTTGATCCAACGATTTCGGATTAACTTGAGCAAAATGGATTTACAAGAAGCAAGCACGTCAATACATTAATCCGTTCTGTATCACATAAAGTACGCACTTTAGAACTCCCTATGCGGCACCTATAATATAAATAACGCCTTTGTAAGGTAATCGCGAACCGTGGTAATTAATTGTTGTAAAATTATTTTTTATTAATTACCGCACTCAATTTGGGAGCAGTGTAGCATGTCACTTATAACGTGATATATCTTAATTTTAAAATTATTACCTTCATCTAATTAGCAAAATATTTAATCACATATTATATTAATATTCATTTGCATTAAATATTGGATACGCAGTTACTAGAAAAGTTATTTTTAGTCCTAAAACCTTTTGAAAATAACGTTTAGAAACGTTTAGTTTAAACATATTTTTAAACGTAATAACAAATATCAAATAAATATTATCACATTCGTTAAATTCCCGAATTGGGAGTAAATTCAAAACAAGCTATGAATAATGAAATATGTATAATTTTATAAGAAAAAACATAGTTTTCTCATGTATTTCAAAATTTAGATTATTATTATTTATGCACCACAGATGTTCTTTATTAGATATCTTATGAAAGAATGTCAGTAATTTTTCGGCAGAGATTCTTAAAAGGAAGCGTGAGACGTTTAAAGCTAAATTTAGAAATTTAAGAGTCCGACTTCACTTAAAAACATACCTTATTTAAATCAGACAGTGATAGATCCTCCTCTGATGTATTGTAGCTACTTTCATAGTCACAAAAATTCCCAGTTTTTGTCAACAATCCACAGATAAAATGATGAACTGGGAGATGTATCCCAGGGGATGCCCTTGTTCTGTACGTCAACTGAGCGAGAAAGATTATGGGACGCAGGCGAATTGATCTTGAGTCTCCCAACCCGCTGCATGCGGACAGACTGGTGGTAGCGATGCTATAACCGACCGAAGCCAAGAGCTGACGCATGCGCGATAGACCCATCGGGATTCTTCCACTCTGCGACAGAAGGAAACATAAATTGTACTACGAAAAAAACTAGAGACGTTAATTTTTCATCCAAAATTTTAAATTTTAGAAAACGTATCCACTCTTCTGAAATTTTATATCTTTGCGTAAATTATTTATTTATGAATTGTTTATTTCTTTTCCTGTTTTCCCGAAAGTGCCATTAAGTGTACGTGACGGTAATTGGAAACAGGATTCGCTATTAGAAGAGAAAAATGCTTGGGAGTTTAAAAAACAGACGGCGACAGTTTTTCAATTAAATATGAGAATTATAAGCCGATTATAAAAGTGGAAAACCTAATTTGACTTCAATTTTCTCCAAAATAAAATAATTTTCGGATTATTTTGTCTATTCTTTTTTAAATACATGAAAGTGACGCATGCTTTAAAACAACAGTTTTTACACCAAGGCCTCAAGTTTAAAGGGCTCGTTGTGAAATTTTCAGTATTCTCTTTAAAATTTACGTGTTTTTTATTTATCATTAATATTTCATTGCTCCAGTATCAAAAAAATTATGTGCCACATTTAAAATGTGGAGATGTAGGGCTATTACGATGGGACCAGTGGCGGTTCCAGTATAGGGCCAAGGGTGCCATGGCCCCCCCAAATATAATCGGATTTTATTACCTTGCTTACATGCAAGGGCGCCACCAGCTGCGTCCGTGACATAGGTGGGATTTTGTGCCCCCTAAATATTTTTTCCCTAATCCGCCACTGGACACGCCTCTGACTGGAATCGAGCAAGCGAACTTTTGATTGATAGTTCTGTTTCACCGATAACTTAGTTATTGAGAAAACATTTTCGTTGCCTTCTATTTTTAGCTGAGGCAACCTTCCAGTTAGATAGATGAAAAAATCAATGTTGAGCATTCAAATTATGATTAGATGACATCAACAACCATGGTAATTTCAATTACTTACCCTGTACATTACTATTTTTTGATAAAAATATGATTATCCTGTATGTCAGCGGTTATTTAACTTTTCTAGACCGCGGACCCCCTTCAGAGTTCACTCACCCTCGCAGACCCCCAAGAATTAACTCAAAGTTTAAAGCCCGGAATTTGCATCATACATATTTATTTCTAGTGTTTCATCACTAATTTTCACCATTTAAGGAAAGAATTTTTCGTCCCCTCATAATTTATTCTTAGCATTAAAGAGCAAACGCCATTTTTATGGAACACAAAGATGATTTCGCGGACCCCCAGATGTCCGCGGACAACAGTTGAAGAACCGCTGCTGTATGTGATTTATCTTGTGTATAACGTGATTTATCCTATATATTGGTATTTTTAATAAAAATCTGCATGGGATTTATCCTGTATATTAGTATTTTTTGATAAAAATTCGATTATCCTGTTTATGATTTAATTTGTGTATAATGTGATTTATCCTGTATATTACTATTTTTTGATAAAGATTTGAGTTTGTTTCTTCGACCATGGTTCGATGATCCCATTGAAGAATAGCATGCATTTCCATTATTCGCTAATGATGTTAATTTGTGGCAAGGTTATACAGTGAAATCGCTCTTAACGGGCACACTTCGTATGCGGCCACCTCGTTTTCAGGGTCAGAAAAAATTTCACCGAAAGAATCTGATTTAGAATAATATATTTCAAATACTTGTTTAGCTATTATCCTGGAATATGATCGCGGACATCATGATTAATTTTATTTGCCTAAAACCCTGCATGGACAAAATGCATTTGAAATTCGGCCTTCACTAGCAGCGTTTTTCACAACAGGAAACTAAAAATAAAGAGGATAAGAGCAAAAGGAGAATTACCTCTCTCATCAGTGGCGTACGCAGGGGATGTTGATGGGGGTTGTAACCCCCCATTGCAATGAAATTTTGTATATTTAACATAGGAATATATGAGTTGTAGCTCTGTAACCCCCCCCATTGAGCCTATAAACCCCCCTTATGAACTTTATACCTATCCCTCCCTTTAACAAAAAGTAGTAAAGATTGGGATTCGCTGATCCAAATGACTCATGCTTAATAAAGACTTCCATAATAAATAAATCACATAGCGGTGTAGTGCACGAAACTACTAAACAATTAACAACGAACTAAAGGCATTTTTCTGTACACGTAACGACTGGAAAGTCCATGAATTTAATCTCCCAATTAAAAATGCATTTCGAAGGAGAAGAAGTGATGAGTAAAACCCTCTAAACAGTTATTGTTATTACTATTTCCAAGGTAAATAAATGTGAATATTAAAGCGTTGTTGTAAATTTGCTTGTTATATATCCAACAAATGCCTACGTTCGTTATCTTCAATTTGTCTCACGTGCTCAAAAATACATAAGTTTCGAAATGAATTATTTAAATGATTGAAATGAAATATTTGAGCCATTTGAGAATGCCCCCTCTATTACGGTCACCCCTCTTTTGCGGAAATATTTTTCTGCCCCGCGAGTGTACGCTAATGCGAGGTTTTACTCTAATAGATTGTATTTTTAAATTACACAAGACTTCCTTTTTTTCATCAAATGATTTTGCAAAGGCGTGGCCCATGTGTAAGTTTCTATTTTTCTTCTGAAACTCAGGCAACTTCAAATATTAGTTAATATTTCATTATTTATGCGCTTATTCAGAATGAGTATCCAAAATTAATATACCATAACCTAAACCTATTTTTTACCTATTTGCAATGAACGATCTATTTTAACATCCATTATTAACCTTTGGTGCAACTAATTAACTCATTTGCATAAGAGCAAAATTTCATTAAAATTTTCGGGATAAATTACCGCTTAATAAATGATTCGTCTTAAATTGATATTCATTTGGTTATATCGATTACTGTGTTATAATTCTAAGCGCTTGACATACTTTAAAAAGTGAAATAAGTTTCGTGTATTATAATACTGAAATATTTTGAATATGAATTTCATATAGAAAACCCAGCCTGCATAAAGAAATTGCAGTGTATTTAATGTAAAAATTCAAGAAATTACTTATTCATAAACAGGATCGTAATTTATTATTAATTTGTGTGTTTCATTGCATCAGGGCGCAGTATAGCCCAGATGCTCTTGCGCCATAAAAATCCAAACAAACAAAATAATTGCATCAGGCAGGGCTTAATTTCTAACAAAAAAAAAGTGAAGGAGCCCTAATATTATGATACATCGATTAAAAAATTGAATGGCTGCAAAAGAATCGATAAATCATATCAATTATTTATGTTCATTTTTCTGGACAACAAAATGCTTGACCTTAATCTCAAATTTATTACTTTTTCATGATAGCGCCTATTTGGCGGCTCCGGTTAATATTTAAATAATCGCCAAAAATGAAGAAGTACCGGAGCCAGGCTCCGCTGGGCTCCCGCCCAATTTAAGCTCTGGCGCCAGATATGTTGTTTACTATGAGCCTAATTGATACATATTTTTAAATCAATTATATAGATAATCTATATATAGATAATATTATATAGATAATATATATAGATAATTATATAGAATCAGTTTTATAGATTATTCATATTTATGTCGTTCCATATATTTGTGTGTATGCATGCGCGTATGCGTATTAAATATGTCTAATCCAAATACGTGCCTAGAAAAGCTATCTGTAATCTCATTTGGGTACCTTAGGTCTATCAATTAAGATCCATGTTAATACAAAACTTATTTTTACAAAATGCATAAAAATGCCTGCCATTATATGCAGATTTGTAACGGAAAAATACGTGGGTAAAAATAATGTAAATTTATGTGAATATTAACTAACATGATGCCCATTTTCCAAGCATAATAAAATTTTAGCAAACCTTCTCTACGTCACAGAGAAAACGTATAGTTTGAAAACATTTAATATAGAATTTCAAGCATATCGATCCAGCTTAATCAATTATTGGCAAATCGATATCCATCGATGATCGTTTATAATAAGCTGATGCAGACCTCTTTTCTACGTACAGGGTGTCCACTAAGTTGCTTAAAGCATGCGAAAATTATGTGGTGTAACGGATAACCGGCTGAGTCGTTAAAAAATATCAGTAGATGGAATAATTAATTACTTGCCAGAAATAATGCATATATTTATCGTAAAGCCCCTAACCCAAGCTGAGCGAAAACTCTACTTGTTTATTGCTAGAAATACAAATAATCTATCTTTTATTCCATGAGTACAAAATAGAGGCAACATGATCCTGTTTGTATAACCTCAAACTATTGTGTTCTGCAATAATAAAATCAATCAAACATCGAGCAACGTTTCATTTTTTTACAGGAGTGTTTTTACAATCTATTGTACAACGTAAGTTGCAAAATTCACAACCGCAGATCTAAATACCTTTTTAAATTTCGACATTTTTCATTTCTTACGATATCTGCTGACATCCCTGTCAACGTATATCAATTTTATGCTTCTTCAATACATATATATCAAACTTATCTCATGCAAAAATCAATTATCCACATATATCAATTTTATGTGTCAGTTATTGGTAAAGTTGGCCGTTTTGTAATAAGTTGGCACAGACCTTCTTTCGATGTACAGGGTGTTCGTGAATTTGCTTGAAACATGCGAAAATTATATGGAATACCTTCTTAAAGTTATAAACTTATTCCATTCGTTGTATCAGATTAAGAGTAGGTTTTTAGGCAGTGGCATGGGAAGAAGGAGAACTAGGGGCATTAGGTCCCATTGGACACCAAGGGGCATTTTTTTGTTTGACATCGAATACAATTGAACTTCGTTAACACTTTGAGGCACAGGATTTCAGAGAATAAATAGATCCATGTTGCATTGAAATTTTGTTGCGTTGATGATATTACCAACTGCTTTATGTAACTAAGACTAAATATATACCTATGCGCATGCAGCTATTGCAATATTACGAGGTGGGTCTAAAAATGTCCCACCATGCATTACCGTACATCAGAAAGGTGGGACATTTTTAATCCCGCCGTGCCCCAAAGAGTTAAGACGAACACCAAGGGGAACAGAAAATATGTTCGTATTAAAAGTAATTCGTCTTATGCGGAAAGGATATTGTACTATATGATGCAACGGGACTTCTGAAAACGGTTCGTATTAAAAGTAATTCATCTTAAGCGTGTACGTTTTAACGATGTTTTACTGTAACATGATTTTTTTAATTTCGGCTCCCTCATGATATTTGAATTGCTATACTTCAGCTTCCACATAATATTTAATGTCTTCTTTAGTTCCAACGTAATTTTTAAATTGCTATTTCAGCCCCCCACGTAACTTTTAAATTGCTATTAAAACTCCCACATTAATTTTGAATTGCTACTTCAGCACCCAAATAATTTTTAAACTGCTACTCCAGCTCTCACATGATTTTTGAATAGCTACATCCCTGCTTCCATTCCATAGTATAATTGCGCTGTTCGAATTGTTCGGCAGTCATTTTAAACAAATTTTTTAAGTATGCAAATGAATAGAAAGCTGTAAATTCCTGTCGTCTTTGCAAAGACGACAGGCCCACCTGTCTGTCTACCCTCAGAAAATCGGAAGTCATGTAATAGCATCCGACTAACGCCACTGTGCTTATTGAAGTTTCCAACATTCTCAAAGAAATCACTAAAAGATCCTGTTTTTGGACAACGCGAACGTAGAACATCAGTAAAAACAATGAAATGTAGAGCAAAAAATCATTATCACAAGTTACAAAATGAAGATGGGTAACTAGGCAACGGAAATAGTTTTTTAATCATCTTCACCGAAATTTTTTGATTGTTTAGAGAATCTTATTGCTTCTCTGTAGATTCTTCGAAAGACTTTCATCGAATTAATAATAATTCTTGTGTGGTCAAACGAAACCTTTGGATTATTTTGTATGGGCATAATCTGCTATTGCAGTATCTGTGGTCTGTTTATTCTTAAGTGACTTTCGTGTTCACGTTTTCGGCCTAAAATTTTAATCGACTTGTCTTCCCTCTATAAACTTTCCCCTCAAGAACATGGAACTTCGTAAATTTTGGTCGCATTGAGAGGGCTAATTGAATATATAACCGGCGGAAAGATGTTTAAAATCCTGTTTATTAGGGGAGGGGGGAGTGGATGAACGATTTGTTTAAATAAATTTCTGTTAATACACTCTGTAATATTACTAATGAATGCCGTGAAAGCTTTGGCTCATTTTTTGGTTTCAACTCCTAGTCAGAGATTAGTTACGAAAAGGAAACCTTTAAGTGTAAGAAAACCTTTTGAATTTGTTGACGATAAAATTTACTTTCTTCAAAGATGGATATGGAAGAAACAAGTTCATTTGATAAAATTGTGGGAGTGCTGCAAATGATATTTGTCCGATAAACTTGCGTAATTATAACTGCAAGTTTCTAGACTGGGTGAGAAGATGCGAATCAACCTGGAACTTTCTCTTCTTATGAGTATGTTTCCTCTACCCTAGTGGTTCCCACCTGGTGGTCCGTGGACCCCTGGTGGTCCGCAGGATGGGTCAATATTTAAAAAATAATTAAAAAAAAGTACTTATAAAATTATTTATTAAACATTAAAATTAAATATAAAAATGAAATTGATTGCATATTTGTAGTATTTTACAATCTGACGGAATTTCAGAAAACGGTTCGTATTAAAAGTAATTCGTCTTAAGCGTGTTCGTCTTAACGAGGTTTGACTGTATTATCATTAGATTTTATTATTTCTTTTTCTGTTTATTTCTTTTTTTTTTTTTACTAAAGAACGATTGTACAAACACATTTTCCCCAAAAAAGACCCAGTTCCCTTTTTTATTAAGGTCTTGCAGCCAAACCGCAATAATTTTTCAAAGTGGTCCGCGGGTACAATTGAAGTGGAAAAGTGGTCCGCGGCTTAAATTGAGTTGGGAACCACTGCTCTACACCAAAATGTTAGATTACTGTTTTCCCTAGTAATTACACTGTCTGTCCTTGCGCCATAAAAATACAACCAACCAATCAATCAATCAATCAATCCCTAGTAACTGATACGTCCAAAAAAAAGAAAGTTTACTGCCTCACCTTATTTCAGTCATGAAAGTGATTTGTGGACGAATCTTGTTGATGTGAAATAAAATATCATTTAATTTTTCTCTTCCATGAAGTCAGATGTCAAAATTATTCCCCATACATCGAAGTCATTTGGTTGGTTTGTATGACTTAGTGGACAGAGCTCTCTTCGAATATTTGTACAAAAAGGTTTGATATGGGGGCACGTAATGGACTGTCCGTAGCCACGCGACACATTTATAATAGTTTTAATATCTTTATTCTGATTATGAAGATAAATTTTTAGTTAACAATACATCCACAATACTAAATAGGCAAAGAAATAAAAGAAATTACGATAATTGTCGCGAATGCCCTTTTACTCTTATCAAAATTAAATTCTTAAATTTCATTAATTATCCCGTCATTGCTTTTCGTAATTCATCATGGCTGTTGTTTTTTTATATGCAAAAATAAATAAATAATTAAATAATCTGAAAATGTTGGAAGAGCAAGCAGCACTGTATTTCCAGAAGAGGGAGGAATATAATGCAAGAGATGAGGAAAGAAAAAAGAAGTAGAATCTCCATTTGGGGATTTATCAGGCAATTTTTCGTGGCAAGTACGTAAAATCTGGCGAAAAGAAAAATGAAAACGTAAAAAAATTGACAATTTTTAAATACGCTATATTTATAATTAATCATTATTGTATAAAAGTGGTAAATAAATGAAGAATAATTAGTAAATTCATCATGTTTTTACGAAAATACGGAAGACAACTTCGGAAAAAGAAGTTATCTAGTAGAAGGACATTTCTTCGAGAAAATATATGAAATATTACGCCACACTTTCGCTTTTGCCTACGTTTAGTCATAAAAGGGAGAAACTGGCATGAAAAGAAGCTCAAGATAAATATATATTGCATCACGTACAACTTCTATGAAAATTTTTCGTTCTTGAGCTATAAAATCTTCGCGATGGAAAACAGAAGACTGAATATATAAATAGATGCGATCGTGACGACTAGTAACCAAATCTTCACATATCTCATCCGGAAAATCGGGTGCTCCAGGAGTGTGGCAATCATCATTGTGGAATTCGCAGAAGTGCTCTACAAGTTATGGTTATACTGCAATAGGCAACATGTGCAAATAGGGAGAGAAAAAGAAGTTGGAAGGAAAGTGTATTGTTAAAAATGATTCAATTTTCAAATTCAATTCAAAATTAATCAAAATTAAATTTTAAACAAACTTTTGGAGTCATTTTTTAATAAATTTATTTAAATTACGAAGTTTTTCAGAATGAAATAAGCGTAGGTAAGGAAGTTGGAGTAAAGGAATCAGAGGTTTCCAATGGACAAATTAAGCTGTTCTAAGCATGAACTCAAATGTTGAGCTGAAGAGGTTGAACGTATTTGCTTGAAACGTCCGTAAATTTATTTTTCTCGTATATTTTCATCCAATTTCCTCAAGGCTTGCACAATATTCAGCAACTGACATGGGTATAACACTAACTTAAAATTTTTCGAAGACTTTAATGTACCGTTTTCATCGGAAAAGTGTGCACGATATGTCAGGAGAAATTCCATAAAGTGCCTTTTCACAATTTTGTCACCTAACATCATCCAGCAGGCTGTGTTTTTTACACTGAAATGGGTTAACTCGCATAAATATTCACAAATTTTATACTCTTGAAATATTCTACATTTTGACCTTAAATTGATTTTTCTTCCCGAATAATTAAATATTTAATTAATATTAATTAATATTACATTACAATATAAAGTATGACAAACAGGGTGACACTGAGTTATCAAAACATGACCTATATGTACGTATAGGTGACCTTGATGTACCTATAGATGACGTTGATGTACCTATAGGTGATGTTGATGTACCTATAGCTGACTTTAATGTACCTAATTGTAATTTTAAAATGACCTTATTGTACGTGATAAGGAACTTAGTGTCCTTTAGTAAACCTAAATATGATCACGATATAGCTCAACGTGTTAATTTCAAGCATGCTATACTCTACACAACAGTGAAAATGAGAACAGGTGAAGCTGATTAAGTTCTTGCTTAATGTTAAGCCAGTGTTTTGAGCTTATTAAATTAGTCTACAAATTTTCCTTGGACTCAAGTTCTTTTCTTTTCTGGAAGAAATAATCCTTTTACGACGATTTTTATGTTCTTTTCTCTTTAATGTTGCAAGAATTTTGAAGGCCCGTTAATGGCTGTATGAAATCGACCGTTTTGAAGATGTCGTTCTCAGAAAAAGGCAGTTAGCCATCTGGAATGGCAATTGCCGAAATCTCATTTAATAGTTTTGTTCATTCTTTTCTTCAGAGGGATGTTATTAGAACGGCAACATTTAAATAGGAACGTGAATCAAATAATAAGTGCCTGGGTTTCAAGGGACTTTTCAAATTTAGAATTAATTCTTTTAAATTAAATTGCAACAGAATTCTAATTTCCCGGACCCCTTAATTATTCTTACGATATATTTTACCAGGTTTTGATCCTGCTTTCATAAAAAGGGGTCCTCAAGCAGACTTTCGTGGCAATTATGCAAAGGGTCCTCAACCATAGCTTAGCGAAAAGTATATAAAGGGTCTTCAAAGGTCCTCTAATAAAATGTTGGGAGGGAGGTAGGGAAGCAGGCGACGTTTGTTAATTGGTGGAAGTTACCTAAGTAATTATACTAAAATTAAACATGAATAATAACGATTTTAACTCGATTCTAAAAAATAAGCAGCAGAATAATGATTTGTTTAATGAAGTAATTTAATTGCTGATCCCGTTTCTTTAAATTAATAATTTTCTTACTATTTGCATAATTAGGAATGGATTGTTTTGCAATCCATACTACTTACTTATTTTGCGTGGAAGTGCAGAGTAGTAAGCTATACCGTTTAAAGAACCAAATCTCATAATAGTGAGATAATAACATTATTATTAACGCAACTAATTTTTGTTGCATTTAGTTATTTACTGTTTATACGAAATTAATCATTTTCAATGACTTTGAATGGAATTGGGTGTGTGGAGTACGGAAATTACAAAAACGTTTATTGCGATTTCATCCTTTACCTTTATACACAAAACCTCATCAATCCGAATATCTCTGTACAGTTGTAGCATCTTGGTACAATTGTAAAAATTTAATATAATTTTAAGTGCTTTTCGATATCTGTTCGCCATCTTCGAAAGAAGCGTTCCTGATAGAGAGCTTACCGTTATGCATGCTTCTCTAGAAGGTGACGAAAAGCCATTTAAAAGAATTTAAAAAGCGTTTAAATCTATAATAAATTGTTACAACTTTGCAAATTGTGCTTTTTAGTGTATCATTTATGAACTAGTCTTAAGTAATAGAAGCAAAAATCGCACAAATTTTATTGATGCAGTAAATTTATAAAACGTTATAATAATTTTAAAACAACGTAGCTGATGACTATTTCAATAGCACAACGACTATACTCGTCAGAGCATGGGAGCTTCTATTTATGTCCGTAATACTGGCTGATGTTGCCATTACATTGTTTGGAAACTTGATTGGGTGGAGGAGTTAAGAATATTAGTGGTGTTGTCTCTAGACATGAGGCACACGAGGTTTTCCAAGCATGTGAGATCGAGTTACTAAGGAGTTGCTTATTACTTTGATGTTTGATGGGATACAGGGGCGGACTGTGTTCTCTCAAAGGGCAAATGTCCTACCGCCCATAAGGGCGCACCGGCCCAGTCTGCTCCTGATAGGATATGAAATGCCTCAAAAAGTTGAGATCAAGTGTTGAGTTGCCCTTTTTAATAATATGTACATTGGAGAATAAGGACTTGTATCTAAATTCCCATGAGTGTTTTGCCACACATTGGAATTCGGACACAAGTTCTTGTTCTCCAATGCATATATTATTAAAAAAAGTCAAATCAACACTTGATGTTACATCTTTTGAAACATTTCATATCCTATCAAACATCAATGTTACAGTTAATGACAAACTCCTTGGTAACTATCTCACGCACTTGAAAAACCCTTTGTCTCACAGCTAAAGGCGACACTACCAATATGATTAACTCTCCCACCCAATCAAATTTCTGAACAACGTAGTGGCAACATCGGGCAATATCACCGACATAAATAGAAGCCGTTATTCTCTGACGAGGATGGCCGTTGCTCTATCGAAATAGTTATTAGCAGTGTTGTTTTTAAATAATTATAATGTTTTATAAATTAACTGAACCAATGAAATTTGTTTGATTTTTGCTTCTATTGGTTAGTTTAGTTTGTCGTCATTAAAACAATTTTCTTAATTAGTTTGCATAATTTCCATCGTCGCCATTTTCCTAAAACTTGGTAAACGCTCTTACAATATTTGGAAGATATACCATCTTTCGCATCGCTAGAGATACTCAACGGATCTTTATCATTCTTATAAGTTTATGTGTAAGTAAATGTAATCTTCGTTGTAGCGTTAAACACATATATTTGTTGAAAGTT
>QLNU02015270.1:111101881-111118188 GCA_006491805.2 Dysdera silvatica | reverse complement strand
GTATTAATTCGCTGCAAATTACAAAAAAGACAATCTGAGCTGATGACAATAATTAATTATGCAAAGGAATTTAATAGTCGTTAATTTAACTAATTCGTGTCCTTTTTAATTTTGCTTTACGCTCTACTTTCATCAAGAAATAAAATATTAAGAAGTGCATTTTTTCTCTGGGTGTGTGTTTTTGGGCTGATGAATTTTTCATCTCATTTTCATTAACTTTGGAGATTAAACATGTTTTCTCCTATCTTTGAGATTTTATACAGCTATTAAAAAAACATGCCTGTCTAAGATTCACAGGCTCTGTATTCAAAGTAGATACGGAGTGGCCCATAGAAGGGGCGGAATACATTCCTTTGTAAAAGGACAAATACTGAAACAAGATTTTGCATTGGAGTTCCGACATATATCAATTTTTTCACACACACACACATATATATATATATATATCATCATATTCAATCATCTATCTACTGCTGGATGAAGGTCTCTCTAAATGCTTTCCACACAAGTCTATCAGGAGCAATTGCATTCATGTTGCCCCAACCTGTTTTCTTATTTCATCCACCCATCGACTTTGAGGACATTTTCTGAGTCTTCGGTGGTCTCTTGGAATTCAGTTGAGAATTTCAGTTCTTCTTGAGATGTGCCCAGTCCATCGCCATTTCAGTCTTTTTACTTTAACAATGATGTCTTCTGCTCAAGTTTCAAGCTCTCTCACCCAAGTGTTTCCTCTTCGATCTCTCCTTGTTATTCCAAGCATGTATCTCTCCATACTCCTTTGGGTTGTTTGTAACATTCGTATTGCTAAAATTGTTGGACTCGAGATGTCTCTAAACACAATATTAATCCTAATATTAGAACTGAAATATGCAATGTTAGCTAATTTCACTTCTAATAATAGCATTAAAGTATTACGTAATATAATTATTTCATAAATCAATAGAATCGATAAAATTTGCAAATCTAATAATAATTTCAATGATTTTGTTGATTTTTTCTTTTTGGAGGATTTTAATTGATAATCAAGTCCCAGAAAACTTTGTTAATTGTGTTTTTGGTAAATTTAAAAGAATTCATAAATGTTTCCTGTTTTAAAAAAAACGGTTTCCATACCAATTATGATGCGGTGCTTTTAGTAGTTTATTAAATGCAATGTTGCGCTTCATTATGGTGGATGAGTTGTCTTTACATAACTTATAAGTAGAGGAGTTGTTAAGTTCGTTTAGAATTAGATCATGGTAGAATTTTTTGCATACGATAGCATAGTTTCCTTTAGCTTTATCAACACTGGTGATGATAAAAGGATTTTTGAGCTCTATGATGTCTTTGTGAATGGTGCGAGAGTTGATATTTGAGTAATTGTTTGATCGAAGACCCAAAATTCTTTTTCGAGCTCGTGTGACTATGTTACTAATCCATTCAGAAAAACATTCTGTAGGTAAAGAATATTTAGAGCTTATTTTATGCAGAATTTTAACATGTCTCTGTTGATGCTTTGAATGAAGCGCTCTTTGTTGATGTTTGGCATTGGTCTAAAATTAGTATCATTAAGCATTATTAGACGTAGGTTGGGGTTGCCGATGATATTAAGATCACCGGTACATATGTGTTTGTGGTATTTATCCACAAATTTGCTGTATTCTGGTTGTAGGCATTTGCATATTGTTTCGGAAGAGTTGTCGTCAATATTGGCACCGAATTCTTTATAATTGAAGATTCTTCTCCCCATAGGTATGTCATATTTAAAGGCTAAACTGATATTTAATTGATCTTTGAGAGGGAAAAGGTTCTTGTATTCTTCGAAAACTTCTCGTAAATTGATGTTGTCGAAGACTTTGTGCTTAAAGCGCAATACGCAAAATTCTTTAATTTTGTGGATTGGCTTGTCAGATTTCATTGAACCAATTTTTGAACGAATCAAGTCCATGATGAGATGTTTGCAGGAAGTATTGTTAGTATCTAGAGAGATTAAATATTTTAATACTTCAGTTTTTTTGTTATTGTTGAGAGCAAAGATATTTTTCTTAACCAAATGTATATTGCAGCTCTTATCGTATTCTTTAAAGATGTTTGAAACATAGTCTTGAACATGGAAGTTATTGTAAAGAAGTTTTCTTTGCTTTCCCGAACCTCGTTTTCCTCTGGTGGTTTTTTTAGCTCCTGTGTGAAAAAGATTGTAAATGCACCTATTGTCAAAGTTATTGGAAACGATACTACCATTGAAGGAGTTATTTAGACCGTATGGGTGAAGCGTTTTATATTGTATCATCATCATGTTCTCCATGTCCAGTCTCTTTTGTAGGTTTTCTGCAACACCAATAATAGTTATGTCAACGTTCTTAAAATCGTGCTTTTGATAGTGTTGTAGTTCAAGGTCGTCCTTGTATTTAAACAGTTTGATGTCCGAACGATGCTGGTGAATGCGAAGGTTCAGACTGTTCTTTGTTTGCCCAACATAACCCATATTGCAGATCTTGCATTTTATGATGTAAACACAATTTGTGGTTTTACAGAATATGTCAGAGTTTTCGTCAAAACAAGTTTGCTCTGCACTAATACAGGTACAAGTTTTACACCTTTTGTCAGTGCAAGTCTTATATTTTTTTATTAAAGAAGGTTGTAAATTGTCCAAGAACTTTTTTGCAAAAGGTAACATATTTATCGCCTGACCACCCCCTTGCACATGATCAGACGCGGTTCTTGTTAACCCGCGCGACAACCGATGCGGAATGCGATTTTCATTGGATAATTTCTTCATGGGTAACAAGGTTTTGGAACTTTATTTAAAACAAAATTCCTAAGTGATAATTAATTAACAATACAATAATATATTTACAATCCACATGGAAATGTATGTACAATTTATTTACATAAACACACACAAGTATATACGTAAAACTGAGTATATGAATGTAGAAGTGAATAGGGTGAAAAACATGTACATGTACATTTCATTATATATTTATGTATTTAAATATTTTTTGGTAACAGCAATGATCTGTAGGGCGATGTCGGGAGCAGAATGCCTTTGTGCCGTTTGACAGTGTTTTTCGGGGTTTTAGTCGAACGGTTTATTGGCGTTTCAGAAACATTGTCTTGCAGATCTTATATATTGTGTCCGGCATGCGTGTATAACTGTTCCCTTGAAAAAGATTGTACATGCATGCATAGATTCAATATACTGTCATATAATTTCAATTTTCACTCTCGTCACTAGCCCGTCATTATTAATCGTAAACTTGTCTATTCATTTATACTTTAACTACACATGAATGTATATTTTGTAACTGTGGTATGATGTACATACATTTACAACTATATATACATTTACACCTATATTGTATATACACATTTTAGTGCATAGGCCTTTATTATTTTATTTCATTTTATATAGTATGCAGATGTGGCTGTGTGAATATTGGTATTCCGCATATATTTGCACCTACTTATTAATAATTTTCATTTACTTGCTTGATTTTCTACATTTTGATTTATATTTACATTATCTACTATTTCCTATTTATATATTTTTATCATATTGATTGCTGCTGCTTCATGCGCGCTCTTCATTGATAAACTTGTTTGTATTTTTATTTTACTGCTTACTATTGTTTTTTATTTGCTTTCATTTCTCACCAATCTATTTGCTTGATTTTCTACATTTTCATTTATATTTACATTATCTACTATTTTCCCATTTATATATATATATATATATATATATATATTAGCTTGTTACCTGCTATTTATAAAATCTTCACAAAAGTTCTAACACATCGCCTGCAGAAAAAATTAGATGCAGCTCAACCAAGAGAACAAGCTGGATTTCGAAGTGGATTCAGTACAGTGGACCATATTCAAGTATTAAGAGAATTAATTGAAAGAACACATGAATATGAACTTCCATTGTGTGTTGCATTTATTGACTATGAGAAGGCCTTTGACTCTATAAAAACATCAGCAGTCATCAACTCTTTAAGATCAACAGACATTGAGGATGTGTACATTGACATGGTGAAGGCGATGACATAAAAATGCAAGTGCAAAATTTCGATTTTTATAAAAGATACCAAACTATCAAACTTGGCAAAGGGGTGGGGCAGGGAGATACCATTTCTCCAAAACTTTTTACTTCTGCTTTACAGATGATTTTTCAGCTGATAAATTGGAATAACAAGGGAATAAAAATAAATGGTGAATATTTAAATCATCTGCGGTTTGCTGATGACATTGTTATTTTTTCAACGGACCCATTGGAACTCCAAGACATGGTACAAGAGCTCTCAACTAGAAGTGAAGAAGTTGGACTCAAGATGAACCTACAAAAAACTAAGATCATGTTCAATAATTTTGTAGAGGAAACAAAAATACAAGTTGACAACACTGAGCTAGAAATTGCTGATTCATATATTTACCTTGGCCAGCTGATTTCAATGGATGGCAACATTATGAAAGAACTCAACAGACGTATTAAACTTGGCTGGAGTGCATTTGGAAGAAACAGTTTTATCCTGAAGGGGAAATTGCCTTTATGTCTAAAAAGAAAAGTCTTCAACCAGTGTGTATTGCCAGTCCTCTCTTATGGATCAGAGACATGGAGTCTAACAGTTGGAGCAATACGAAAGTTACAGACAACGCAAAGGAGCATGGAGAGGTGCATGCTTGGAATAACTAGGAGAGATCGAAAAAGAAACACTTGGGTGAGAGAGCAAACTAGAGTAGAGGACATCATTGTTAAAGTAAAAGGACTGAAATGGCGATGGGCTGGGCATATTGCAAGAAGAACTGATCAACGATGGACAACAGAAATTCTGAACTGGATTCCAAGAGACCACCGAAGACCTAGAAAACGTCCTCAAACTAGATGGGTGGATGAAATAAGAAAACAGGTTGGGGTGACGTGGAAACGAATGGCCCAGGATAGACTTGTGTGGAAAGCATTTGGAGAGACCTTCATCCAGCAGTGGATAGATAATGGTTGAATATGATGATGATGATATATATATATAATGTGTTATAATGTTTTTTAAAACGATATAATATGTGGAACTGCGTTTTTGATTTACGCTAAACTACAAAGGTTTTGCTGCAAAGAAAGTTTCATGGCGTTTGTATGTTTTCGTGGGTGCTGAAGCCAAACTTGGTCAAAATTGCGGAAATGATTGCAGAATTGCAGAATTGATTAAAATATCGGGCTATCGGGCACCGATTTTTGTAATAAAATACTTTAGTGGAAAATTAGCCTTTAAATTAAAGGAAATGGGATATGACTCCCAATGGATATATCTGTCTACAGTCATTCAGAGTGGTGCCTCAAATGCAGACGTAATGGCGCCATAATAAGAAGATTGAAGGGATGAAATATTTTTCACGCGAGTACAAAAATATGCACTTTTTATATGCACGACGACAACTTGAATTTCAACCGGGTTTTTCTAAGTGTGATGATCTTGAGTTTTGTAATGATATATGCTTACTGTTTCAATCTTTAGGCCACAAACTAGAAGAAAGTAGACTTTCCTTAGACTCTTCAAAAATAAGATTAAAATGTCCTTCTTCATAACAAGAATTTTTATCGATCTTTACTCTTTGAATATTCTGGATATACGAAAGAAACGTATGCAAATATGAAACAATTACTTCATTGTATAGCGCATGAAATGCATGCATGGCATATTTGTGGAGATCTTAAGGTAATAGTTGTAATACTTTATCTTCAACTTGAAATAAAGCACTAGAACTAACAATGATGGCAGACTATTTGTCCACCAAAACAAAAACAACTCAGCTACAACTATGACCATTCATGACTTTGCATCTAAATAAGTCTTGCACAGTTATTTCGCGTGTACTATTACTTATATATATATATATATATTTCAAATTTCAGCTTATGACGTATTTCACATTCAAGGTAAATATTTAAGTTATGTTACTGGCATATAGAATATTTGTTGGTTGTGTTAAGATGATATCGAAGTGATTTGTTATTTCGTATTCGGTCATAAAACTGTGCAAAAATTTTGCTATTGAGTTTGTGTTTCCAAAGTTAGATGCACAGTGGTGTTACTTGCAACATCTGTACTAAGCATATGTTGCACAGTGGTGTTACTTGCAACATCTTCACCAAGCAGATGTTGCACAGTGGTGTTACTTGCAACATCTGCATAGTACATCCTATTTAAAGTAAGGAGGTAGAAATATTCATGAAGGAGGAGACGACGTTGTAATGAATGCCGAAAATGTGGTCGTTGAATTTTTACTCTGAAATGAATGATCCCAGATATATCACAATTTTCAAATACACTTTGACTAATGACCATTATCTTCATTATCGTTCTTGATCTTCTCGTTGCTTGACATGGTAGGCTTGTTCCTAAATTTGGATTTAAGATTTTCTAGACATTCCCAAGGAATTAGCAACATTTTACCACTAGATGGAGAAAAGATACAAGTTCTGTCCCTCTGAAATTTATATTCCATTTCGCAATCGGGAGAGATTTTCTAAAGATAGAACTGAAAGAAAGAATTAATCGAAAGTATGGTATATACCACAGAAATAAAACTGGAATGGATGGATGCATTTGTATACCAATTTCAAAATATTTGCATACTTCATACGGTTTTATCCATTCACATCAACAGAAACTTGCCAGAGAAATGAAAACGAAGTCATGTGTAATAGGTAAAATTATGCGTCTCTATATATATAGGTAACATTATAAATAAACGTTACGGACGTCAAATAAATTTGAAGCGCGAATTCTCAAAAACAAATGTTTTAAAATCTTCCAGGTACTCTAAAAAATTCATTTACTAAAACGAAAGAATATTTACCAAAATTTAACAACACATATTTAAATATTCATTTCGGTTTAGAATTCATTTATGCACTAAAATCAAAATTACATTGAGTATGGTGGCAGGTAAAATTTTAATAACAATTTGAATTAAAAACTCGTTCAACTTCGTAAGAAATTTAG
Source organism: Dysdera silvatica (assembly GCA_006491805.2). Classification (NCBI taxonomy): domain Eukaryota; kingdom Metazoa; phylum Arthropoda; class Arachnida; order Araneae; family Dysderidae; genus Dysdera; species Dysdera silvatica. The sequence goes on along the minus strand of QLNU02015270.1, from coordinate 111,111,205 downwards.
AATTTTCGTTCACTTCGATGAATTAAATTAGACTTAGGCTCTGCAGATGTGAAATGGTAACCTGCTCGTATAACGTGCCGTTATCACGGGTTTGAATCACAACAGTAAAAAAAAAAGAGGGAGAGAGAGAGAGAGAGATAGAGAGATAGAGAGAGAGAGAGAATGAATGAATGAATGAATGAATGAATTTCCTCCTGGATTTAGGCCATAAGATGTTCATATTTTTCGAAAAATTATGATTCGCCGTGGCATGATTCTTCATCTTTGAAAATGTAATTTTTTTTTTTGGATAAAAAGATGTTTAATCAGGAAGAACTGCTTTGAAAAGGCATGGAGGTACATTTGGAAACAGCATAATAGCTGTGAATGACAGATATGTATCCCTTTTAGCCACTAAGATCAGAATTTCTTACATTTGACTAGTTAGCCATAGATCTTGCATATATATATATATACTGTCATACGCAGGAGAATGTTGATGGGTGTTGTAACTCTTTATTGCGATGAAATTTTGTATATTTTCGAATGGATATATATATATGGAGTTTGTATCTCTGTAACCACCCATTGTGGCCCATGGCCACCCTAATGAAATTTTACGTCTATATATATATATATATATATAAAGAAAAAAGTTTTCCTCGCCCATTCTTGGCGGAAACAGGCTTTGGGACGGGCAGAGCGCCATGTTCCCAAGCCTCTTTTTACATCACTTCTTAATGTGCCATGTCTAGAAACTTCCTGACAATGTGACACGTGTTTAGGATTGTGGCTTTTTGTATTTCAATGTAGGTGTTTGGGTCAATGTTGAGTATCTCCAAATTCGTCGCAAGCGTTTTTGGTACTATCCCTGTTGCTGAGATGACTAACGGGATGATGAAGATCTTATATATATATATATATATATAATGTTTCTTTATTTAAAGAATTTTACTACGTACATGTTCACATATATCAATATTCAAAATTATTTTATAAACGCATCAAAAATTTGAACCAAAACATTAAAAGTTATTAAAATTTTCTATCCATATCAATAGATTTTACATAATAATGATGAGATAACAAGTATAAGAACGGCAGACTACGGAATCTCGTGTACATAATTCCTTTTTAAGACGATCTGGTTTGTACGTTTGGGAAGCGTTCATGATGGTGAAGAACTATTTTTTCAAAGTCTACATTTTTACAGGGAATGCACTATTGTATAATTTTATACTGTTGTAATTAGTTAGCAGATTATGAGATGTTCGAAGCGGGAGACACAACTAATATAAAATTCAGTTTTAATCTCATATCTATGTAGAGAAAAGACTAGGAATTTTTCCAAGGGTTGCGATGGGCTCCGAAACCTTTCTCAAGGATAACCTCCTCACCATATTTTTATCTTGTATAGCCTCGACAGGAAAAAGAACGGCACTTCGTGCTAATTCACCGCCTTCTTGAAAATAACGGCCTTCTATAAAACGACGTCTGCTCTTTAACACGCATGCAAGCCTCTTCTTTGAAAGAGAAAACTTGGAGTTCCAGCTACCGACTTTTGATGAACGTCGTTCTTTGCTCCCTAACATCCTTCGATCTTAAAACTTGAATAAAGCTCAAAAAACGTTGATCAGGTTGCTCTCAAGCGTCTCCATCGGATCGCTAAACCGAACTAGAAGGAATATTCGAATACCTCAATAAAGACAAAACTGAAAACGGCTTCTTATATTTTTGCTGAAGATGTAGGCTTCCAGATGGAATGCGATACGGCCTTCTCACTTTGAATAGGGAGCAAGATTCCTTTTTTTACTTCCAATTTCTTCTGCCAAATATTGGCAAGATGTAACGAATACAAACACTACTCATGGAAAAGGGCGGATCCAGCGGGAGGCGGAGTGGGCGATCGCCCCCTTATCAAGGTTAAATAGGAAAAAAATAAAGACGATGAAGAATATTTTATGTATTGTTTGTTACGACTGTAATAAATAAAAGTCTTACACAGGCGTCCAAAGTCTCTAAGTCTTGGAGAAATGCGATCAAGACGTTTTTCCACGAATCTACAAGCTACTCGCCTTTCAAACTACGTTTTCAGTAGGTGTTGCTTCAGCAGAACGCAATTTCTTATCGTTAAAGCCTTTTCAAACTTGCTTTGAAATCAGATGAGAGAGGAGATACTTTTAATACACGCTCACAAAGACATTCATATTGATGTAAGTAAAGTGATTGACAAATTTTCAAAGAAACCAAGATGGCTCGACCTTGCACTAGAAGCTTAAATTTTTTTAAAATGTTGCTTGTTATAAAAAAAGTAAAATAATTACAACGCTTTTGCAGTTTAAATTTAAACTTGTTCTATTAATTACATTGTAAATTATCGTTTTGATTATTGTATAGGTCTCCTTTACTAGCGTATCTTTCTGTAATACGTAACTATAATCTACCCTAAACCATATAGTTTAATTAAAGGAAAGCCCAACTCTACTTCATTGTCATAAATTAAATATTTTGGTGAAGATAAAGGAAGGCTAGTAATATAACAACATTTACCTAAACTATTTAACAGTCCAAAACTAAAAATTTTCGCGGTGAGGACCCCTGAAACCTCCCCTCATAATAATATCCTAGACCCGCCCCTGCTCGTGGATATATCTGTTTAATTAGTAAGTTGGTTATGCTTACGCATGATTTAGTTACGGTAAATATCCAAAATAGTATAACCGTATTATTTTGCCGTATTTCATTTAGTTTATTTCCCATTACCACAAGAATGAGCATCACAAGCAATTAAATCATATTGTATTCCTTAGTCAGAGTTAGTAGAGTCAGAGTTTTGGTCAGTAGGCATTTGGAGTCAGTAGTAGTTCCTTAGTCAGAGTTAGTCCTTTGGGGGCCATACTATAATTAAATATATATCCAAATACAAAATTTGCGATTCTTCAAGCATCCGTAACCGCGCAAAAAGTGACAATACATGTCTTAAATATATTTTCTTAAACAAATCTGATCTTTCATTCCCACTTGCTTCCCTTACACCCTAAAACGTAAACTACTATAAAAACTACGACTGCGATTAATAATTACAATTCATATCTTCTAATACTCTAAAAGCTGCATAGGTTTAAAATTTAAAAATTTAGAAAAATATTCCAACGTTCGCTCCCTTACTACCGCTTCCTCACTCACATACATACGCGTATACAGAGTGAGGGGGAGAGAGAGAGAGAAAGAACGAAGAATATCATAGTAATTTTGCTTCATTGGAGCAATTATAAAACTTCGGAAACGAATTGTTCGCGAATGAAGTTCATGTAACAAACGTGAAAAGTTGTGAAGAGATACTTGTCGAAGAAGACTATAGCAAAAGGAAAGGTATTCTACCCGAATAGATGTAGGAAACATTCTAAACAAATAATGCGGTTGTTGAATAAAGAGCAAATCAAATCAAAATTTATTTAGCTGGATAAAATATATATACAATGATACATGATGACGAATGATAATGATAATGATAATTAAAATTCCAGTAGGGAAAACAATGACGAAAGTCATGAATCAAACTCGGTCTCTCTACATGAAAGTAAAAATGTTAAACAATCAAGCAAGCATCGGATGAGAATAAACGTAGTTGATAAATACGCACAAAAAAATATTAAATTACAATAAATCAAAAAAGGATATAAACTCATAAAACCAGACTTATCCGAGATAAATAAAATATTGTTTAATTATGAGCCTAAATTTTTTGTGGTATTTTATCTTTAAATGCAGAGAAAGGGAATTCCAAAGTTTTACGCCACTTTAATTTAAATTAGTTTCATTAAGTAAATTTTTATTTTAGGAAATAGAAATAAATTTCAAGATCTTGTTGAAAAATGATGTGATGCGGTTTTTAGATTTGTTGAATCAGATCCAATACTATTATATATTAAATCAAACATAAATATACTTAATTTAAAGTTATATAAATTTCAAAAAGGTATAAATTAGTTTTATTGCCTGTGAACATTATGAAATAGCCTAGCAAATGTATGCTGCTGAGTTATAAATATGTCGTGCCAATATCTTCGGGGTAGAACGCCAAACTAATGAACTATAAAGTAAGTGTGAATAAATCGATGCATAATATAATTTAGTAAGTATCTTATTATGTAGAAAATATGAATTAATTTTAATAATATCAATATGAATTTTAAATAAAATAAGGTGTTAACCTTATATTAAATAGACATCAACTTGCGACATCATTTTGCAACGTCTTGTAAGTGATGGACAACCTGTCAAAAATTGACGAATTGTTTTGGTTTGAAACTCAGTGAAAACCTTTTAAACACTAATACTTTATTCTAAGTTTTTACAAAAAAGTAGCACAAAATACATCTCTCGGCTCCTCGAAAAGGCACACGCTGCTTTCAAAATCCGAAGCATTTTACTTTTAACAATGTTTACTTTCGTATTTTTCAACCATTAAAGTCTGAACGTAAAAAAAAACAGGTGGAGAACATGTTTGACAGATTGCAGATAGAAAACATTCTTAAAAGCCTACACGAACAAAAATAAAAGTAAGCCCAGCAATTTTTGTTAAATCACTTATAGCAATGCGATGAAATCACCAGAAAAAGAAAAATTCTCGTGGAATTCCGGAATCATGGAGAGTGACATGACACGTGAAATGTACAATTTTGTTTTAAATGCGAATTGTTTTAAAAGCAGAATCAAGACCGCACTATGTTTTGATAAATTTCTCCGACAATTCGTATTTAAAATAACATTTAAATTCCCTGCTTCACTCTTGTAAAACTATTCTTGCATTTGCATAGCACTTTAGGAATATATCCTACTTTAATGGGTCTGCTTCAATATTTTTAAATTAATAGAATCTAAACCGGCAGATGAGGACTTGGTTCTCTCAAAGGGCGCATACTTTATATTATCGGTGGACGTGAGTCATATAGCTTTTGAGGGCGCTAGTCCTATAGCCCATGAGGGCGCACCGTCCAAGGAGCCGATTGGCCGTCGGCTTATTCCGCCCCTGTAAACCGTTTATAACCAGAGAAAATGAAATATTTGTTTGGTTACATTCAAAATGTACAGGAGGAAAGCTTTTTATTGCAAGAAAACATTCATTGCAGATAGCAAGAATTCACTACATTTTCCCTTTAATTTGAATAGTTCGGGTCTAAAAACGACTTTCCTTTTTTTTTTATAAATATTCTATTTTTTCTCTATTTTCTTAGAAAGTTTAAGGTAATGAGAAACTTTTTCAAGTAAGTATGTGGAAATAAGTAATTTCTCACATTTAGATATACGTTGGAACCTCCCTAAAGTGACCATCTCTGGGACTGGATTGCAGTGGTCACCGTAGAAATGTGGATACTATACATGAGATAATTCGGTATAGGAATAACTAAGTCTCTACCATTTCTCTCCTATAAAAAAGTGGTCAGTTACTTCAGCTCGTCTGTTTACAAAGGTGGTCGCTTTAGGCAGGTTCCACAGTATGATATACAGTGGAACTTGGTAAAGTCACCACCTTGGTAAGTAGACCACTTTTATAAGGGAGAATTGGTAGACTTAGTTATACTTATACCAAAGTCTGTCACGCATAGTGACCATCTGTCTATGGTGATCATTGCAGTGCAGTACCAAAGGTGGTCGCTTTAGGCAGGTTCTACTGTGCATAACTGGTATTGTTTTGGTATTCTCTCGATTTTTTCTCTTTCTTATGTTATTTTCGTGGTAACCCTGCTTTATCGAGAACCCGGATAGAACAAGCGATATTGCCTGCACTTTCATGCTCGTTTTAGAAGGGTCCGACTGTATGTTTAGATGAATACTCATAGACCAAGAAATTGATCGATAGGAAAGTAAATATTTGTCAATTTAAAATAAATAGTCAATAGTTTACTCGTGAATTTCATAAAGGAAAAAAGGAACTATGTTTATCTTAATAAACAGTATTTATCATTATGTCGGCTGAGGTTATGTATAGCTAAAACACATGTCTATTTCGAAAATTGAATAAAGTGATCGCTCCCGTTTTCATAGTCCGTGTGACAGAAACGTGGTTAAACGGAGAAAGACGTTATTCAGAATGTTTCTTACTCTAGGAAGCATTTACCGGATTTGAACTGCACCCTTCGTTAAACCCAAATTTTCCTTAACAAGAACGATGCTATTGAAAAGCATTACAATAGATGTGAATTCAGTATCGGAAATTCCCTTTATAAAGGCTGCAATGGTTATCTAAATCCATTTGTATATCGATCTCCCTCTGACACATAATATATTCATTAGGATTACTACACAATATACTCCTTAGGGTTACTACACAATATATTCATTAGGATTACTACACAGTATATTAAATAGGATTACTACACAATATATCCATTAGGATTACTGCACAATATATCCATTAGGATTACTACACAATATATTCATTAGAATTACTACACAGTTTATTCATTAGGATTACTACACAATATTTTCATTAGGATTACTACACATGTCGTTTGGAAAGATAAGGAGTATATAAACTCGCTCTGCAGCTACTACTCTGCTCTACTATACAGTATGTTTATTAGGATTGCTAAACATTCTATTCATTAGATTTACTACACAGTATATTCATTAGGATTACTACACAGTATATTCATTAGGATTACTACACAATATTTCCATTAGGATTACTACACAATATTTTCATTAGGATTACTACACATGTCGTTTGGAAAGATAAGGAGTATATAAACTCGCTCCAAAACGGCGTTCCAGTTAACGTCTATTTCTGTTTGACAATAGTATTTTGTGGTCTTGGCCAATGCTTCATACAATTCCACACATTCCGAAGGACATTTTTTTCTGCTTCTTGAGAGCAGTGCCGGATTTACGTATAGGCAAAGTAGGGTCAGGCCCCTTGATTTTGGGGCCCCTCCTCATCTTCCTTGATGAGGCTTGGTATTATTTAAGTTTAAGGGTTATTTTAATTGTTTTTACATACAAACCCTAGTTGCATGAAACTCAATATTATGGCTAATAAACTTAAAAAAATAATTGTGATTTATGAACTAAATATCGTAGATGCCACGTTCTCCAGGCACCTATTCTCTCCTGTTACCTGAAATAGTATTTTTCGTTCTCAACCAACGTTCCGTTTCATCCAAAGGTGTTCGCTGGGATTAAAATTAGGGCTCCAGGCGAGCCATAGAAATTTTAACCCACCCATCTCTTCATGCCAGTCCAAAACAGCTGCATCTTTGCAACAGGTTGCGCTGTCATCTTGGTAATAACACTCTTCTCTTCCGTAGATTTGCTTCAGTGTTTAAAGCACCTGAGTAGTTCCTTTCCTCCAAGTGTCCCCAAACACTACCACAATACAATATTTGGCCAGTTACTAGTGCATGATAGAATTCTATTTTCTGTTTTTTAGATAAACAATTTGAAATTCTTCTAATTACACCAATCCTTTTGCCATTCATGTTGAAGGTTTGATTGATATGGCCATTCCAATTTAGTTTGTTAGTAAATGTCATTCCAATCGCAAGATGTGGATTAGATAAAAAATTATTCTTATCCACAATTTTGCGATTCACAGCTGTATCCGAACAATTATTGGTAGATCGTGCGTATGTATCCCAAAAAATTATATTTTTCCTGAACAATATTCGATACATCCTAATGGATCACAGCTAAAGGGAGAAATAAGAACTATCCAGAAAGGTGTAGGGAACATGGTAATGAACGCAGAAAATGCGTTCCTTAAAGTTTTATTCTCAAATAAATGATCCTAAAGATTGCAGTTTGCGAATGCGTTTCCACTAATGACCATAATTCTCATTAGCATTCCTCAACTTCTGGTTGGTTCACGTGATAGACTGGTTCTGAGATTTGGGTTCAAGTATTTCGCAACATTCCCAGAGCTCCAAATAAATTAGCAATACTTTGTCATTGGGGAGAAGGAAGGGATGAAATTTTGTCCACAGGAACAATTGTACTCGGTTTCACTAGCGAAAGAACAGCGGACGTTTTATGCAAACTATGATATCTGGGATGATATACTGTACGTGCTTTGCATACTGGTTTCTTAGATAATTTGCATACTTATTTCAAAATCTTTCCACACTGTCTCCGATTTTCTGGGTCTGTGTCAACAGAAAATTGGTAGAGGAATAATAATTAGAATTTTGCACTTAACAAAGGTTTCATTTGAATAAAATTTTAAATCCAGGTATGTTCACAAATAATGATAATAATGACCTGTTTTCATGGGTGAATTTATTAACAAGCAATTATTTCGACACTGGCATAAGGTTTAAAAACACGACGTTTCGGGAGCCAACTGCTCCCTTTGTCAAGTGAAGGCAGAATGAAGAGTTCGTGAAAGTCCTAAGCTTATATACCCGCATGTTGGGAATCCCCATCTGACGCCATTTGGTGCGGAGCATTTCCAGCTGGGGAAACCCCAATCGGGGAAACCCTCGCCGGGAAATCCCCCGCACCCGACGATGTCAGATGAACACCCCCAACTCGAGGTTTTGCAAAAATCCTGTAAGGTTCTGGTAGAGGTTTTGCGATGTTTATTGCACGACTCCTCAAACCGTAGGTTTCCCATGATTCCAGAAAAAGTCTACTCCCCAGATTCGTCACATTCTGATGTAATATTTTCATCGAATGCCAATCTGGTTCGTGACCCTCCCTGAAGACATGTTCAGCCAACTGGTTTGAATCGTCTCCCCTAGCTACCGCACGCATATGCTCCTTCCCTCGTAGACGTATCGATCTTCCCGTCTGTCCAACATACACCTTGTCACAGTCTCCACACGGTATTTGGTAAATAGCACCAGATTTTTCCTCCTCAGGGACGCGATCCTTAACTTTAAGTAATAGATCACGCAGGGTGTAGACAGGTTTGTAGTAGGTCTTAACATTCACACGACCGAGAATTCGAGACAGCTTTTCTGAGACACCCGCCACATATGGCAAAACCACTGATGTCTTCCTAGTCTCATCCTCTACATTCCTGTTTCCACCACTAACACCACATTGGTTACGAGCGATAAATTTGCGCGGGTAACCTTTCTTTTTCAACACGCTTTTGTTGCGTCGTAATTCAACATTGCGAAGGTCATCATTACAACAGTGTGTAAAGGCTCGTCGGTGCAAGGCTCTAATGACAGATGCTTTGGGTGATGCCGGGTAATGAGAACGAAAGTCAAGATACCTATCAGTATGTGTTGGTTTTCGAAACACCGTAGTCAACAGTCGCCCATCCCCATCTCTATTTATCCGAACATCTAAGACGGGTACTGAACCGCTATCTTCTTCCTCTAACGCAAATTGGAT
>QLNU02015270.1:111075018-111096193 GCA_006491805.2 Dysdera silvatica | reverse complement strand
ACGCCACTAAACCTGTGTAGTACCGAAGAGCGTGTCCTGGAAACAGCCAATGAACAGAAACTAAGAACTTGGGCCGGAAAACCATTACATGGCAGGCACTACAATGACCTGCAACAACCACACGTTGACAAAAAGGCATCAAATTCTTGGCTGGCCAAAGGCACTCTCCAGCCAGAGACAGAAGGATTCATGCTAGCCATCCAAGACCAAGTGATCGCAACAAGGAACAATCAGAAATTCATCCAGAGAAAAGACATAGAAAGCGACAAATGCAGACACTGTCATGCGGCATCGGAGACAATCCAACACGTGATGGCAGGATGCAAGATCCTTGCGCAGTCAGACTACAAACATAGACACGATCAAGTAGCGAAAATAGTCCACCAGAAATTGGCAGCGAATGCTGGCTTTCTGACAGAAAAATGCCCGTACTACAAATATGAGCCAGAGACCGTGCATGAGAACGAAACACACAAGCTTTACTGGGATAGAGCAATCATAACAGACAAGACAGTCCCACATAACCGTCCTGACATAACCCTCGTCGATAAATCGAATAAGACCACGTACTTAATCGACATAGCAGTACCCAACACCAATAACATACAGACAACCTACACAACGAAAATCACCAAGTACCAAGATCTCAGACATGAAGTACGAGATATATGGGGTATGGAAAAGATCCTCATCATCCCGTTAGTCATCTCAGCAACAGGGATAGTACCAAAAACGCTTGCGACGAATTTGGAGATACTCAACATTGACCCAAACACCTACATTGAAATACAAAAAGCCACAATCCTAAACACGTGTCACATTGTCAGGAAGTTTCTAGACATGGCACATTAAGAAGTGATGTAAAAAGAGGCTTGGGAACATGGCGCTCTGCCCGTCCCAAAGCCTGTTTCCGCCAAGAATGGGCGAGGAAAATTTTTTATGTACGGTAGTAATAATATATATATATATGATATATATATATATAATTATTATAATTTCAATTTCTGGATAATATTTATTTCCGAAAAATATCCTCACACCCGCATGTTTCTTCTTTGAAGAAAAAAACAGTAGCTTGATTTATACACATGGATATCCGAATATCTTTCTAAGATATGTACATTATATACGCACACTTTTTTATTTTTTGCAATACAAGTAAGCATGCGTAATAAATTACAAATAGAAATATAACCAATTATTGGTCATAAATCTGCCCAGGCCGTTCAGTATGTAAATTCGAAGTCTGACCAAGCTCCTCTCCCATGCTGCCAGGCATTTTACAGTACACCAGTTAGTTGTACCCAAGAATAATTTAAATGCAGTTATAAACAGTATACTATTAATGTAACTATGCAGATAAGGAATTACCTTACATAAGAACCTTTTTTAATTACTTTACTTAAGGGATACCTCCATTATATAGAAATTGTTTGTGTATCAAAACAAAATAATATCCATCCTTTTATTTAGATTCAAAAACACACACGCCTTCTTCAAAATTCGATACATTTTATTTATTACTTTTGCCAACCAATCTATAAATCATTGAACGGTAACGGTCGAAAAGACAAGAAGCTGTTACAACGTCACACAAATATAAAAAAACTTCACGAAAACAAAAAATAGTAAAATAAATATGTACAACGATTTCTGTGAAAAACATCCCTTGTAAAAATACGATAAAAACCTTAGAAAGACAACATCTTTGATGGAATTCCAGAGCAGGGGAATGTGACAAGCCGCGTGAAATAAACAATTTTTCTTGAAATATGAATTGATTTAATGTCACACAAAAACAATTTAAAATTTTTTATGAAAATCTAAAGCAACGAGAATTTAAAGTAACATTTATAACGTCTCTACGAGCGCTCATAGAAAATTAGGGAAGGCTGGCATCTCCCCCTTATTGCTTAGAAATATTTGTAATTTTTCAGGACAATTTTTACGAAAAATTAAATTTTGTGGCATTGGAGTCGGTCCAGTCACCTTTTGGAAAACATACAGCGTCCACGACTGTCTGCCTTGTTCGTTTTAAAATTATTTTTGTATTGAATTTTTAAAAATAGAGTACCATGTGAATAAGTTTTCATTTCAATCGATTTACGTCACCTCTGTCCTCTTCTTTTCTATTTCCTATTGCGAGGGGGGTGGTAAGTAAAATTTCATTGACACTTCCATCTTTTCCTATCCAGAACATCGCTACGTGTCAAATCATGGCCAGCCACTTCCGTTAACATTTTCGCTTTTATGGCTGGTTTTGTTCTTCATTTGTCTTTCCTCTCTTGCTGTTTGACCTTTCGTCCTTATTCTCTGTATTTGATGGTTTTATTCTTAAAGTATCTATGATTTTCGGCTATGTTTTTAAATGTATATGTTTGAAGTAAATACTATAAAACGTTGATTAGGAAATTGACCAATCGGGGACAAAATATTTGTGTTATGGCAATGTAAAATATGTTGTTAATATCATGTTGATAAATTGGGCGACAAAAATAAAATTGAAGTATTTATCTGATTATTTGCAACCTTTTTTATCAACAAATCTTAACCGGTTGGAATCATATAAAAAATTTTATTATTTAAATATTCATTACTTAAAATTTTATATATAAAAAAACTGTACAAAACTTAAATGTGTTCCAATAACTTTGAACTTCTATAAAATTTCCAGTTTTGCTTTACAGAAAGTTAATTAAATTTGGGAAGGCCTAAGCAAATAAATGAAGGATTTATATAGATTAGTCATCGACACTTACTGGAGCATAATGACCTCTGATGTCCTTTGAGTCATAAAAATTCCACTAACAATGGACACTTAACAATTTTTTCCACACGATAAATTTGTCTAATATAAACATTTGTACTTCTAAAGCATCAGAGAAAAAATTCCGAAGTATTTGAGGAAATGTTGTGTCAAATATGTAACTTTGTACAGAAAGGCACTCTCCTTGTATGCCGTTAAAACGGCTTAGATCCCCAACAGCGCAAAAAAGGAACACACTTATCGATTAACTGCTATAAAAAGGCAATATAAAAATTAACACTTTTCGACTAACTGCTGTAAAAAGGAACTATACAAAGGAACACTTATCGACTAACTTATATAAAAATGAACACATATCGGCAAACTTCTATAAAAAGGAACTACAAAAAGGAGAACTTATCGACTAACTGCTATAAAAAAGGAACTATAAAAAGGAACACTTATCAACTAACTGCTCACTGTTGACCGGATGTTGGTTTCTAGGTTTTAAGAAGTTCAATTTCCTCGGGGAAATGTAGGTCAACTTTTCTATGGTGGCACAAAGGCATGCCATTCATTTCTCTCGTGGTACTAAACTTTTACGGATCTCAATGGTATCGTGGTACGTGAGCCACTTGCCTGCCCACTATAATCCGTTGGTTGGGTCTCAGCAGAGACGCAAAAACTTGACAACAGAGACCAGGGTTCTTCCGCAAACTGTATTTTCCGGGCAGTCTGTTGTCCTTGCGCCGCAAAGACATCAACAAGGATTGGGGTATAATGCCACGGATGAAACGAATGAACCAAATTCGTACTAGTAGTAAGATGCGGACGCAGACAGTAACGTGCAATTCAAAGCTCATAGTGGGGCTCAAATGATTTTGTGGGATTCAAGCGCATTTCGAAAAAAACTTTGTCATTCGGCCTGTGAGAAAATAAGGTATATTGATATCGATCTGGGTTTATGCTCCCTGAGACCCTTCATTTCCTCCGCCACTGGACATAGAACCTTTCGCGAAAGGAATGGAGACATTGTAATGAATGCTGAAAATGTGTTCCTTAAAGTCTCATTCTTGAACAAATGGTCTTGGATTTCATAGTTTCTGAATGTGTTTTGGCTAATGAACCATAATCTTCATTAATATTCTTCAAAACTGATTGTCTAACGTTGTATGCTTAGCCCACAATTCGGGTTCAAACATTTCTAAACATTCCCGAAACGCCACACTAATTAGCAACATTTTGCCATTGGAGACAGAGAGAGAGAGAAAGGGATGAAATTTCGTCTGCTCGAAAAATTGCATCCGGTACCGAGGGTGAAAATCGGAGAGCCTTTGATCCGAGGTAAAAGTTAGCATACTAGCAAAACTAGAATAGAGCACATACTTTGCATATTTGGCTTTGAAGTTTTGCATATACATTGCTGCGATAATCACACTTGGATCGCTGTAGAGAAATGAAAATATAATCTTCTCATTTGGCGCAAATAGTGTTACTAAACTTAACATTAATTACAAATATCAACGCTATTCAACTTGGATGCGAAATCGCGAACATTCTCGTGCTCATACACCTTTTAAATGGAAGATGTTACAGCAATGGTAGGTCCTTTCGTTGAAACTCGGAAATCTTTACGGTAAGATAAAATTATATTTTGGAAATATTTATTTCAGTTAGCGAGTTTCTTCCTATGAACTGGTGAATTTAAATACCTGAGAATATACTTATGGAAGTTTGTGTTTCGCAACGTGCCGAAACAAATATGTAGATCTTTACTTTGTGGGCTTGGCCCTGCAATGGAAACGCGTTCGTTCGCCTAGCATGCGGTTGTCCCTGTTTCGATTCCCGATTGCGCCAAATTAAGAACGCTTACCGAGTAATTACTAGCCTTGCGCCATGAAAATACAACTGACTAATCAAGGTAGTCCATGGATTGGTTTCCTAGGTCTTAAGAAGCGAGGATTCCTCAAAAAACTGTAGGTTCTAGCAAAGTGTGACCCTTGCTGTAATTGCGGCATAAAACTCAGACAAAACTTTGTGGGTTCATGAAATGTTGTCTCTAAATTCCCGATCCTATGGAGGCGCAGATGTAACGCGCTCACGTAGCTTGTCTTTAATCCGGATTCGATTCCCGGTGATGCCAGAACAAAGTATCCACCAATTTTACTACTCACTGTAGTCCAGGGGTTCGTTTCCTAAGCTTTATAGATCTCAGATTCCCAGGAAAAATCAGGCCCACCACCCTTCGGTGACGTGATGGCAACGCATTCGTCTTTGATGCCATTAAACAAGGTTCGACTTCCAGTGTTACTGCAGAACGAATGCCGTGTTTCCCTCCACGTTAATCCGGGGTTTATTTCCCTAGGCACAAAGAAGCTCAGATTCCTCAGAAAGATGCAAATCAAAGGAAAGAAAGATGGATCACTGCCCTTCGGTAACTTAATTGCAAAATGTTCGCTTGCGATGCCATTAATTCGGGTTCGACTTCCAATGGTATCGCAGAATGCGTGCCGTCTTTCCCTCCAAGTTAACCAAAGGTTTATTTTCTTAGGACCAAAGAAGCTCAGATTCCTAGGGGAAAATGCAGGGCCAGAGCTCTGTGGTGACGTAATGGCAACTGATTCGTCTGTGATGCCATTAAACAGAGTTTGACTTCTAGTGATATTACAGAATGTGTGAGGTGTTTCTGTCCTCCGTAGTCCATGATTTCGTTCCCTAGGCCCCAAGAAGCTGATTCGTTGGAAAATATAGGTCCTGCCCTAGGGTGACATATTGGCACCACGTTCCTCTATGATGCCATCAAACAAGATTAGAATTCCAATGATATCACAGAAACCGTACCGTGTTTCTCTACACGGTTATTAAGGAGTTCATTCCCTAGGATCAAAGAAGCTTACATTCCACGGGAAAGTGCAGCGCCACTGCCCTGCAGTGACATAATAGTGACGTAATGACAACACATTCGTCTATTATGCCATTAAACAAGGTTCGACTTCCAATTGCAACGAAGAACATGTGCCGCGAAGAACATGTTGCAACGAAGAACATGTCCCACTGTGAACCAAGAGTTCGTGCCCTAGCCTCTAAAAAGCTCATATTACACTGGAAAATGCAGGCCTAAGGCCCTGGGGTAACATAATTGCAACGTATTTGTCTGTGATGCCAATAAACCAGGTTCATCTTCCAATGGTATCACAGAACGCATACCGCGTTTCTGTCCACGGTAATCCAGGGTGTGTTTCTCTTAAAAACAGAGATATAGATTCCTGGGAAGGGCGCAAGTCAAGGACGCAGCTTAACCCATTCTGACCTTGCTCCATAAAACGGTAGCTTAAAACTTTTATAATTATCATTTTCCTTTGTCCATTACTTTTTTTAATATTTTAGTATTATAAATGTCAACAAAGAAGTTTGGTTGAACTTTTTATGGCGCCAGAGAAAAAAATTTATTTTGTGTCAGTAATTCTTCGGCAAATGTAATCATTAAATCAATTTCTATATTATCATTATTTTAATTCCCACGTTTGGCGAAAGTGCGAATATTTAATTTATGTCCTTTTCGGAAAAGCGCCCTCGAGGTCGAAAGGGAGCTATTCGTGCTTCACAATGCATGGTCACTCCGGCTGTTTTCAATTTAGCGGTTATGTCATGTAATGTAAGTTTCGTCTCACGGTATCAGTAGTTAACATAGTTCGTTTTAATCGTCTAGTAAACAAACATTCTTTAAATTTCTAAAAATATCTTTCCTCTTTCAGAATACTTTACTGCTTATCAATTGGATTGTTAATGGAAGATACATGTAAGTGATCATAAGCCAATATTAATAAGATTAACAAGCAACACTAAAGTTAAACAAACTGCAAGAAAAATTAGAAATTACTCTAAGAAAAGTTAGAAATTACTCTAAGAAAAATATAGATAAATTTAAAACAATGTTACAGAACACAGATTGGAAAGTCTTGGAGGGTCTCAACACTGATGTGGAAAAAATATATGGTACATTTATAAAAATTATAAAAACTCATTACAACATCTGTTTCAAAGAAGAAGAAAGAGTAATAAAAAAATAAAAAAATCCGTCAAAAATTGAAAATAAAGAATTTGTAATGGGATTATATTTTGATCTGAGTAAGGCCTTTGATGTCTTAGTTAGAGGGATACTCCTCAATAAACTAGAAGAATATATTATCCGTGGAAATATATACAAATTAATATAAAGTTATTTAAAGTTTAGTAGACAAATTATATAAATTGAAAATAGCTACTCACAATAATTAAGAAATAATTATATGCTCCTTTGGTAGTCAATACTTGGCCAACTATTATTCATTCTATACATAAACGATATAGTAGAATTAGATAGCAACATAAATCTATTGGCTGATGATATTGGATTGATTTTTGGAGAACAAACACGACAGGATTTGTATGAAAAGGCAGGAAATAAATTACTAAATTTGGGAAAAATAGCTTAATTGTAAATGCCAACAAAACTGAATATATTTTATTTCATAATTTAAAAAAAATATCGATATCGAGGAAACATTGAAATTAGACAATAAAATTATAGGTAGAACAAATGAGATAAAATTTCTAGAAATTGAAATAAGCGAACACTTAACTTGGAACAAACACATAAAGGAAATTTTTTTAAAAAGAAAAGAAAAAATGCAGGTATAATTACAAGATTAAATAACTTAATATCTTACCACTGTAAAATAACGCTATACTATTTATTGATACATAGTCACATAATTTATGGAAATAGTGTGTGGAGTAGGGTAAACAAGGTTAATCTAAAAAAATTACAATCAATAATTGATAGATTATTAAAAAGAATAGGATATAAAACTAACAGAAATTATAAAACAAATAAAAATAGAAAATAATATAATGAATATAGAAGTAAACACATACAAAATATGAATAATGATATATTTAAAAATTACAACAGGTAAATATGAAACTATAAATACCTAGAAAAATTCAAACACAAGGAACATAAGATCAGGTAACATTTTAAAAACAGAAAAAATAAGAACAAATGTGGGGAAAATATATAAATTATTATGGAATTGATAAATGGATTAAATTACCAGACCATATAAAAAATCGTTTAAGAGAAAGAGTTTAAAAGGAAATTAAAAATTTATTTAATAGAAAATCAAAAATAAAATGGTCATACTGGCCATAGCAGAAGCTAGAATAATGGCACTTGTTTTGGTTTTGCTATGTTTCCTCCGTGCACAGAAATATAATTTTATCATGGAAATAAAATTTGTATTGTAGTTATTCAAACAGGAATGATGTGAACTTTTAATAATTCAGCATATGGCACTGGCGGACCCAGCAAGGGTAGAGGGGGCTATAGTCCTCTCGTCAGAGTTAAATAGGAAAAAAAATTAAAGACGATGAAGAATATTTTATGTGTTGTTTGTTACTACCGTAATAAACTAAAATCTTACACCAAAGTCTCCAAGCCTTGGAGAAATGCAATCTAGACGTTTTTCCATGAATCTACAAGCTATTCGCCTTTCAAACTAATTTTTCAGTATATGTTGCTTCAGCAAAACGAAGTTTTTTATTTTTGAAACGCTATTAAACTTGGCTTCGAACGCGGAAGACCGAAGAGAGACATTTAATACACACACACACACAGAGACAACAATATTGGTGTAAATAAAGTGACAAATTTTCAAAGAAACCAAGATGGCTCTACTTTGCACTGTAAACTTTAAGTTTTTAAAACGTTGCTTCTTAAAAAAAAGTAAACTGATTACAACGTTTTTGTAGTTTAATTTTAAACTTTTCCAATTAATTACATTGTAAATTATGATTTTGGTTATTGTATATGTCTCCTTTACTATGTTACCCTTCTGTCATACTTGACTATAATCTATCCTAAACCATATAGTTTAATTAAAGAAAAGCCCAGCTTTAATTCATTGTCGTAAATTAAATATTTTGGTGAGTATAAAGCAGGGTTGTCCAACCTTTTTGTGTAGTGGGCCACTTAAAGAATTTTCACGGATCTTGCGAGCCAGCGGTTTCTTAAAAAAAAAAATTGAAAAAAAATAACTTACACTGAACAGCCTCCCTTTAGAGTTTATTCCAGTTATTCGTTCGTATACTTGAGATATAGAAAGGAATCACCTACGCTGTCCCCACAATTTTTCTTTATTTCTGAAAAATAAAAACTCTAATATTTTTGTTTGGGAAACTTTTTTTATTTCAAACAGTTGTAGGCGGGCCGAATTAATATTATTCGCGGGCCGAATATTGGAAAACCCTGGTATAAAGGAAGGCTAGTAATATAACATTTAAACAAATTTATTAACAGTCCAAAACTAACAATTTTACCGGCGAAGGCCGGCGAAACCGCCCACCCCCATAATAACATCCTGGGTCCGCCTTTGGTGATAAATCTTGATGATAAATTGGGCGAGAGAAATAAAATTGAGGTATTTTTCTGACTATTTGCAAACCTTCTTTCAACAAATCTTAATCGATTAGAATCATTTAAGCAATTTTATTATTTAGAAATTCAATACTTAAAATTTTACATATAAAAGAATCTATACAAAACTTAAATGTGTGCGCGAATAACTTTTAACTTCTATAAAATTTTCAAGTTTTCTTTACAGAAAATTATTTAATTTTGGCAGGTCTATGCAAACAAATGAAAGACCTATATGGACAAGTCACCCACACTTACTGGAGCAGAATGAAATTTGCTTAACTTGCTCCATAGAAATCCCACAAACCATGGACAATTAAAATTTTTTTCCACTCCATAAAATTGTCTAAAATAAAAACTTTTACTTTTAAGGTATCACAGACGAAATACCAAAATATTTGGAAAAATATATCAGATACGTAACTATGTATATAAAGGAATTCTCCTTGTGTGCCGTTAATCTGACTTAAACCGCCAATGGTGCAAAAAAAAAAGGAACAACACCTGACGACTATCTTCTATAAAAATGAACTATAAAAGGGAACATTTATGGACTGACTGCTATAAAAAGGAACTATAAAGAGGAACATATCGACTAACTGCTACAAAAATGAACACTTATTTACTGATACAAAAAGGAACTATAAAAAGGAATACTTATCGACTAACTGCTACAAAAAGGGGACACTTACCGGCTAACTTCTATAAAAAAGAAAACTTATCTACTAACTGATGACTGTTGACCGGAGGTCAGTTTCTTGGTTTTAAAATATTCAGTTTCCTAGGGAAAATGTAGGTTCATCGTTCTACGGTGGCATAGTAGCATGCCACTAATTTCTGCCGTGGCACTGACCGTTTTACGACTCCCAATGGTGTCGTGGTAGGTGTGCCACTTTTCTGTCCACATATGTTCCGTTGTTGGGTCTCCTCGACAAACTGTATTTTCCAGGCAGCCTGTTGCCCTTGCGCCGTAAAGACACCAACAAGGAATGGGATATAATGGTGCCGAGGAAACAAAAGAAGCAGAATTCCTACTTAAGCTGTGGACGTAGACACTAACATAGCAATTCCAAATTCATGGCGGGGCTCAAATGACTATAGGGGACAAAACCACATTCGAAAAAGATTTTATGATATGGCCTGTGAGAAAATAAGGCGTTTCGATATCGATTGGGGGTCTGTGCTCCCTGAAACCCTTCATTTCCTCCACCATTGGACATAGAACCTTTCGCGAAAGGGTTAAAAACATTGTAATAAATGCTGTAAATGTGTTCCTTGAAGTCTCATTTTTAAATAAATGGTCTCAGATGTCGTAGTTTCTGAATGTGTTTTGACTAATGACCCATATTCTTCATTAATATTCCTCAAAACCGATTGTCTGACATTGTAAGCTTACCACACAATTCGTGTTCAAACATTTTTAAACATTCCCAGAGCGCCACACTAATTAGCAGCATTTTGCCATTGGAGACAGAGAGAGACAGAGAGATGCAATTTCGCCTGCTCGAAAAATTGCATCCAGTACGGAGAGCCTTTGATCCGAACTAAACGTTAGCACACTAATATACTGAAATAGAGCACATACTTTGCATATCTGGCTTTGAAATTTTGCGTACATATTGCTGCGATAAAACACTTGGATCGTTGTAGAGAAATGAAAATTGAATCTTCTTACTTGGCGCAAAAAGTGCGCTACCAAATGTAACATTCATATCATCGCTATTAAACTCGAACGCGAAAGCGCACACATTCTCATACCCCTGCACCTTCCGAATGCACGATATTACAGCAAGGGTAAGTCGTTTTGTTAAAACTCGAGAACCTTTACCGTAGGATAAAATTATATTTTTTAACACATTTACTTCCCTCAACGAGTATTTTCATATTAACTGGTGAATTTAAATATCTGAGCATATACTTATGGCCAGCCGTGTTTCCCAACATGCAGCAAATATGTTGAGCTTGGCCCTGAAATGGTAACGCGTTCGCCTAGCGGGTAGTTATCCCCGGTTTAGAACCCCAATTGCACCCAAAAAAAAAAACTCATACCATCTAACTGCTGTCCTTGCGCCATAAAAATACAACTGACTGACTGCTCATGGTAGCCCGGAGATTTGTTCCCTAAGTTTTACGAGGTGAGGATTCCTAAAAACACTGTAGGTTTCAGCACAGCGTGACACTTGCCGTCTTGCTGCATAAAACTGAAACAAAACTTTGTGGGTTTCATGAAATGTTGCCTCTAAATTCCTATTCCTACGGAGGCACAGTTTTAACACGTTCCCGTAGAGTGCCTTAACGCGTGCTCGACATCCGGCGATGCCAAAATGAAGTATCTACCGATTTACTACACACTGTAGTCCAGTGGTTCGTTCCCTAGGCCTTAAGAAGCTCAGTTGCCTCGGGAAATAGCAGGCCCATTGCCCTTCGGTGACGTAATGATACCGCATTCGTCTGTGATGCCATTAAATAGGGTTCGACTTCCAATGTTACCACAGAACTAGACCAAAGTTTCTCAAAGTGTGGTCCGCGGCAGATTATCAAATGGTCCGTAGGATCATCACCAAATTTCAGGAAAAAAATATGGACTAGAAATTGCCGACTCAGTTAGAATTTAGGTTCGTATGAGATTTAAGGAATGTGTCATAAATATTGCTTGTTGTAAGCCTCACCTTTCGGTGTTTCGTGGAAGGGCTCGAACTCTTAAGCACAACGCCGCCGTTCGAGAATTACTTATTATTATTATTTAATTAAATTAAAAATGTAATTTTCATTGTAAATTTGACAAAATAAGATCGTAGCTGACACTCTCTTTATCAAATAGCATTAGTCTAAAAATTATTTTGTTTCAGGTGAGTTTGGCAACCAACCCATATTTTAAGAACTTGATCGGAGATTTTAGATTTTCTGCCAAAAGCTAGTGCTTTTTTAAAGTAAAAAAAGCTAGAAAAGTTCTTAAAATTATTACAAGAGGAGTTAAAATTACCTACAAATTATATTTAAAGGGATGAATAAATCTCTCCTGTTGGAGTTCTTATACACGTATGTAAACTTGCCAATAAATTATAAATTGAGGGTTACTTTATGTCTTTTCTTGGGAGACGCGTGGGGGGGGGGATCAAATATGACGGTGGCTAAGTAGTGCTTAATATTATTAACCATACGTTGGCAAACTTAATTTCAGGCAATATTTTTTTTAATGAGGTGAGAAATGCCCTGGGTGGTCCGTGATACATAAAAAAATGCTTGAAGTGACCCGTGAGGGACCAAACTTTGAGAAACCCTGCTCTAGACGCTATAGACACACACAGCATTTGACTTTGAATGAATTTCCACCTTTTCCTATAGCAACACAATATAACCGTGCACTGGCGCACGCAGGGGAGGTGTTGATGGGGATTATAACTCTCTATTGCAATGAAGTTTTGTATATTTAACATCCAAATACATGGAATTGTAGCTCTATAATCCCCCGTTCAGCCTATAATTTCCCTTATAAACTTTAAGCGTACGCCTATGTAACACTGCTATGTGGAATATCAATTACCCTATTATGACCAATGCTTCATAAGAAGTTGGCGCACAATCGAACTTCAGTGGCAATGAATAATACTTTATAATATATCAACCAGCGGAAATAAAAACAGCCTAACTCAACTGATATAAATATATCCGATGTAAAAGGAATTAGCTAATTATTTTAAATGCTGCGATAGAGTCAATAGTTTTTTGCAAAAACACCAGGATCTTCATTTTCATCTTTCACAAATTTGATGGAAAGAGGAATGACACTTATCCATCGCCTTCTCGAAAATAAAGACTGCCTGCGAAACGACGTCTGCTGCTTGACATGAATTCAAACTGCTTCTTTAAAAGGGGAACTGGAGTTATAGCCGACGTCTTTACATCATATTTTATGCTCCGCAGTATCTCTTCACCTTAAAGGAAACTAAAAAACAGGTCATCAAGGCACTCCAAGAGTCACTCGATCGCTACACTCTGATAAAAGAATATTCAGGTACCCTTGTGAAGCCAAGAAACTGAAGACAACCTTCTTTGTTTTTTCACCTGGATGTAGGCTCCACGCTGCAGTTTGAATGTGATACGATCATTTCCTCTTGAATTACTTTTAGGATTTCCGGAAGCAATATCCGCTTCTTACTTCCCTGTCTTCATTTCATTTTTCTCGCGTTCTGACAAAGCCTTAACAAGGTGTGACGGACATGAAAATGTTATTTATAGTTATATCTTCAGCCACAACTTTTCTTAATGCCAGCTGCGGTTACTCACATGTCAGCAGCATCAAGTTTCTGGATGAAATAAATTGTCTTCATCTTCTGTATTTATTTATATTCCTTAAATTATTTTCTGCGTTTTGGACATATGATTTAAAATGCGTTGGAAATGACATCCAGATACCTTGAAATTAAATTTCGCATGAAATTTTTTAAAAACAGTCTCATCCATTTGCTAAAGTTTAAACGAAAAATATCGGAACTGAATTTCTCGATAACGACTATAAAAATTTTGTGACACGTTTTTTGAACAGGGTCCTCTTAAATGTATCCATTTCTTTCATTAATAATATTGAAGAGAGAAATCTAGGGGGGAGGGGGCGAAGGTCTTAAAAAAAATGAAGTTTTCTACCTCACCTTTTTAATTCTACTTTTGTTTTCATAAAAAATAGAAATATATGTTGAAGCAATGTCCCTCCCTTGTCTATACCTGCTGGCGTACACGGCTTGCGCTTGAAAATACTACACTTGGTTTTGACTTGGAAAGTATTACGCATATTGAGAAACATCACCACAGAAATGTGAAGACGCCTAAAATTATTTTTTTCTAACTTTAATATTATCTTATTATATCAGTTGTAATGAAAACATATTCTGTAGCATTTTTCCCATTTTTATTTAAATAATTACAAAAAAGAAAGGTAAGGCCCTTTAAAAAAACACCGAATTAATTTAATTGATTGAATTACAATCCGCTTGTAATTCAATTAATTACAATCCGCTTGTAATTGATTGAATTACAAGCGGATTAGAAAAATACACACTTTTTGAAAATTTTTCAGAAATATGTGAAAATATGCAGAAATATTCAAAAGATGAAAAATATGCGCACAAAGGCGAAATATCCAGGAATATGCAAAAATATGCAAGTGCAAAGAAACCCGGGCCCTAGTTATTACAAATAAGCGGGAATTTTCCGTCCCTTCAGTGTGTCATTTTCTATACTCGTGGCAAATATTACCTGGTACACTAGCCAGGCGCAGAGCAGTACAAATCTGCCAGTACGATATAGCTCGCCTTTTACGTTAACAGAGTTAACAAAAGGTACATTTCGGACATTAAAACATAGGCATGTATGTGGAATTAAATCCTGGTATTTATTAAATTTAGAAAAAGACTCATTATAGCCAGAGATGACGTCATTCAAATAACTGACCAGTCAGAGGACTTCGTTTGCTTGGCTGGAAATTTGGCGCCTGGAATTTTGGCAACCGCGTTTTTCTGCATTCCAAATTAGGCGACAAATAGTCTAATAATATTGAGGGCTATCTCATTTTTCGCCAATTTGTGAATGAATACTCGTTGCACCTCCTGAATAGGTCACGGTAGACTTAACAGTGTATCAACTTAGCTTTCCCGCGAGTATACAAACAAACTGGGATTTTTCAAACTGAGAATTAAAAAAAAAAAACGGTATTTCCATGCAAGGAATCATACTCGCTACCCTATGTTGTAATCTGGTGACGTCACTCGCGTTTGAGCCTGGGTTCGAGTCTACTTCACACAGAAATTTTTTTAAGTCATTTTTCCAAATTTTATCCGTTTGAAAAGCTGTTTCTTGCATAAAATAGAACATATTTGTGTGCGTGTAATGCATATTTTTACTTATTTTTAAGACGGGTATGTCATTTTTAATTGAATTTTAAAAATTTTATGCAGAATTGTATTTTTAAATACTCTCTTTTTTCAAGTTTTTACTTTTGCTCAGTGTTAAGACACATAGGAGCATTCCCTTCCTCTACCTATTCTTAAACGTTTGTTTTCCTTTCGATAGATTTGTTGCTTCATTTTATGGAATCAAACTGTGGGTTTTAAACCCAAGATTAAAAAAATATAATCCCATGCCGGGAATCCTACTTCCGACCCAATGAGTAATTTGTGACGTCACTTCTGTATTTAAATTGCTTTTAATTGGGAATTATAATGTTTATATTACTTACTTTGTAATAATAATAAAAAAAAAGATTTATTTTAAGATAGCAAGTTTTAGGTTTACACGAATGGTAAGTAAACATGCGTCCGTCAGCAATCTGAGTATGACACTCTCTCCACTCAAGTAGTAAAAAGTTCATTTGGACAGTATTGGCATTGCAACAGCAACAAAAGAAATAGTAAATCATGCATATCCAATTCAATAATGCTAATTTCCTTCTCTGTAATCGTGCATGTCCGTCAGTGATTTGAGTATGACCCTCTCACCACGTCCAGTTAGCAAAAAAAAATTCCCTGCTGTGTCCAGCATTGTATGCCCTTGGCACGAATTTTGTTGTAGGCGCGTTTTCTAATGTGGGTAAGGTTTTAGGCTCTTGACTGACCAAGCTAGTACCTTTCAGAAGTCTTTTGTTCTTGAAGACATAGTCTCTTTGAGCCATTCTTATAAATTTAATGACCATTGGTCTCGGTGATTGTCCGTGAGTGGTATTGCGACTTACGCTTCCTAGACGATGCGCGTTTTCCAAATCCTTTGATAACATGGTAGTTTTTATCTTTTCATTTAAAGTATCCACTGCAACGGTAATCGGGTTTTCGTTCTCAGTTTCCGGTAAACCATATATCATGATACAGGGCTGGCGAATGTATTGCTGGTGTTCTTCTAGGGCGCATTCAAGATCAATGATAGACCTTTCTAGATGTTGAACTCTATTCTCCAATGCGACACATCATGATACCCATTCATTATTTAATTCTATGTCTTTAATATCAAAATATTTCAGTATTTCATTTTTGACAAAGGCCAATTTGACAGCACGATCGGAATCTGCGTCAGTCTAAGAACACGAATTCAAATCAATTTTTTCATTAATAGAGTTTTTCAACTTTTCTAAATCCTGGGACCACAGCTTACGGTATTTTTATAGTTCGTTAGATACATTACGGATCTGTTTGTCTAAGTCCCTGTTCGATAGGTAGCCAGGTAAAGAACTGGTGGACGTTTGATGTTTTCTTCTGGCATTCATAATTACAGCAAGGTGAAGAAGTCAGTACCCCATATTCCCACGATTATTCCCTGTAGAACAGGGTTCAAATATAAACCAGGCGAAATCAAAAGAAAAACCATCATTCAATAGAGGCAAGAACGAATAATGGCGCGCCCATATATCTTTTTTAAAGTTGGAAACGAGAGCGTAAATTCATGCGAAATCGATGGGTTTGGCCACCTGGCGGCAATTTGGAGCATGGTGGTCGCTATTTCTTAATTTCTTAATTTCGTTTTTTGTTAAAATACATTCCAGACAGCATTCAGGAATTTTAAATTAAAGGATCCCCTATATAAAAACCTTTTGAGTCTGCCATCACCATTTTTTGTAAACTACTCTTATTGCCGCTGTCGTTATTCAATGATTTGTGTGTGTGAAAAAAGAAGCATACTGATTTTTTGCATATTCAGGTAACCCGATTTTATGAGGTGCTTCCTGTTAAAGAAATTTTTGTGGAGCGGGAGACTGTGTTGCTATTAAACCAAAAGAAACATTTCATTTTTTGCAGCAAATAAAAATCGAGAATTTTACGAGGGCGGACGAACAGGATAGGTACATTCACTGCCTTTTCTTGAGGGAGGATTTTTACGATATGGCCAACCGCCTTGACGACCGGAGATTTTTATGGCCCAAACCAAACTATCTGACGTGAAGAAGTGAGAAAGTTATAATCTTAATTTCCGCCGTCAAAATCAGCAAAAACGAACGAGTAAAAAGGGAAACAAATACAGTGAAAACTGTCTTAGGCGGAACCTACATAAAGCGGAAACTTGCTCAAAACGGAATTTTTTTGCAATCCCTTCAAAAGTCAATGGTAGTTAACATTAGCTACGGAAACTGTCTAACGCGGAAACGGAAAGCACTATTTAGTCCCGTTAAAGAGAAAAACCTGCATAAAGCGGAAAATCGCTGGCAGGAAGAAAATTTTCTCAGCAGAAAAAGGAAAGAGGGTTGTAATACAATGCAAATAGCAAAGTGGGGGATGACGAACAAAAGACATTTTACAGATATAGAATGCCCTTGTCCGCATAGGCGGAGCCAGGGGGCGGTTTTGGGGGTTGTAACCCCCCATTGCAATGAAATTTTGTATATTTAACATAGGAATATATGAGTTGTAGCTCTGTAACCCCTCCCATTAAGCCTATAACAACCCTTATGAACTTTCTGCTTACGCTGGTCCGACCACCATTTTGCACACCACCCACCCACCATAGCATACCCAGAAAGTTCATAAGGAGAGGGTTACAGGCTTACAATGGGGGGTTACAGAGCTACAACTCCATTGTATTTACATGTATACTATATACAATTTCATCGCAATGGGGGTTACAACCATAATCGACCCCTCTTACGTATGCCAGTGCCACCCACTTCTTAAATAAAAACGTTCATTATTAACCAGAACGAAAAGTCACTCATATCGACTTTATCAATTCATGGATAAACCCACCGCAAGGAAGAGTATCTTTATACAAAGGAAACATTATTTTTACAAGGGAATCATTATCTTTATACAAGGGGGGTACTTTATCGTTACAATTTAAGCTTACATAATAGACTTTTTGTATGGAATAAGCATGTATAGTTTGCATGAAATTTTGCACCATATTGATCGTAACTACTAAACCCACAAAATAGTGCAAAAATTAAAATTAATAAAAATAAAATGCAGTGATAAAATAAATATTTTTATCAAAAGGAAAATAAATTTAGTTTTAAAGTTCGCAAGATAAGACAAATAAAAACAATTAGCATATCCAGTCATCTCTTACCACTGAATTTAACTATGTATGTATTTGTTTTGCATGTAACCTCCATAAGGCGGAAACCTGCATACTACGGAATTTTTTTCCGGTCCCGTGAGTTTCCGCCTTAGACAGGTTTCACTGTATATCAGTTTTTGGTCGGTGACTTTAACTTTTCTCCTTATTACTTTTTCTACTAATGTATAATCGGAGAAAGAATCGGAGGAGAATAGACCCTTCGTAATCTACTTTATCAATATGATAAATCCCCTGTTACACTCATTCAGAAAATTAAAAAAAAAAGCGTAATTTCTTTTTGAAATTGACGTAATCACACACCACAAATGAATATTGATTGGTTACGAGGCTGAAACTTAGTTTAGAAATAATGTATAGAAATATTGATAATTAATTAATAATATTAATCTTGCTTGAATCGCTGACGTCATTTTAAATATCAGTTCATTCGTACCATTTGACAAGAAGTGTGGAGCCCAGAAGTGTGGCAAATCCCATTTAACACACTGACAGGAACTTGAATGCGTTTCCATATAATATTCAACAGCTTGCGATGGCGCAGTATAGCCCAGATGCTCTTGCGCCATAAAAAAGCCAAACAAACAAACAAACAATAGTTTGCGAACCATTCAACGTCAGAGATCATTGTGGAGAAAGTATCCTTGTCGCTGCGTGGATGGTCGTTCCCTCAACATTTAAACAAAAATGGCTCCCTCAAAAGTAAGCCATAAAATGACTTTATTATTTTACAGCTTAACGCTTTGTTATATAATTCATACACGGTGCGTCAAAAGTTTGTAAATTTTTTTTAAAAATCATAAAAAATAGACAAATAACGATAAAGAAATACGGTTTGCAACAAAGGATTTCTAGAAAAATCGAAATTGTTTTAGTGAAAAGCAATTTTAGTTTAAAAGTCACCTGCATACGGCCCTGATTTGCAAATTATTCAACAGAAGTATGAATTGCAGGCTTGCAATAAAAGATCTGAATGAACGTGGATTGTTCATTCGAATCCAACTACTGCATCCAATACTGCATAATTGAAGAATATTATTGTTGCCAGATCAAGCGTTGTTTGTAAAAGTATTTTACCCCAATATTGAATTAGAAGCCACTGCGTTGCGAAAATTTCGTACAGTGAAACAACTAACGACAAGAAATAGCCATATGTCATGTGTTGTACGCCTTAGTTCTGTCATATAATGTTTTGGCGACCATATTCAACAACTGTTTCAATAGTAAACCGATAGAACGTACATCCGTTGTCCTGTCCATTGTCTTTTGGAGTTTTCAGCACCATTTGTAGGTGATTTTTTGAAATAAAACTGTTTTTACTACTAAAAAGAATCTGATTTTCCAAGCAAGAGAAATTTCCATGCACATCATACTTTTTTATCATTATTTGGTCCTTTTTATGATTTTCTAAAGTTTTTACGAACTATTGGGGCACACTGTATTTGTAATAACAATGCGTAGTTTCGATATTTTAATATTTGCTCAGTAGTTTCGATATTTTAATATTTGCTCAGTAGTTTCATAATTATTTCCCGATTATCGAATTATTCACAATAGTCGATCTACCTATTACCACAGACACTCGAGATTTTACTGTATATAAAGGTATATAATTCTGAGTAAATAAAATTTTACCTTGTTTTCATACCTAAGACTCTTAGTTGCGCTTTACGGGCAGATAATAATAGTAAGATTAGGCAATACTGAGCCGCGATTCCACAGTTTTCCGAGGAATCGAGAATTTCACCGTTTGAAGCGGCGCCAATTCAATGAAACCGTCAAGGGCCCTGAAGGTAAGGACACGCCGTTACACTCAAACGAGTCCAACAAAGAGTATAGAAAATATGAGTAATAAATATATTTTCTGTCTTACGTTTTCCACCCTTAAATATATCCTCCTTATATCCTCCATTTCTTTAGTTATTTTCCTTCAATTTTTGGAGCGCCCGGGAGCTAAATATTCTTTTTTGGCCGAGCTTGGGCCCCTTGGAGTTGGCCCCACAAAATGCTTTTTTTTTATAAAGCACATCGATTGTAAAAGAGCAAAATATATACCTCTCCCACTAAAATAACATTGCGTAAGCTTAATTTTGGACAAAAATTTAATTACAAAAAAATAAATTCAGTGATATGGCTCATATTTTATAATATATAATTTACAGTCAATATTAAATGCATCCGAACACAGTTTGTTTCTCGAACACCTTTTATGTGCATCTCATTTACATTAGGGTCAGTCTTCATAAAAGTCCGTACCAATGCAATTTTATGAAAAGGAGACTTCCATGTTTAGTTTCAGATTCTGATTTTCTGGATCAAAGTAGATGGCAGTTCGTATTATATAATGAAATATACAATTAATATACTTCGGTTAAAGCGGTAATGAGTTATGAGCGGTTGGAATTCGTATAGTTATATGCAGTTAAATATTGCAATGGGCGCCCATATGAGTACTTCTAGGGAGTGGCTGAATAAAATTATTACCTCCTTCTCAAGACTGTCAAACATTTTAGTGAATGTACAAGATACTAAAATGCTACAAAAATAATTGATACTGCTTGGCAATTAGTAATGAGCTAAAAAGTACCTTATTTTAAAATGTGACTGTACAACGTTTGAAAATAAATGCATAGCAGGTTCGAGCAAATAAAATTTTTGGAAGGCTAGGGGCGCTGGAGCCCCTCTTGCTAACTTACATTTGAGCCCATGGATATTACTGTGAGCCTCCTTTTGCGAATGTGTCTAATCACTATAAGTAATTTTCCTTTATTACAATAAAAGAACAAGTTTCAATAAATGTGATCACGTACATATTTCGAATTAAAACATGGAGTTCGACTCTAATATAATATTACCAAAAATCACACTAAGTTAAAGATTATAAATAAATATAGTATCCAATTCATGGTCCTTGAAATATA
>QLNU02015270.1:111048239-111072484 GCA_006491805.2 Dysdera silvatica | reverse complement strand
GGTCTTTTGTTCCCAGATCTTCGTTACGTTTAGTAAATCAAAAGCTGTGTTTCTACACTCGTTGCCATAGATTAGTTTTGCATCATAGTTATGATCTATAACTAGGCATATGGTAGTGTGGTCGCCCAGCACACCATTAACACGGGTTTGACTCCCCTCTCCAAAAAATAGTGCCCTTGCGCCATAAAACTACAACCAACCAACATCCCCCCCCCCAAAAAGGATATTTATACTGATTGCCTGCTCACGGTTCCGGGAATTAGTTCACTTGGCCTCAAGAATCTCCAGTTTCCTCTCTCTAAAATGTAGGTCCACGGCGCAGGTAACTGGCGCAGCGGTAACGCATTCATCTATTGCGCCGTTAACCCAGGTTCAATTCTTAATGGTGCCGGAGAATACGTGCCGTTTTTCTACCCATCTTAGTCTCGGGTTTGGTACCATTGGAGGTCATAGAGTTCGGGATTCCTCGAAAGAGTGCAGGATCTGGCGGAGCAATGCCCGTGGTTGTCCATACATAGTAAAAACACAAACAATCTATGTATGACTAACATCCTACAAGGTAGTAACCTTCAGTGTTGTAGAATTCATCGTTGTTGATGCGCATGTGCGTGGTTGTATTAATTGTTGCTAAGGACACTCGAGTGGCTAGTAAAAAAATTGTTCTGAAATCCACTATCCGCCAATCACGAGAACTATTCTCGTCGACTCTGCGGTGGTTCAGTGGTAACGCGCTCGCATGGCGTGTGGTTAAACCTAGTTCGACTCACAATGATGTCCAAAACATTATCTTACCGACTAACTGTTCACTCTACTGCGTGGGGGGGATTGTCTCGCAAACGAATTTTAAAAGGTTCGCATTTCTCGGAAGACTCTAAGTCCCGGCACAATGTGAATATTGCTGATCTTGCGCCGTAAAGCGCCAACTACTTCCGCTATTAAACCTAGTTGTTGGCGTTTGCTTCAGAA
Organism: Dysdera silvatica; assembly: GCA_006491805.2. Taxonomy (NCBI): domain Eukaryota; kingdom Metazoa; phylum Arthropoda; class Arachnida; order Araneae; family Dysderidae; genus Dysdera; species Dysdera silvatica. The sequence goes on along the minus strand of QLNU02015270.1, from coordinate 111,071,518 downwards.
ACATTGCTCGTCCATTTTGAGTAGGGACGAATCAAGTTGAAAGCTTGTTATTTTGCAAACGTTGGCGACAAATAGACCTAAATGCACCAGTGGCAACATTATGAAGTGTAGTTTATATGAAACGGGAAAAGTAAACTCATGTTTGTAAAAATTGCAACACCATGAAGGACTCGTCCGAATTGAATGAAATTTAATGTACAAACGACCTGTGTTGATACAAATAAACGATTAAAATTACAAAGCAAAAAACAATATTACATGTCGAAAATCAGTATTTGGTGAAGCCACCACGCGCTGCAATAAGTGATGCTATACGACGTGGCATGGAATCAAACAGATGTTGAATGTGTGCCTGAGGAAGAGCATTCCAGATTGCTTGTATGCGACCCCAAAGTTCATCTGTAGTAGCTATGGGACGAGGATCACGAGCGAGACGCCGACCAACGAAATCCCACACATGTTCAATCGGCGACATATCCGGCGAATAGGCAGGCCAAGGAAGAAGCTGTATCTGTTGTGATGAAAAGAAGTCTTGAACATTCCTGGCAATATGTGGGCGGGCATTGTCCTGTTGAAATACAGCTCCGGGAATGCCTTGAAGGAAGGGAACAACTTCGGGCTCCAGAACTTCATTGATGTACCGGTTGCTGTTAAGATTACCCACAATTCGTAGCAGCTGAGATCGTCCATGATATGCAATCGCACCCCAGACTATAACTCTGGGGTATCGTCCACTATGACGTTGGATAACGCACTCCGGAAGGTGGCGTTCACCGGTATAGCGTCTAACACGGATGCGGCCATCACTGTACCCCAAATTAAAGCGGGATTCATCAGAAAACACCACTTGTTGCCAATCAGCACGCCAGTCTCTATGTCCATGAGCCCATTGTAGCCGCAGGCGCGGATGGTTTTGAGTCAGGGGGATCCTGTATAAAGGAACTCTTGCACGCAGTCCAGGTGTAGTAGAGCTTTGTTTTACTTTATTTTGCTTATTTACTTTGGTTTTACTTTACTTTGTTTATTACGGATAGTTTATTGATGATAGACACATGTCTATTAGAAATGAGACCGGCTCAGCCCGGACCCGGGCCTGAAATGGGCTCTGGCATCGAAAATTAAGCCCGCACTCATCCCTAATGCCTACCATTGAGAGAAAGTGATTTTGGATTTTAGAATTTGTTTGTTTTAAACTGAACTTCAATCAATTCCCAACCTAGCACAGTAAAACTAATCTTTGGTTTTGCTAACAAAGATGGTGGCAATAATTCGCTATGAAAACATTTTTTGTGCCGTAGGACATCATTAAACGTGTACGCTTACAAATTCCATTGCCTTTACGCTCAGCTAAGCAGTAGGAGGAAAGTTTAACTTTAGCGTTGTGGTGAAATTTTTCAGATGAGAGGAGAATAAAATTCTTAAAATTACTAAAACCCTTAAAATATGCATTTATTCTGTAAGTTCATAATTTTTATGTCTTTATGTGCACAAACGTTGAAAAGGGCTAAATTATGCAATTACACATAATCCGGGCTCTGTAATATATAGTGCACGAATGATTTCGTGTGGATAATGGATTGTTTAATTCTCGACCCTGCTTTTCTTTATCGTTTTCTCTCTCTCTCTCGTTTCATCCTCATTTTTGCCCCTCTCTTTCTCTAATATATATTATGTATGAGTTGTTAATTTAAATGTAATAATATGAGATTAAGTATCTTTATTGCCATTTCACACGTGTAAAATTTAATTCGCCGAAGATGTACTTCTTTGTGGATCTCCCCATCCATCTGCTTAAGGCACTTACTAAATTTTAATATTAGTATAGATTTATAAGAGAGAGATTCTACCGCTTTGTATTCAAATTAGATATTATATTAATATTCCTTACAATGTTGTAATTAACTAGAAATGTTTAAGATTTTATAATGCATGCAAATCGCCTTTTGAGAATTATGCAAAGTTTGTGAATTAAAATACTTGTTGAACGGCCTATGTAGGTATCAGTGATGATAATTGTGAGATCTTCTTTGATCCCGAAAACTTCATTTTCATACTAATTTTCTGCAGCTTGAAATTTCCCATTATTAAGTTAGAAGCACCGTACTTTCATTATCTTTAATTGCATGTTCAAATGCAACAGATCATTAAGTTTTCAAACAAAATTTATTCAAAGTCCTTCGCTTGGCTCCGCTGGAAATCTTGGGATTATATAAATGTGCTTACCGATCTTAACTAATGAAACAAATAGCACATTAGATTTGAAACACTCATGGAAATTATTTAGAGTAAAACGCAAACCTTATTTAATTAAATGCAAAATTTTCCGTTTAATATAAATTCAGTAAAAGTGTAGGAAGTGAGTGATATTTCAACTGCCTATAATTTCCAGAGAATCATCGACGACTGTATGAAATATTAGGTTCGTGTGTAATCGACGATTACAGTTATGCAATAGGGAATTCTGATTGACATGTAATTTACGGAAGCACATTGTTTGCCAGTTACTCTGGAAATAACTATATTAATTACGGTATAGTCCGCCTGCCTGTCCTAGAGTCAGGGAAAAGGGGCAGGCATGGATGTGATAAATATATCAAAAATATCTGCTAATAATTAATTCAATCAATTTAAATCAATTCAGTTTCAATCAATTCAGTTTCAATCGATTCCGATCAATTTCAATCAATTCCGATCAATTTCAATCTATTCCGATCAATTTTAATCAATTAGATCAATTTTAACCAATTCTAGCCTATTTCCATCAATTCAATCAATTAGACCAATTTCAATCAATTCCAGCCTATTTCCGTCAATTCAATTAGACCAATTTCAATTAATTCCAGTCTATTTCCATCAATTCAATCAATTGGACCAATTTCGATCAATTCAATCAATTCAATCAATTGCAATCAATCCAAACAGTTTAAACCAATTCAATCAATTTCAATTATTTCAATTAATTCAATCAATTTCAATTAATTCAATCTATTTCAATTATTTCAATCAATTCAATTATTTCAATCAATTCAATCTATTTCAATCAATTCAATCTATTTCAATCATTTCAATCGATTCAATCTATTTCAATTATTTCAATCAATTCAATCTATTTCAATTATTTCAATCAATTCAATCAATTCAATCTATTTCAATTATTTCAATCAATTCAATCAATTCAATCTATTTCAATTATTTCAATCAATTCAACCAATTTCAATCTATTTCAATTATTTCAATCAATTCAATCAATTTCAATCTATTTCAATTATTTTATTCAATTCAATATATTTCAATTATTTCAATCTATTCAATCTATTTCAATTATTTCAATCAATTGCATCTAGTTCAATTATTTCAATCAATACAATTAATTTCAATCAATTCGATCAAATTAAGAAAAAACAAAATGATATGTGGAGTTAAAACCTAAATATGGAGGCGAGAAACTGTAGAAACCAGGTTATCGTGTTCTGACGGTGATAAAAAAAATACTTTATCTGGATTCGAACTCCTGAGACAGGTTAAGGTTAAGAGAGAGAGCATTGAGTTAATATATAACTCATTGTTATATAATAGTGGTTCAAGAAGGTTAAAAATATAAGGTATCTTATAGTTCTATATATCCAAAATTGTACTGCATGTGTAAAAGGATTTTTCTCCCGAGCTTGAAAACGTGGTTGCTAAAATATAATTCCCTTGAGATGCTCCCTCAGGATGGACAAGAAAAGGACATCAAAGAAAAAGAGCAAAAACTGTAGACAAGAAGAAGAAAAAACAAAGACGGGAATATGCCTGAGATAAAAAAAATTTCATATGAAAGGGACAAAGACTTCATATGGAAAGTACAAAGATCTCTGAAAACAAATACGGTCACAAATGAAGAAGTCAAAGCTTTTGGGGAAGTGCTTTTATATTGAAGAGAAAAGCTTATAAGAGGGGAACATAAAATGAAGAAAACGAAAACTTGTAGAACAGAAGAATATAGAATCATAAAACAAATCCCTTATTTCTCTATTTCTCTCTAGCAATGGAATATATAAGAATTAAGATGAAAAGAACGTGTCCCCTGAAGATTGAAAGGCAAAAGACATTAGTTTATACATTTCACATTATAAGAATGAACCATAGGCTATTAGTATCCGAATCGATGGTATTTGACTATCTCTGAGCTATAACATATTGGCAAACTACCAAATGTATAGGGAGTTGAACGCAGTTCAGCGGCTCCAAAGGTGGTGGCTATAACCATTGAACTAATGGGATGACAAAAGGAGAAAAATATAAAGAACTGAATAATATAAAAAAGATAAAAAATTGAAGTTAGAAAAAAAACGACTTGAGAATAAAAAGATAAGATATGGAGATAAGATGGCGAAAGCGTGCTTTAATAACTGCTTACGTGACTTGAATTTTAAATCTCTTACAAAAACGCTTTTTAATACTTATCGTCCCCCACGCATTAATTATCATCTCTTTTGTATGAAACTGCTGCTAATGATTTTTAAAAGCAAATTAAATAAAAAAGCACAAAATCTTTGAAAAATTAGTTTATTTTTGCTCTTATCTTTCCCATAAAACTTTCTCGAAACAATTTGAGATGAAAAAGTGGGCCTAACAAAATTTTTTACTTTTCCAGATTTATTCTAAGATTTCAAGTTGAAATTATGAATGATTTATGTTCATATTTCGAGGATCCATGGATATTTATAGGCATATGCTTACGAATTTTCAAACAAATTCACGAATATTCAGTTTTATTTTCACACGAATATAACTCCTCAAATTTAATATTAGCGACCTCATTTCTCTTTGTGTGGATTGAAGTGTATGCATACATTATTAAATCAAAGATTCATACATCATATTTTATACACAAGCTAGAAATTTGAAAATACAGTATACTCCTCGATTAACAATTTACAAGGGACGGAGAATAACTGTCGTTGAATGGAAAATACGTTAATCGGAATATGTGTAATCTTATGAAGCATTTGCTGAACCGCAAAATACCGTCGCTAAACAGAAAAAGACGTTAATTGAAATGTGTGTAATCCTATGAATCATTTTCCGGAACCGCGAAATTTCCTTTTTAAATAGAAAAAGACGTTAATCGGGATGTTAAATCCCATTAAGCATCTTCCAGACCCTCATAATATCATCGTTAAATAGAAAAAGACATTAATCTGGATTTGTATAATCCTATAAAGCATTTGCCGGACTAGCAAAATAACGTCGTTAAACAGATAAAGACGTTAATCGAGATATGCTTAATACTATGCAGTATTTGCCTCAAAGTACCGTCGTTAAACAGAAAAAGCTTTAATCGAAATATGTGTATTCCTATAAATTATTTTACGAAACCGCAAAATATCGTCGTTAAACAAAAAATGACGTTAATCAGGATCCGTGTAATCTTACGAACTAATTTTATGAAACCGCAAAATACCGTCATTAATTAGAAAAAAAAATTAATCAGAATGCGTTATTTAAAGAAATTATCATATTAATTGCTAACCTGCCCGATCTAGAAAGTACCCAGTGAAAAACAGGAATTATTATAACGACGTTTATTAATCTGTTTGAAGTGTAGTTCTGAATTACTCCAATTATTACTCTTCCATTGGCCGGGTATTTGATGCCTCGGTCCCTTAAACGTTCCAGTTTCAAATAAAGAAAACACAGTAAATTCTCCAATTTGAAACTTCTTTGGGCAAGAGAAAAAACGTTGTTGAAATAACGAAGACGTTATTCAGAATGAAGGAATTCGATGAAGCATATGCCAGGACGCAAAATACCGTCTTTGATTGGAAATATTTATTAATTAGAATGAAGTTAATATGAGAGATGTGGTTGTAGAGTAATTCCACAATATCATATCCATTTCTTGTGAATATGGTTACTCTTTCTGGTACGGCACAATTACCCAGGCAAACGGGTCCTGCGGTGGTGCAGTGTGGTAACGCGTTCGCCTAGTGCGCCGTTAACTTGAGTTCGACTCCCAACGGTGCAAAGAACGCTTACTCAGAGAGCTCATAAAGATCGTACTGGTCACTAATCCGGTGTTTAGTTTCCTAAGCCTCCAAAGGTTCGGATTCCTCGTAAAATGGTAGGTTTCGGCGCAGCTTAACCATTGTATTCCTTGAGCCGTAAAACCACAAACAAACAAAACAGAAACCAAGGCAAATAGTTTAGCCGTTAGCCATTTTTCCTGGTAACAGTACTATATTTGAGATAGGTAATAACATCACGGAAACACAAATAACAAGATAAGGCATTGTCTTCAGAAACTCGGTAGTTTAACTCGATGACAATTCGGTTCAAATGAAGAGGTCTCTGGTTCGGCTCCAACTCAAGCCTTTTTTGTTCTTTATAATCAAGATTTAACTAAATCTCGTGATGGTGGTTCTTGTTTGGTGATAAGTTCGAGCAATAAAGCCTAGATGGCGTCAACTTTCATTATATATATCACCTGGAACATTGAATAATTAACCTACTAGAACTCAGCAGAATAATGATATAAGAGAATTAAGTGAAAACGTTATTTCATTTTTAAGTATTTATTAGCAAAATTGTCCGAAACCCTATGTCAGAACATTGAATAACGGAGGCCCGTTTCCTGTTAAAAAAAAAAAAACCGATGATTTTGAGATAAAAACGAGCAAGTTTTCAAAAATCACGGTATTGTAAATAACGTTATCTACCAAATAGTAGCAAATAAATATGTTCTGCACTTTTTTGCGAAGTCAGAGACGCCGTTTGGTCCGCCTTTGCAAGTAAGTCGTCTCATGGCTAGTCAGCTTAGACATAAATTGAAATCTTGACCGCTGAATTGACAGTTTTTCCAGCACACTTCGGAGTGCATCTTTTTCCCATTCTTTACGAAGCTATAGTACTTGAACGTTATCTTTAAAACACATTTCTTTTTGATTCGGCGTCAGATACGTCAGAACAATTTTTCCAACTGCATGCATGACTTTTAAATGATGCGTTTTTTGGATAGCGCAGACCAGTGGTGCGCATAAGCCCAGAAAAATAAGCTGAGGACATTCAGGAGGTCCAGAGATGGGCAACTAAGTGATTTGGTCTTTATTTCATGACATAGTTATTCGCCAGTGTTAGGAAACACTTATTTTTATATGTCATCTCGTGGTTGAGGCGGGGAGCAATAACAATAAGCTGAGGACATTCAGGAGGTCCAGAGATGGGCAACTAAGTGATTTGGTCTTAAGCTGAGGATTCAGGAGGTCCAGAGATGGGCAACTAAGTGATTTGGTCTTTATTTCATGACATAATTATTCGCCAGTGTTAGGAAACACTTATTTTTATATGTCACCTCGTGGTTGAGGCGAGGAGCAATAACAATAACCACTCAGTGTTACAGTAAACCCTTCCATGAATGATTTCCAAGGAATGGAGAAGACACGTCGTTATAGAGAAAGGACGTTAATTGGGATATGTGGAAATTCAGAAGCATTTGCTGAGATAGCAGAATACCGTCATCAACAAGAAAAAGTTAATTTGAATGACGTTACTAAGAAAGTTTACTGCATTTCTCAAACTTTTCTTTCAATGGAATTATTATTTTTTGTTGGTCGTGAATATCGCTGACACACCACGGTAGCAACATGAGTAAGAGACCTTTAAATAGCTTTGTCCCATGTGAAATAGTTTAAATGCATATACTTTATAATCTATTTTAATTACATGCGCTAACAAGGAGGAAATAGAAAGAAGAGGAGGAAAATTATGGAAAAAGATCACACACCTTGCTAAAATAGGGCGGGGCTTTAATCTTCCTAAAAAAACCATGATGCTAAGCATATGTAAATCGCATCATATGATGTTGTTTCCAGGATGAAGCGAGAAAGATTACATTTTTTGGAGCATATATATGAAGTCGAAAATAAATCCATAATTTATCAGTTTCCATGGATTCTTATCTCCATCTTTATATAAACATCAGGATACACAAATTAAAGCATTTCCATACGAAAGCCATTATAATCCAATAAATCCCAAGTTCCCCCCCCCCCCCGACTCCACCACCATGGGAAACATTTCCGGCGAATTTCAATTCACATATCAAATTTCCATAAAAAGCATTAAATAATCATTACAGCTTAGCAATAGCGGTTTCGGTTTTCTCGAGGTGAATAACCGAACTATGGGTATCGAAGGCTTGGTAGTTTCTTGACCTAATTATGGGGGTTGGGGGAGGAAAATGCACGTTAAATGTGGAAATGCATTAAAATGTACATTAATGCACGTTACATTAGTGCATATGTATGTATGTATGTATGTATGTATCTCATGCATATACAAGGCATGATGACATTTACAAGTGGCATAATGTACATATTAATAATTTGTATTCGAAACCAGAGTTGTATGACTTGGGAGGGGCACTCATTCTGACCTCATTTCATTTCACTTTCCTGAGGGGAGGATTATCTGTCGTAGGTAGCTCAGTAGGAAGAGCACTTAGCCGGACACCAAGAGGTGTTGGGTTCGGTTCCAACTAGGCACAGTGAAATCATTCTTTTCTTAGCAAGCAATTTATCACTTGATAGTAAAATCTATTTTCTGTTCACTTTTTGACATCCTGTTTGCCAAATGGGCGTCAATAATAAAAATTAGCAATTACAAAATACGCAAATTAATTTTGTGTTACTTATACCTTCAGCGAATAAACTAGCATTAAGATGCTATATAAAGACGCATTGTGAAGTCCACAGCTATTGTTTTAGATGTATTCTGCAAATTTACTATTAATTATATATAACGATTATTTGATACAATGTTCCCGCAGCGAACGTCCCTTTATGATCGACATGAGGCGAATCTGTTATATTTGGAAGAAAATCTATGCGCAGCTTCTCAAACTTCTCTAAACTAAGTTATTATTAAGCAAAAATGCAATTTATGAATTTTTATTAAAATATTTTTCTAGCAAACACACACACACATACACACACACATACATATATATATATATTCATATTTACCTAAAACTTGTTTATCCTTAACGTTACAGAATGTCAGTCGCAGAAGTTAATTGTACAGACGACATATTCTTATACTTTTATAAAACATCACATTCACTCACGATATATATATATATATATATAAATTTTTCCTCGCCTATTTTTGCCGGAAACAGGCTTTGAGACGGGCACAGAGAGCCATGTCCCCAAGCCTCTCACATTACTTCTTAATGTGCCATGCTTAGAAACTTCCTGACAACGTGAGACGTGATTAGAATTGTGGATTTTTGTATTTCAATGTATGTGTTTGGGTCAATGTTGAGTATTTCCAAATTCGCCGTAAGCGTCTTTGGTACTATCCTTGTTGCTGAGATGACTAACGGGATGACAAAGACCTTTTGCATACACCATATGTCACGTAATTCATCTCTGAGGTCTTGGTAGTTGGTGATTTTCGTCGTGTAGATTACCCATATGTTATTGGTGTTGGGTACTGCTATGTCGATTAGGTACGTGGTTTATCCAATTTATCGACGAGGGTTATGTCAGGATAGTTATGTGAGATCGTCTTGACTGTTATAATTGCTCTATCCCAGTAAAGCTTGTGTGTTTCATTCTCAAGCACGGTTTCTGGCTCATATTTTCAATATGGGCATTTCTCTGTCAGAAAGGCAGCATTCGCTGCCAATTTCTGGTGGACTATTTTTGCCACTGGGTGTTGTCTATGTGTGTAGTCTGACTGCGTGAGGATCTTGCATCCTACCATCACGTGTTGGATTGTTTCCTATGCCGTATGACAGGGTCTGCATTTGTCGCTTTCTATGTCTGTCCTCTAGACGAATTTCTGATTTTTCCTTGTTGCGATCTCTTGGTCTTGGATGGCCAGCATGACACCTTCTGCCTCTGGCTGGAGAGGGCCTTTGGCCAGCTAAGCATTTGATGACTTTTTGTCAACGTGTGATTTTTGTAGGTCATTGTAGTGCCTGACATGTAATGGTTTTCCGTCCCAAGAGCTTAGTTTCTGTTCATTGGCTGCCTCCAGGACACGCTCTTCGGTATTACACAGGTTTAGTGGCGTGTAATTTGCATCTGCTAGTACTGTGGCTTGGATGAGTGGTGACCGCGGACTTTTGAATTGGAAGTATTGCCTCATGCTCTGTATCTGCTTGTCATGTAGTTCTTTGAGGTCAGCTTTTCCGCGTCCTCCCTCCTCCCGGGGTAGTGTTTTCCGTTCAATTACCGTTGCAGGGTGTAATTCCGCGGCTCTTCTTTGGATGGTTCTCATTTTCTGCTGGGGCTGTTCTAGATATGAATTGCTCGATTTGATGATCCCGAAGGAGTAGGTGAGAACTGGTACCGCATATGCGTTAATGGCTTGCGTGGTGTTCTTCCCGCTCAGTTTCGTCTTCACAATGCTTCTAAGTCTTTCTTGGAATGCTTGCGTGAGCTGGACTTTGACTTTCTTGTGCTCCTGCTGCCGTTTTTGCATTATCCCTAGGTATTTGTAGGTTTCGCCCTCGTCCAAGGTCTTCAGTAGTCTCCCGTCTTCGAGTTCGATGCCTGGTAAATCTTCTTTGCTATTCTTCTGTATTTTGCACTTATCGAGGCCGAATTCCATTCCTATGTCCTTGGAGAATGTCTCTGTTATACTGATGAGTTGTCGGAGTTGGGTGATTGTTGGCGCGTATAGCTTGATGTCATCTACGTACATGAGGTGGGAGACTTTATGTAGGTTTCTCTTGTCTTTCTTCAGCATGTATCCGTATTTACTTGTGTTCAGCATCCTTGACAAGGGGTTTAATGCCAAGCAGAACCACTGGGGGCTTAAGTGCTTAGTCCATTGTTTTATGCTGCTGTAGGAATAGGATGATGAGGGCTTCCCTTTGTATATGCTGAGTATTTCAAGGAGCCACGAGTGTGGAACAGAGTCGAAAGCCTTCTTGTAGTCTATGTATGCGGTATTGAGATTTCGCTTCTGTTTTTTGGCTTGTTCCAGGATAACTGAGTCGATGGTTAGCTGCTCTTTACATCCCAGAGTCCTTTTCTGGCATCCCTTTTGTTCTTCGGTCATTAAGTTGTTGCTTTCGCTGTGCCGGCTTATTTTTTCAGAGATGCACCCCGTGAGTATCTTGTACAGGGTGTTAAGGCACGTAATGGGTCGGTATTTCGCTGGGTTACTGGTATCCTGGTCCTTCGGTAGGAGGTAAGTTATTCCCTTGCAGAGGAATTCAGGCATTTTGCTGGGGTCTTCAATTATCGCCGTAAGTTCCTTGGCTAATGGGCCATGGGCGCTGGTAAATTTCTTGTACCAGAAGTTGTGTATGCCGTCAATACCGGGTGCTTTCCAGTTGTGCGTACGTTGGATTACCTGCTGGAGTTCCGACAAATGCAGACACTGTCATGTGGCATCGGCAACAATCCAACACGTGATGACAGGATGCGAGATCCTCGCACAATTAAACTGCAAACATAGACATGACCAAATGGCAAAAATAGTCCACCAGAAATTGGCAGCGAATGCTGGTTTTCTGATAAAGAAATGCCCATATTACAAATATGAACTACAGACAGTGCTTGAGAACGAAACACACTTTACTGAGATAGAGCAATCATAACGGAAAAGACAGTCCCACATAACCGTCCTGACATAACCCTTGTCTATAAATTGGATAAGACCACGTACCTAATCGGCATAGCAGCACCCAACACCAATAACATACAGGCAACCTACAAAACGAAAATCACCAGGTACCAAGACTTCAAACATAAAGTACGAGGCGTATGGAGTATTGAAAAATCTTTATCATCCCGTTAGTCATCTCAGCAACAGGGATAGTACCAAAGACGCTTGGACGAATTTGGATGTATTCAACATTGACTCAAACACCTGCATAGAACTGCAAAAAGCCACAATCCTAAACAAGTGTCACATTGTCAGTAAGTTTTTGGATATGGTACATTAAGAAATGGTGTGAGAGGCTTGGAAACATGGCCCTCTGCCCGTCCTAAAGCCTGTTTCCGCTAATAATGGGCGAGGAAAATTTTTTTTCATACAGACACACACACATACACACACACACACACATATATATATATATATATATATACGAGGCGTTGAAAACAACAGTTGTATAAGTCCCAAAAATTAATTTTTTGAGTTAAGTCCATGGAAGTACCCTCTGGGGTTGCCTTGTTGCCTGCAACACTAGTATATGACCATAGTGTAATAAGTTGTTGCAGGATAGCACCACGTTACTGTGGGTCAAAACGAAACTAGCGGTCCGATTGGACGCAAATCCCTTTCGTATTTCATTTTAAACAAAAATGGGCTTGTACTATTTTGTTTTCAAGGCCTCACACACACACGCATATATGTATGCGTGTATATATATATATATATATATATCAAAATGTGTTCAAGAAACCTACCTTTTATATTCATCTTATTTTTGCAAGGAGAAGGGAATATATTTGTCAATGGACGCTTTGTTCAGAGAGATGTAATATGTATGGAGATGGGTAGTCCGAAATCCGTTGTCTATTTCCAAAAAAATATTCTGCATTCTTTGGAGGAACAACGTATTCGCCCATTTTGCCCAGAAGTGTCTAAAAGTTTTTTGTCTAAATTATTCTTAGTATATTCTTCAATGTTTTTGCTTGCATCTGTCTTCATAATTTATTTTCGTTTTGAGAACAACATATAGTTTTGAAATTTTATTTTTATATGTTTTGGCCTGAAAAAAGGACCGTCCTTTGCAGACTTAGAATTCAATGAATTTAAGAAACATATCTTTTTAAGTTCTTTATACCGCAATCAATTTAAGTAAAGTTGAAGCAGTGTATTTATTTTATATTTTTTTTTATCCTTAATTCGAAATTTTTACAATAAAAATAAGGTACAGAATAAACACATTGATAGGCGCAGTAAAACCTTTGAATAATAGGTAATTTTTATAGGTTTCGGCTCTATTAATATTTTCGAAGGTTACCGGTGTTTAGAGAGAACCGTTGATGAAAGAGAATACAACTAAAAAAGAGGGAAAGGTGGTCGCTGAAAGTGGCGCTGTAATCCATGACTATTAAAAGGAGTATTTCTGTATATTATATACAGTAAAATTTCTGAATAACGGACACCTTGGTATTTGAGAATTTGTCAATTTTTCAAAGGTGTCCATTAGTTGGGAATGTTACGTTAAAGCATAGCAAGCATTGGACTGGAAATTGGAAAGGCATTCATCATGAAAATATGTATGCTATGCAATAACATCCCCAAATAACAGGCACATCTGAATATATTCATATGTAGCTTCTGCAACCCCTATGATCGTGTAAATACAGTCCAATGAACGAAAAATATCAAAATTTGAGAATTTAATATGCTTAAAACTTTCGACTCAGCTACATTTCTCATGGAACACTCAGCAAAATTTTGCTTTAAGATGATCCAATCTTGGACGCTATCGGACGTTCATAGGACTTCCGTTGTAGGATGACCCAAAAAAAAGACGTGAATAGAACGTCCTAAGGAAGTCCCATAACGATGTCCTCAGTACTTCCTAAGGGTGTGCGAAGAACATCCATTATTATTTGAATCAAATACGAATATTTTCGAAGTCCTCGAGACTTCTCCAGGACGATCTTTGCTATGTGGGTGGGAAGTAAAAAGCAATGTTTAGGATGAAAATTATGCATTATTTCCCTAAAATCTTGGTATCGTTTGATATCATTTTTAAAAATATTGAAGTGTATTTTTCGATCCGAAGTGTTTTTTCTCGACGTATTTGCATTTTCAAACGTAAGTACTTTTCCATTTTTACGGACATAGTGCCATTTTTGAGAGTAAAAATTAAAAACCATAGGTTAAATTTCGTTTTTCTGTAGAATCCAAATATACAATAAAAAGTGAGGACTTCCCATTTAGAATTTCAAAATTTCTCCACCCCTTCAAATTAGTAGGAGGTGGAGGAGGTTAAATTTGGCATCAATGGATAGTTTTTAAAAGTATTCAACACGTATTTTTTATTATTCGATTCGATGTGTATTTTTTAAGATATTTCGGGTTTGTCGGAATTTTGGGACACACTGTGTATGCAAACACACATTTTTATTTTTATTTATTTAAATAAATTACTTGTAAAGCAGCTTCTTTATTGATGCTGCATCAAGTATATATATATATATATATATATATATATATATATATATAATTTCGGAGAGGTAGGTATTAATTAACATAGAGTTTTCAAAATTATTGGGGTGGGGCTGCTAAGCACATATTCTGTACATTTATACGTTGCAATACATATATATATCAAATTTGTATTGCAAAACAATTAGGATGCTCTAATATGTATGATGAAATGACTTCGGCCTTTACAAACCTTTATCGGTGTTTCAATTTAAAGTAGTCAATAATAAAGTGAGCTTTTAACTACTAAGAATACAAAATTTTACGTTTCTGCATATATCTTAAACTAAATATTGGAGGATCTTACAAATTTGCATAATTTTTTGAAGCTTTTTCAGAAATTCATTGGAAGAGAGTTTAAAATTTGGTTTAAAAATGCAGCGTGAAATAATTGCAAATGAGCCGACACTTTTGAATTGGAGTTCATTTAAAATTCCCGCTAAAATTTCATTTACAGTGAATGTCATTAGAATATGGTACTCTCATCTAGGAAGATAGATGAACTAGCTTTAAGGAAAATAAGATGCGGAGAGGAATTGGGAAGAAGGAGAGTACAGGAGAGAGCGTAAGACAAGGCACTTCGAAGAGAGCGAGAGACAGAGACTGAAATAAAGAAAGAGAGAGATACGCGGTTAGAGAAATGCCTGAGGTTAAGTAGTTCTCTTTTGGAGAGTTTCCACTCTCAATGCTGGGTAAGCATTTCGTAAGATCACCAACCTCATTCTTACAGGAGGTGAGACGCGCATTCTTCTGGGAGAAATTTTTCAAGTACATTCTTACAGCTGGTGATCCGTTTGAAAGATTTTCTATCCTAACTCTCTTTTTATCGTTAGTTTTGCTTTAGGGAAACGATTATCAACCTCGCTTCTAGATAAGCTCTATTCCATCATCTTTAAGTCCATCTCCGGAGAAAGGGCAAACGAAGTTTAAAATATTTCAGAAATGGAGAATTCCTTTTAATCAGATAATATTTGGAACTTGAAAGTTAAGTCCGAAACACAAAAGTAGGGACAGCTAAATATTTTCTTATAGATTATGAATGATATGTAGGATAAAGTAGAACGATGCTCGATTAGAGTCAGCCATTTTAATCCGCAGATGGAGGGCTTTGCACAAATGAATGTTAGATTTTAGCGTATAGCGATTGAATTTATCTCCATTGTATAGTGTTCTTTACAAAAGAAGCCATAATTTTAAATGTTAGAAGATAACTAGTCGTATTATTTTCATTCCCAACTGACAGTCTTTTGTATTATAAATGGATAAATGAATATTGCATGAAAATTTTTAAGATAAACAATTAATGCGCTGAAAAATACATTTAATATGTAGCTAAAGTGCTTGATATTTATACCAAAAATGTCAAGATCTGAAAAAATGAACAAAACTGATTTATCTTTAATTTATAGCACAAAGTTCTATTGCAGGAGGGTGGAAAAATATAGCTGAAAGTATACAACAAACAGTGGCATATCCGCTGTCGAATTCTTATATATGGAATTTCTTATATATGGAAATTCTTATATATGGAAATTCTTATATACGGAATACATATTACCTAAATATTCAAATAAAGAAAATAATATAAGTGAAAACAAATTAAAGACGTGTGTTTAATAATACAAAATATATTAAAACTTTATGTGATAATATGCAGTGCAAACATTCGCTAAAGCGATCACACTAAATATCGTAATCACTTTTTGAACATTAAATATTTTTAACATTTACCGCTGACATTTTAAAAAGGTCTTAATGGTATTGGATATTGTAAAGTAAATCACTGTTAGCTATTGAACAACCTTTGTGGGGTTTAAAATTTTTAAACGTATTCAAATAACTGGATATGAATAAAAATTTTATACACTTTTAAAATATTAAAATTAATTTTGAAGATATAGCAAGTTGCAAAAGGATTTTTTTAGCTTCAGAAAATTTTAAAAGAAAACAAAACTCTGTAGTTTTCTCCACTCTTTCACAGAAAAAAAAATTAATAAATTTTTTCTTCCGTTTTCTTTCAACCAATTTTGATTCCGTCAAGTTCTTCCTATCAAGACATATACACACACACACACACACACATATATATATATCAACAACTTAATGGCGGAAGAACAAAAGGGATGCCAGAAAGGGACTCTGGGATGTAAAGAGCAGCTTACCATCGACTCAGTTATCCTGGAACAAGCAAGAAAACAAAAGCGAAAACTCAACACCGCATACATAGACTACAAGAAGGCTTTCGACTCTGTTCCGCACTCGTGGCTCCTTGAAATACTCAGCATATACAAAGTGCATCCCTCAATCATCCGATTCCTACAGAGCAGCATGAAACAATGGAGAACCCGGTTACAGCTAAACACGCCAGACAGTAAAATAGAAACGGCCGAGATCCCCATCCGCCGCGGAATCTTTCAAGGAGACGCACTAAGCCCCCAGTGGTTCTGCTTGGCGTTAAACCCCTTGTCAAGGATGCTGAACGCAAGTAAATACGGATACATGCTGAAGAAAGACAAGAGAAACCTACATAAAGTCTCCCACCTCATGTACGTAGATGACATCAAGCTATACGCGCCAACAATCACCCAACTCCGACAACTCATCAGTATAACAGAGACATTCTCCAAGGACATAGGAATGGAATTCGGCCTCGATAAGTGCAAAATACAGAAGAATAGCAAAGAAGATTTACCAGGCATCGAACTCGAAGACGGGAGACTAGTGAAGACCTTGGACGAGGATAATGCAAAAACGGCAACAGGAGCACAAGAAAGTCAAGGTCCAGCTCACGCAAGCATTCCAAGAAAGACTTAGAAGCATTGTGAAGACGAAACTGAGCGGGAAGAACACCACGCAAGCCATTAACGCATATGCGGTACCAGTGCTCACCTACTCCTTCGGGATCATCAAATGGTCCAACACTGAACTAGAACAACTCCAGCGGAAAATGAGAACCATCCAGAGAAGAGCCGGACAACTACACCCTGCAACGGCAATTGAACGGCAAACACTACCCCGGGAAGAAGGAGGACGCGGACAAGCGGACCTCAAAGACTTACATGACAAGCAGATCCAGAGCATGAGGCAATACTTCCAGTTGAAGAGTCCCCGATCGCCACTCATCCAAGCCATAATACAAGCAGATGCAAATTACACGCCACTAAACCTGTGTAGTACCGAAGAGCGTGTCCTCGAAACAGCCAACGAACAGAAACTGAGAACTTGGGCCGGAAAACCATTACATGGCAGGCACTACAATGACCTGCAACAACCACACGTTGACAAAAAGGCATCAAATTCTTGGCTGGCCAAAGGCACTCTCCAGCCAGAGACAGAAGGATTCATGCTAGCCATCCAAGACCAAGTGATCGCAACAAGGAACAATCAGAAATTCATCCAGAGAAAAGACATAGAAAGCGACAAATGCAGACACTGTCATGCGGCATCGGAGACAATCCAACACGTGATGGCAGGATGCAAGATCCTTGCGCAGTCAGACTACAAACATAGACACGATCAAGTAGCGAAAATAGTCCACCAGAAATTGGCAGCGAATGCTGGCTTTCTGACAGAAAAATGTCCGTACTACAAATATGAGCCAGAGACCGTGCATGAGAACGAAACACACAAGCTTTACTGGGATAGAGCAATCATAACAGACAAGACAGTCCCACATAACCGTCCTGACATAACCCTCGTCGATAAATCGAATAAGACCACGTACTTAATCGACATAGCAGTACCCAACACCAATAACATACAGACAACCTACACAACGAAAATCACCAAGTACCAAGATCTCAGACATGAAGTATGTGACATATGGGGTATGGAAAAGATCTTCATCATCCCGTTAGTCATCTCAGCAACAGGGATAGTACCAAAAACGCTTGCGACGAATTTGGAGATACTCAACATTGACCCAAACACCTACATTGAAATACAAAAAGCCACAATCCTAAACACGTGTCACATTGTCAGGAAGTTTCTAGACATGGCACATTAAGAAGTGATGTAAAAAGAGGCTTGGGAACATGGCGCTCTGCCCGTCCCAAAGCCTGTTTCCGCCAAGAATGGGCGAGGAAAACTTTTATATATATATATATATATATTATATTACGCATAGTCTCAAAAATTATATACAAGCAATTTATCATGATGTGATCTATAGCAGGTAGTGCAGAAGGACTTCAGGTACATATAACTTAAGGTTTACCGTCAGTGCGGTGACGCAATGCTGGCACGTAAGTGAGGCACATCGGTGTCATAGAGCTCAACTTGAGGCGGGGTAAAACTGAAGGCGTGATCAGTTCCAGCTACATATTTTATTTTAGAACTCATTAATTTTTTTCTTGCACACTATATTCTTATATATTATTTTCTTATATGTATTGTATATTATGTACGAGTGTAATATTGAAAAACATTTATTGCTTAATTTTATGTGCAATTCGCCTATTTGCGGCAGCAGTTTGATTGGGTCAAAGTGCCCTAGTCCCGATGCGTCCCGTTTAAGCAGACTCAACTGTATATCCTCAATTCACATTATATGTTATTTTATCACTGTTGCATATTCGTTGTTTTTAACAAACGTGGAAAAGCTTCACTCGTCTGCAGCAATTAGTTATAACTAAAGATATTAAGCTCGTTCTTATTTCATTCCACGGACTATTCCCTATGTACTATAATAACAATAGGTCTTCTATATTCCACATGCGCAGAGATTTTTCAGATGCTATAATTCCCTGTTCATCCACTATAATTCCCTGTTCAAATTCCATTAGATAACGTCATTTTCCAGTATGCCATTGATGATATATTGAGTAATAATAAAATATTAAGCTTTTCTCACCTCCATCTCATGTGGTATAAATGTATGATACGTAACACGGTTAAATGATAGGCTCTTTACATAAATAGATTACTGGTTGAGTAAGTTCGACATCTTAAAAAACTTGTAATTTTATTTAGGATAATATAATTGAGAGATTAAAATATCAAAGTTTCTTCCCTTCCCTTCCCTTTTCGCACAATGGATTTCAGGAATAAGAATTGAAGAAACACGGCAATTTCATCCAGTTAAAATAATATTTATAAATGCTTTCAATGTTTAGAATAATTCAT
The DNA here is from genome assembly GCA_006491805.2 of Dysdera silvatica. Taxonomy (NCBI): domain Eukaryota; kingdom Metazoa; phylum Arthropoda; class Arachnida; order Araneae; family Dysderidae; genus Dysdera; species Dysdera silvatica. The sequence goes on along the minus strand of QLNU02015270.1, from coordinate 111,052,222 downwards.
TAATACATGCCAGGAAATAAAGTAATTCAAATACAACGTTAGATAAATTTAGTACGCCTTTCATGGCGGAGTTTTCAATGAGACGTGTTCACACTTTGATGATAAGTTGAGGACTGATTATTGTTTTAGAATTCAGAAGACAATTACACGTGCTGTTGACAAATATAAAAAGTGAAATTATAATTATACAAAACAATATATATATATCATCATCATATTCAACCATTATCTATCCACTGCTGGATGAAGGTCTCTCCAAATGCTTTCCACACAAGTCTATCCTGAGCAATTCGCTTCCACGTCACCCCAACCTGTTTTCTTATTTCATCCACCCATCTAGTTTGAGGACGTTTTCTAGGTCTTCGGTGGTCTCTTGGAATCCAGTTCAGAATTTCTGTTGTCCATCGTTGATCAGTTCTTCTTGCAATATGCCCAGCCCATCGCCATTTCAGCCCTTTTACTTTAACAATGATGTCCTCTACTCTAGTTTGCTCTCTCACCCAAGTGTTTCTTTTTCGATCTCTCCTAGTTATTCCAAGCATGCACCTCTCCATGCTCCTTTGCGTTGTCTGTAACTTTCGTATTGCTCCAACTGTTAGACTCCATGTCTCTGATCCATAAGAGAGGACTGGCAATACACACTGGTTGAAGACCTTTCTTTTTAGACACAAAGGCAATTTCCCCTTCAGGATAAAACTGTTTCTTCCAAATGCACTCCAGCCAAGTTTAATACGTCTGTTGAGTTCTTTCATAATGTTGCCATCCATTGAAATCAGCTGGCCAAGGTAAATATATGAATCAGCAATTTCTAGCTCAATGTTGTCAACTTGTATTTTTGTTTCCTCTACGAAATTATTGAACATGATCTTAGTTTTTTGTAGGTTCATCTTGAGTCCAACTTCTTTACTTCTAGTTGAGAGCTCCTGTACCATGTCTTGGAGTTCTGATGGGTTCGTTGAAAAAATAACAATGTCATCAGCAAACCGCAAATGATTTAAATATTCACCATTTATTTTTATTCCCTTGTTATTCCAATTTATCTGCTGAAAAATCATCTGTAAAGCTGAAGTAAAAAGTTTTGGAGAAATGGTATCTCCCTGCCTCACACCTTTACCAATTTTGATAGTTTTGGTATCTTTATGTAACCGAAATTTTGCACTTGCATTTTTATACACACGTTTCACCATGTCAATGTACACATCCTCAATGTCTGTTGATCTTAAAGAGTTGATGACTGCTGATGTTTTAATAGAGTCAAAGGCCTTCTCATAGTCAATAAATGCCACACACAATGGAAGTTCATATTCATGTGTTCTTTCAATTAATTCTCTTAATACTTGAATATGGTCCACTGTACTGAATCCACTTCGAAATCCAGCTTGTTCTCTTGGTTGAGCTGCATCTAATTTTTTCTGCAGGCGATGTGTTAGAACTTTTGTGAAGATTTTATAAATAGCAGGTAACAAGCTAATTGGTCGGTAATTTTTCAAATCCTCTTTATCACCTTTTTTATGCAAAAGAATTACTGTTGCAGAATCCCATTGGTTTGGTATGTTACCGCTGTTAAGACATTTGGTAAAGAATTTTGCAAGTATGTCTTCTACATATTCTCCAGCTTCTTTTAGGATATCTAATGTAATACCATCATCACCAGGGGCTCTTCCTTTCTTCATACTTTTTATTGCAAATGAAACTTCTTCTTTTAAGATTTTAGGAGCTGTTCCTTCGACTATTTCAATGTCTTCGTTTAATCCACTGTTACTTTCGTATAGATTTTTGTAGAATTCTTCAACTCTTCTAAGTATTTCTTCCCTATTTCTTGTTACGGTGCCATCCTCTCCTTTTAATGCAATGATGTGTTTCTTCCCAACAGATAAACTTCCTTTAACAACCCTAAGGCTCTTGTTATTTTCAATGGCTTTCCTTACTAGCTCACAGTTGAATTTTCTTATGTCTTCTTTCATGCTTTTGCGCAGAGTTTTACAAAGTTCTATGTACTCAATCCTGGAACTGGTATTTTGATTGTCCACCTTCATATCTCTTCGCCTTTTCATGAGCTGTTTCGTCTTCTCAGATAATTTGCTATTGTGCTTTTTACAGGTTACACCACCAATTTCCCCAGCAGTTTCAACTATTGTCTTAACAATGTTTTCATTTGCTTCTGAGATATCACTTTCATCAATAAGTCCTTCCAGTGCAGAAAAGCGATTTTTTAATTCCAACTTGAATGCCTCGGTATTTTCTTTTAATTTCTTTAAATCCACCCTCTTACTTACTTGTTTCCTAATGAGCTTCTGTCGTTCTAATTTAGTATTTAAGTGCACTTTACATCTCACCATTCGATGATCACTTCCAGTATTAAATCTGTTCAGTACACTGCAATCTTCAATAATTGATTTCTTGTTTGCCAGGATATAGTCAATTTCACTAGTTCCCCCATTTGGGTGTTTCCATGTCCATTTTCTTTGCGGTTTCTTCTTAAAAAATGAATTCATGATGCTAAGATTTTCAGCTTCTGCAAATTCGATGAGTTGATCGCCACGTTCATTCCTTTCCCCATATCCGTATTTACCAACCGATGTCTCTCCTTGTTCCTGTTGTCCAATTCTTGCATTGAAATCCCCCATGATGAGCTTGATATGTTGTTTCCCTTTGGTGTGTAACTCTTTGATTTCTTCATAAAATTCTTCAACCTCTTCGTCGGTATGGCTTGATGTTGGTGCATATACCTGTACTATTTGAAGTTGGTATCGCTGGGTTAGTTGAACAACGAGCCTCGCTGCTCGATCTGACGTGCTTTCGACTTCAAGAAGGTAGTCTTTAATTCTTTTGTTGATTAAGAAGCCAACACCACTTGTTCTTCCAGTTTCCGTTCCTCTATAATAAAACAAATGTCCACTTTTAAGTTCCACCAACTCTTCACCTTTTCTTCTAACTTCACTGAGTCCTACAATGTCCCATTTGATCTTGTCAAGTTCTTCTTCCAATTCCTGAAGTTTTGCTTCAGAAGCAAGGGATCGTCCATTAAACGTAGCCAAGGTCAATAACAAACGGCAGCCTGGGCCATTCCAGTGATTCTTAGCACCCCCTGCTTTCATGCCACACTGACCGCTGCCTTGATCAGGAGCACTCCAGCACCTGGAGACTAGGGGCCATGGTTTCTGGTGTGTCAACATAATGGAGGAATTAGCCATAATTTCACCACGCTGGCTAGACGGGTTGGTGAATTAGCCCTCGCCTGTAAAGTTAGATACCAGCAACCCTTTTGCAGGCCATATATATATATATATATATATATAATGTGGTCAGGGTAAGGAAAGTGGAAATATGTATATTTAGAAAATATCATATAAATGAAACAATTTGGCATTTTGCCAATTTTAGAAATTAAACTTATTAAGTTTGCTTTCCTTGCGTTTCTAAGTGGCAACAGTTAAGAAAGCCTGCGAAGTGAACATAGTGTTTCTATTGTGGGAGTCCACAGACTTTTTTGTGCTACGCGAAAAATGGATATTCCTGAGTGTTTCACTTTTAGTCAACCGGAATATATATATATATATATATATAATTATTATGCATTATTGTTATTGTTACTAGGCAAAATTAGCTTGATGCGCTCATCGACATGTTTATGTGGAAATGTATGTATGTGTTTGTCGAGTAATCCATTTGGCCTAGGAAGGCAAATCAAATACATATCATATCATGGAACCCGCATAAATTGCAGCTAGATTTCACAAGTAAAAACATTAAATTCCCAAGTGAAAAGAAAAGATCCCAGAAACCCAAAGTTGGGACTTTCCTATTACGTGTAAGATGCCCTAATAAAATAATAGAGAGATCCCGACAATCTCTTGCTCTTTTTTTTGCTCTTATGTTTATAGGTGATTTCTAAATTAGGGGCGTAACAATTCCAAAATTATGGGGAGTGGCTGAAGAATTTTTAAAAAGATCTAGTAATTCGGCGTTAAGAAAAGCTTGTT
>QLNU02015270.1:110984516-111048139 GCA_006491805.2 Dysdera silvatica | reverse complement strand
CAAACTCTTCGTATTAAAAAAAAATTGCAATAATTCATCTGAAACAGAAAATGCCTTTCGCAAGCTCAAAAGATCTCTAATGAAGAATCAAGTTCCAATTAATTTCTTTTTGTCTTTATTTGAAATAGCTTAAATCACTAGACTTACCCGCTCCCAAAATGGACAGTTCAACGCACATGTGGGTGTAGGGTTTAAAGCCTACTCTCCCTCTGAACTAATCTTGGTACTTGCCCACGTAAGACGTGTGCGGAGAAAGAAGTCGACAGCATTAAGGGAAATTATAATATAGGAAGAAGTGGACTGTTCTGAACTAAGTACGGACAGTGAAGTTAACTTTCCTTTAAAATTTTAAAACGGCCGCTTGCACTGACTTTCTTTCACCTGCACTGTTCATCACTGGTGTAACAGGTATTTATTTGCCTGTTTTGAAATCTAAATGTATAAATATATGGGTGATGTAATTAAACTATTTTAACTGCTATACAATCCAGTAATGTGTCATTGGGAGACGGGATGGTTACATTGGCAAATGCTGACTATCTATCAGAAACAAGCCACTATTCAGACCTTTAGCAAACGTGTTCCCTGATGAAGTGTTTGTTAGGGTCGTTGTATATTTTGTTAATATATATTGTTATCTTTTATATATAATATATGTTGTATTTGTATGGAAATTCGATAAGTTTTCTACAATTTCTAATGTAAGCATATATATAAAGAGAAATATATATAACATATACATACATAATATATATGGTTATATAATGATATATGTTTATATATTCTATGACAATACTGTATGTCATTATGATATGTCAGTATGTTTTAAAATTTTATTTTGAATTACTTTAAGGTATTTATGTGTGAGATCTACCCACAATTTGATGTGTTTGATTCTACTCAGTTTTATCTTCGTCTATTAGTATAACGGTAAATAATACCTTTATACACTTCTTTGTAATAATATCACCAATTTTTTCAGCAATATGATTTTTTTTTTCTTACTTACAATAGTTCATAATATAATACTTGCTCTGAAAATTCTATTCTTCATGTACAATTTTCATATGCTTCCTTATTTTACACGTATATTTTCTAATGTTGATTATTTGCAGCTGTAAGCGCATTATCATCTATAGACTGGATGTTAAAATTCCTATTAATTACAAACGAGGTTTTTCTACAAACTCTTTTTCAATGCTTTTACCATTCTAATTAGAATGTTTACCTATTATATATATACACATACACATATAAGTTGAAATAGAAATTTTTTGCACTTAATAAGTTGCTGATATTTGTATTAAAGGAAAAAAACTATTTAAATCAAACAATAAAGTAAACGTTTAAATTTTTACATAACGTTACAACGGCACTTGCGTTCGTATTCTGCACATTTTCTGAATCCAATTATATCTATCGTTGCCAAAATATAAAATGTTAAGTAATAATTATGTGCAACAAGTGCAAGACATTAAAGAAACAATTTAGTCTAGTAGCAATCTTAGAAACTCTTGAGTACACAGGTTGCGTTTCTTGGTCTCTTAAATGGTAGCAACCAGTAAAGCCAATAAAACAAACACGTATTATTTATATTGTGGAAGCCCACAAACGGATTAGTGGAACGCAAATTTAACTTAATAAAATTCTTTCAAACAATACAGAATTCCTATTGCTCTCACTCTACATTTTTTCCCTTTCAACTTCCTAAATACCCACAATTCCCTATTGCTTGGTGTATGCGCAAAGGTTTCGAATCAAATTAAGCGTGTTTTAAAGCACTGTGTGTCATTAGAAATTAAACAGACGGAATATTGTTTTAAAGCATCGTCAAGTATAATAAAATGTTTCCAGGGTTTTAATTTCTCAAATGCTTCGTTTTAAATTAAATTTCAAACATGCATTCATGATTGTTCGAGAAACACCAAACTATTCTCAACAGCAATGTTTCTGGAAGTCTAAAACTCAACTATAAACTTTAAATTCTTGTTTATACAATTAAATCAACTTATTTTACTACTCATAAAAACTCTATCATCCTAATAAAGAAAATTATCATTTCCTATGCTACTAGAGTATTCATAAAAATTTGTTCCATTACATTTTGTTTTATTCTATTTTATCGTACTCTATTCCGTTCATAAATGAGAAGGAAGCGCACGTGGATATGGTGAACAATGCCAAACTGTCATTTTCTGTTTGTATTTCTCTAACCCATTCTTCAACGATATAAAAATTAACTACAATTTTATACTTTTCATCCTTCGCTATCTCATTAATTTCGTATTACCCTTGGGAAAGAGTAGCATATGATAGATCCAATTAGTTGTTCGAAGGAAGAAAAGCTTGTCAGCTGTAGATTGAAAGTAAGATCCTGGTTAACGATTGCTCTGGCTAATGTTGCTTTTTTATCAGTATTTTTCCCATGATTTGAAGTTTGTTGTTTCGTCCTTTAGAATCCCAGAGGTCCGTTGCACCCAATTAATAAATATTTATATTTAAGGGGGATTAATCTGGTGACACTTTTCAAAAAACAATTATTTCTGAAAACATGTTTTCCAGTTCTTTCGATAAAAATTGAAGCATAATTGTAGTCAAAATATATAATCAAAAGTATTCTTTGTTAATTTGTTTGTTTTTTTAATTTAAAATATGTGGAAAACTCGAAAAACTAATATCTAGCATTTTTAATATGATGCAAAGTATTTTGACTTTTGATAAAACAAAATTTTTTTCTATGAATAATGATATAAAGAAAAGATTGTCGTAACGAAATTTTCATTAGCTGATAAGAAAAAATATAAAAATTCGAAATTGACATTTTTCGCATTTAGGCGCCGTAATTAGTTTCATGAAAATTCACATTTTCTTTTATGTATATATTATAAATATATAAATATGGAAATTACGTGAAGTCAAATTAAAAAACAAACTATATCAACAACATCTCCTGGAAGTTTCTAACATTTATCTTAAACAGATTGTCCATTTGAAACATCTTCAAAACACATATATATCAAATGGAAATCGTAATATCGCAAAGATGGATAGATATGTAGACAGACAGACAGATAGACAGACTGACTAATTGACTGACTGACTGACTGATTGATTGATTGATTGATTGATTGATCGAGAAAACGCATTTAAAGTTCTTCGTGTACAAAATTGACTAGTGTTTCAACTTTTCAATAATTGCCATTTTGGGCAATCCAAATGTCCGAGAAATATGACTATTGAATTTAGAAGAATCTACGATTTTTTACAGGCTAAATAAATCGAATTTTGGTCTAAAAATTGTAACAATGGCTTAAATTGGCTTCGAAGTTCGTCCTGCTCACTTCCTTCAAATCGGGCGTTTGTCTGTGAGATACATTGACCCAGCTCTCATTGAATTTTTTACCTCTTAGAATAAACAATTAATTAAATAATTTGATCTTTCTCTCTCGAAGCAATTGGAAACATGTCAAAAGCCATATTTTATTATAATATGAACCAGTTGCAGTTTAAAGCATGATGTGAATATGAGAGGAATTCGTATCTTTCAGATATGATTTATGTTCTTATGAAACTTTCAGGACGTCCGTTCTCAAGAGCTTGAATATGACGCCCTGTAAGGTTTTAAAGGATTTGCTTCTATGTGTCGTCTGTTTTTCACTATTTGCATTAGAAGATACACTGGCGTGAGGTGTACTAGCGACAAAGATGTACTGGCGAAGGGTAGTCATTTGTAGATCTCTTGATTGGCGAAAATTCTAGAGATAAATTTAGTGTTTATGGTAACCTATCCAAAATCATGCTAAATCACGCCAAATTTTGCGCCGAATACCAGTTTTTCTCTTCGTTTCCCTGATTTAACTTGCCAAGCAAATTTTCTTGGCGAGAGATGTATTAGCGAAAAAGTATACTGGCGAAAAGTGTGTTAACTACAAAGTCATACATGTGTCACGGACTGGATTATTATTTTGACATCCTATTAAATAAGCTAGGCTTAGGTTTTGTAAAAAAATCTTTCTTTAATTAGTTTCTTGGTCCTATAGTTGACTGCCCTGATAAAACCCTTTCCTTAGTCCTGATCTATATCTGCATAAATAGTGCTCCAGTGTGATTCCAATCCTATATTTTTCATATTCACTATAAAATTTCACCATTTAATGATAATTAGGCCCTGTAATGGTCGCACATTCGCCTAGAGTACCGTTTACCACTGGAATTGAACGCTTATTGACAAGCTGTTCACTGCAGTCCAGAAATTGGTTCGCTAGGCCTTGAGAGGGTTCCTTGGAATGAATAGGATACGGCGCAGCATGGCTTTTGCTGTGCTACTCCGTCAAACAAATGAATAATAAGGTAATAACTTTATTTTCATCGGAGGTACAGGAATACCATTTCGTGACTTTTAACATTCATATGTAATTCTATGTGATCTCCCTTAGTTGGATCATAAATAATTTTTGTGGGTTTTACTATGATTATGAATTCCTAATTATTAATTACCAATTACGAATTACCAGTTTATCGTAACCTATATACGGTAATTCAAAACGTTTGTTTACCAATTTGCCTTTGGAGCTAGCTAAAAAATTCAAAACTAATTTTCAACTAGAAATGCGTTGGAAATTTGTTTTTTCATGCAATTATGAGGTTTTAGCTAACTTTAAAAAAATATCACATTTCCTAATTTTAATATGTGTTAGTTAATAATTAATTAAATTTTCTTAAGCGTAAATTTAAAAAAAAAATTTAATTGGATTTTTGCCAATTTCGCATCCGAATGCCTTTTTTTATAATACTTTTGGTTTTATGACTTTACTTTAAGATTGCGCATATAAATGCAAATTAGGAGGGCACGCATTTATGTCTTAATAATCCCAATTGTGAAGGATCTCAATAGAAAAACCGCAGATAAAAATAATAATAAAATAATAGTTCCGTAAGATGACATTTTTGCAAAACTTAGAAATTTTGTTAATTGGATTTTTAAAATTGTGAGCTACGTGCAAATTTCTCTTCCATTAAAATGATAAAAGAGACACTTACGAAGAAAAATTGAGATTAAAATTTAACTGAATTTCAAAACAAACAATACTGGTATGAAACCATTATACTGAATAGAGGACAACAGAAAATTAATTAAACGAAATTTATTTACAGAAATGCGATATCAGTTACGATATTTGAAATGGAATCGTAAAAGGAATGATAATTAATTTAATACTTTAAATTACTTTTTTGATTTTTTTTTTCAATTCTATAAAATGGAAATTGAATTTCAAAATAGTCTCGTTTAGTCCCATCTTAACCATGGGTTACATTCTGAAATAAGAAATTTTTTTGCAATTTGTAAAAAAGTGTCGTTTTCTCCTTTAATTGTCCAATAGCAACGAAGCATCAGCGCATAAACTTATCAAATTGGGGTTGTATTAGGAGGAAGTATTTTACTTCGGAGTTTAGAAAATCTTTATACTGATCAGAATACATTTTATAACAATTAGAGACAATGTGTCATATTAGTGAGACAATTAATTAACCAGTATTACTAATTGTATTTTGTACTAATTAGATATTATTAATACCTATAAGAAAACATATTTAGAGTCACAGCTCATTTTATGCTAATTACCAACTATTTTGCAATTATATTAAATAAAATTTTATACTAATCAGGGACTATATTTCATACTAACTAAATTCTACGTACTATAATCAAACACTACATATTATACTAACTAGATTCTCTGTATTAATCAGAGATTATATTACACAGAATCCGGTTGGTATCACAGTTTTTTATTGTAGTACATAGAACCTAGTTGGTGTAAAATATAGTCATTAATCATAGAGCATAAATAAATAAATAAATAAATAAATAAATAAATAAATAAATAAATAAATAAATAAATAAAGAGATAATAAAATCTTGTAAGTATGAAATAACCTCAGTGACTACAGATACTGCGTACTAATTGGTATTTACTTTTATAAACAATCAAAGGCTATTCTATGATAGTTGTTTCAGGGAATACATTTAATTATAATCAAAGGTTATTTTGAAATAATCAAAGGCTATTCCTAACTAGGCATGATCTGCATTTAGTGCTAGTTAGAGAAAACCCGAAGCAAGGAAAAAGCATATCTAATGTAAACTACACTATTTTGTTGCTATCGAGAAATTAATTTGACTTAAATCAGTGGCCGGAAATAGATGACTGTTCACATTCCAATTATAATTTATGCAACCCACAAAGTTCTAATCTTTCACCATCAGCAGTGTGAAGACTTCTATGTCAAATTCTCTTCTTCTGATTTCACACTGCATTCCTTATTCATCAAATGCGACTTCAACTACGCTTGAATTTCAAAGCTATCCACATTTTTGTCTATCTTCATAGAAGAGTATAAGAATAGTATAAGAAATAAATTTATATTCAATCTGTATACAATTGTCATTGATACATCTCTTTCAAAAAAATTATTATAATGTTTTAATTGAAATTTGAGAGATTCAGGTGTCGTTGCTAACAACCAAAAAATCAAAGGTCGAATAGTTCTAAGCAGCTACGTTGAAACCTTAACGACAGAGAAAGTAAGAGAGAGAGGATTCTTATTCAGTGGTATCTGCAAATAAATAAAAAAATTGACTATTAAAGTAAGTTTTTTAATGTAGTTTATTCGAAAAATAAATTGAATTACATTACAAGTCACAAATTATATTTACTTATTTTTAATCTCAGGTGCCTAGTTTCTTGCTATTTAATGTCTTCGCATATGAAATATATAACAGGTTATATTTAGTCAGCGTCTCATTATTTTTTATATTTCTATTTTCTTGTTTATAATGTTTCCAAATCCGTGAATCAGTATGCTTTCAACACATTTTTTAATTACACAAATAAATGTAAAAATCTTTATATTTATTATTTTATTATTTGTTATTCAGACTTATATTAAAAATTATAAATAAATAAATGAGTGAAGATTTTTCCTCAGAGGGCAATAATTGTGATTAAAAATTTCATATATATTAAAACTTACTTATCCCATATATATTTTAATAATCGGTTCATGTTTTCATCACAACATTTCGAAGGCATACATCGTACAAGAATTTTATTCATTTCTTAGGAGATTCTAGTATTTTAAACGCACATGCGATCGAACCTCTCCCCCTTCCTGTAAGGTAAGTGTTAAACTTTTTCTGAACGAGCAGTTGAACGAATGTATCTCATTATGGATGACACTCTGCACTCAAAGTTTTATTTGGTTCACGAAATTTCCTTTTTTTTCATACGTGCTCCAAGGCCTAAATGTATCCCTAGGGGAAAAAGAGCAGAGTGGCTGACTTAAAAACACGAACCAAAAAACGAAATCTGCCGTGAAAGAACAGACGTTTTTCGTGATCAGTATGTCCAAAGCTTAAATTTCGGTACCGCCCGGAATTTCTCCAGAACGATTTCAGCTAATTTGTGAGTGAAAAAATTGCTCCTACTATTTCAAAATTTTTTCTTTCAATTTGATCAATGGAAATTGTATGATTGAAGATCTGCTTAGGATTTTTGTTCTTAATCGATACAAGAATCCATCAAAACACGTTTCTTATTTCTCATATATGGACAGGCGATTACACCGAGATATCATCCTAATTGTTACGCTTCCTTCTTGATGATATCCTTGTTTAAGATATTATTCTTCTTGAAGGTATTCTTCTTTTCGAAGATATTCTTCTTCTTGTTAAAGATATTCTTCTTCTTGAAGGTATTCTTCTTTTGGAAGATATTCTTCTTCTTGTTAAAGATATTCTTCTTCTTGAAGGTATTCTTCTTTTGGAAGATATTCTTCTTCTTTTGGAAGATATTCTTCTTCTTGTTAAAGATATTCTTCTTCTTGTTAAAGATATTCTTCTTCTTGAAGATATTCTTCTTCTTGAAGATATTCTTCTTGTTAAAGATATTCTTCTTCTTGTTAAAGATATTCTTCTTCTTGAAGATATTCTTCTTGTTAAAGATATTCTTCTTATTAAACATATTCTTCTTGTTAAAGATAGTCTTTGTACAATAATCTTCTTGTTAAACATATTCTTCTTGATTATATATTCGTTTTAAAGATATTCTTCTTGATGATATTTTCTTAATTATATTCTTTTTGAAACTGTCCTTCTTGAAGATATTCTCTTTGATATTATTTAGCTTTTCGTGGCTGCCGAAATATAGTAATATTTCATTGGATTTTATGTTAGACATGGACATATATTTACGTATTGCTAATAAATAAGAATATTAATTGCCTAAACTGAATGATGTAATTACTTCTCATAATTTTCATTGCAAATGACAACAGCTCTATGAATATATTACGGGAAACGCAACTGATGATGGACAAATGAATTGCCCTTTCCAGAAAGAGCCTCGTGTAGTAATTGACTATAAGGATAGATGCATTTTCATCCAAAAGCATGTAAAGAAATTTCACACAAATAGAAACAACATGTAAAATAACGGAAACAATTAACGTTTAAAATATTATTTTATCTACTTCAGCTACGACGCATGGTCATGTGGTGGTGGTGCAGTGGTATCGCGTTCACTTTGTCGTTAATCCGGGTTCGACTTCCAACGATTTAAAAAATTGCTTAGGGACTAACTGCTTACTGTAGTCCGGGGATTGGTTCTCTAGGTCATAATGGGTTTGAATTCCTCGGAAAAGGTCCACTGCCTTGCAGTGGCGAAATTGTAAATCATTGTTCTATTATGCCATCAAACAGAATTTGACACCTAATTATATCGTGGAACGCGTTGTGGTCTCAGCAAAATCCAGGATTTGTTTAATTGGTACCAGAGGTTCAAAGTCCTCGAAAAGCAATAGATTTAACAGCAAATTGGCCTTTGCTGTCCATGCGCCGTAAAAGCATGGAACACTTACTCTAAAAATTCAGTGCAATAATAATAATCGCCTATATTGTATACATGCCTTAATACATGCCTCAGATGTCTATATGCCTCAGTTTCGAAATGAACTTTTTAAGTGTTTGTGAAATGTAATATTTCAGCCACTTCACAACGATCCCCCCCCCCTCCATTTTTCGACCAAATCTTGACCGCTAATGAGGGGTTTCACTCTACTTCGATTTCCTCAAAAATGGTTTAACAGTCTTGTCATTAAAATGAGAAATCGCTATGAGGGACATAAAACTTCATATAGATAATTCATGTGCATAAAGAAGTTTCAGGACTTTCCAGTGGAGCATTTTTCTATATGCTTCTCGCGTACTTATCTGCAGACTTCGTGCACTTTTAAAAATTGTTCTAACATTCATTGTGCACCATTTAGAATACCTGTCATTGAATTTTCATAAGAAGTTAACTCACCATATATGGATTACTTAGGATTTCTGTGAATTACATTTCTAGTTTAAGATCATCTTTTAATTTCTATCACAAAGGTATGAATTTGAAAAGAATGTCCTTCAAAGTTTTGTAATTCCCCGGGAGAATGGAAAATTATTATTTTTTTAGTAAGAAATATGACGTCTAATCTAACTCCTCCTACTCCCTACCTATAGATAAGAATCCTAAATAATCTGTACAACGTCTTACTCATCTAAACATCAGCACATACAAGTATATGTATTTACAGGGGAGGGTCAATATAAAACAATAGATCTTAAATAAAAAAATCACAGAACTCGACGACCATGAAAGCAATTTCTAGGGAATTTTTATTGATAGAGAAAATTCCAATAAAAAGCATTAAATCATCATTCTGGCTTAGCAAATATCGTTGCAGAATCTATAGTATGAGCGACTGAACAACTAGAATTGAAGGTTCTCTATAATTTTTCCTTTTCTTCCTAGAAAATGTGTGGAAATTTCACTATGATCCGTCAGCACGTATTTCTCGAAAAGTCGAAAAACACATTTGCACCATCTAAATTTTTATATGAGGGTGTAATTTTAAGAATAGTCCGGCTTCACTTTTTGCAAATGTGGGATTAACAATAATTTTGGAATCATACAGAAATACTCTGTTTATTTTGAAACTTGTTGAAACGACAAGCAAAGGGCACCAAAAATTAAAAGCCGTTCCTAAAACTTCCTTTTTAATTTACTTTTAAATGACTATATCTCTAAACCGAGGTTTTACAAACTTTTTGGGCATCGGACCACTCGAAAATTTTTCACGGATCTCACGGACCAACGGTCTCAGCCCGTTTCGTAAAAAAGAAGTAATGAACCATGTAATTAGACATCAAAAATTTCCATAGTAATTTATTCTGGTCTCCCAATCTGTTCCGGTGAGTTTTCCTGATTTCGGAAAAAATCTACTTTTTTTTTAAATTCTGGAATTTGTTTTTATTCCAAACAGTTGTCGGCGGACCTGATTATGGCCCGCGGGCCATATGCCAGACAACCCTTCTCTAAATTGATGAAAACGGATATTAAAATAACGCTTTTATGTCGTCCTATGGAAAGAAAGTTTGATAAGCCAAAATGTAATTTTATAGGTCAGCTCCTATTCACTGTAATCTCTCACAAAAGCATCGTTTTAACTAACATATCTGTTTAACGACGGCAATTTGCGGTCCGGGCAAACATTCGTAGAATTCCTCACATTTTGATTAACGACAATTTCTGTTTAACGACGGTATGTTGGGTTCTGGGCAAATATTTCGTAGTATTACTCACATTTGATTAACGGCCATTTCTGTTTAACGATGGCATTTTGAGGCCCCGGCAAATATTTCGTAGAATTACATACATTCCAGTTACCGACTATTTCTGTTTAACGACAGCATTTTGCGGTCCGAGCAAATACTCCATAGAATTACGTCTATTTCGATTAACATCTTTTTCCGTTTAACGCCGGCATTTCGCGGTCCGGGCAAATGCTTTATAGAATTAAGCACATTCCGGTTAACTACTATTTCTGTTTAACAACGGTATTTTGCGGTCCTAGAAAATACTTCGTACAATTACGGACATTCCGATTAACATCTCCTTCTGTTTAACGACGTTTTTACCGCTAGGAAAGCCGTTATTGGGAGAATTTAATGCACAAAAGAATATTTCCGGATGGTAATGCAGAGCAGCGAAAAACAAGGTTGTACAAAAGAAGAAATGAGGCGTTAGTACAGGTTCACGCCGTAGCCAGCAGCCGAATGAGAATGGGTCTGCTTTAATGAGCGTTTAGTTTAAATTAATTTCTTGTAATTTTTGTTAGCCATTTCTATCCCTTTTGTTATTTTCTCAAAAACAAATATTAAATACAAATATTTTATGCGAAAGACAAGTACTTGACTATGTCTTAATCGTTGGCCCCACATTAATGCTTTAAAAAGTACAACGAATCACTTAGGGGATGACAAAGATCATAGAACACTGATCCCGAAAACGGATCACAGGTGTATACGCATTTAAGAAATCTTATTTACAAGAAGAAATTAAATATAATTTACAAGAAGAAGAAGCATTTAAAAATCCGCTGCCTCTTGCGCCCTGGGTGCAAGAGGCAGTATTGTTAATTGCAATTTATTTACCTTAGAATTCTGTCAATCAACTTTCCCAGAGAAGGCGCCCGCCACTCTTTTTTGGTAAATCTGAAATTCTGGAAAATTACGTAAAACAACCTCCGACCTTCAAGGCCGGATCCAGGCAGGGGGCGTGCGTCCCCTGCCTGGAATAATAATGCCACCCCCCGAAAATAATAAATTTACTTTAAAAATGATTATTTTGAAATAAAAAGTACTTAAAACTAAACTTACAAGTGGAATCCGCCCCTGCCCCCTACCCCACTATCCAAAAAATCCAAAACAATTTCGTCAAATAAACTAAATTTATTTATAAAAATATCGTTATTATATCTTATAATAATGCACATAAGGTAGGCTAATCATAAATGTCACCACTTCATTACCCTCCGTAATTTTTCGTCGCCTTTGAAGGGGCAGAACGGCAAATCTTTTTGTTGCTAGTGCGGCGGGAGGCCCATGGGCGTAGCTAACTTCGAATTCTGGGGGCTAACTTTATCCTTTGGGGGCTGACCCATTTTTTGTTGAAGGCTAAATCGTATACCTCAATGCTTAGAAGAAATTTTCTTGGGGGTTAGCCCCCTAGTTACGCCAATGGAGGGGGGCCAAAAATCGTTGTGCCCAGGGCTCCTCGTACCCTAAATCCGGCCCTGATTATTGCATACGCATAAATAAAAATAACTTTATATATAATAGGTAACTGGTTAACAATTCAGAAGAATATGATTTATGTATATAAAGGTGGATGATATGGAAGGCGACATGAATATATAAGCTAACTTTGTCAGAGGTTGAATGAGGATTTGACAAAACCATAAACATCAATTAGCAATGGCTTAAACACCGTAGCGTTGCATTTCAAAAATCGTGGGGGCTCAATTGACTTTAAAGATTATGCGATGCGGTCTTAGAAAAAATAATGTATTTTGATAACCAGTGCGGGGGGGGCTTGAGCATTTTGAGCCCTTCCCTTCTCCACGCCACAGCTTAAACATACAAATAAATCTAATTAACGATTTTCAACCGACTTTTCCAATTCATTCATGTTGTCAACTAACGATCTAACGACGTTGTTAACCTGTAGTTAACCGACTTTATCAACCAAATTCTGGGATGTCAAATTTATTGGGAGAACAGGTGACAAGATATAGGTTAATTCCGGGAGAGAGAGATGACCCCCTTTTTAAGACTTGCTATATTCGTTCTTTACAGTAGTATTGGTGAAAAAATGGCACCATAGTATCCTGAAACTATTTTCTAAAAATGTCTATCAGTATAAATGCCCGAGACACTTAAACAAGTTTACTATTAATTTAGAAAAAAAAATGCAAGTTGTCCCTTTATCCCATACCACTCCGGGTTAGATGGACCATGTGCTACGGGAGAGATGGACCTACTTAAAATTGAAACAGGAATGAGACTAAACATTAGTAATAAAAATTGATAATTGAATATTATAATCACAACTTTTTTTAACTTTATTATTTAAATTTGTTAATTTCAGATTTTCTCCACCCACACAGGCAAGGGCGGATCCAGGATATTACTATCGGGGCGGTTTCGGGAGCCTTTAGGGGAAAATGTTTAGTATTGGACAGTTAAATAATTTAGGTTAATGTCGTTACATTACAAGCCTTCCTTTATATTCACGAAAATATTTAATTCCCATTTAAATGAAATTATGTTATAGCTGGGCTTTTCTTTAATTAAACTATATGGTTTAGGGCAGACTATAGTCGAGTATGACAGACAGATAACCTAGTAAAGGAGACATACGCAATAACCAAAACGATAATTTACAATGTAATTAATAGAATAAGTTTAAATTTAAACTACAAAAACATCGTAATTATTTTACTTTTTTATAATAAGCAACTTTTTAAAAAACTTGAAGTTTATAGTGCAAAGTCGAGCCATCTTGGTTTCTTTGAAAATTTGTCAATCACTTTATTTACATCAATATGAATGTCTCTGTGGGTGTGTATTAAAAGTCTCTTCTGTCATCCGCGTTCGAAGCCAAGTTTAACGGCGCTTCAAGGATAAAAAACTACGTTCTGCTGAAGTAACCCTTACTGAAAACGTAGTTTGAAGGTCGAGAAGCTTGAAGATTCGTGAAAAAACGTTTGAATAGCATTTTTCCAAGACTTGGAGACTTTGGACGCCAATGTAATACTTTTGTTTATTACAGTCATAAAAATAGCACATAAAATATTCTATATCAACTTTGCCTTTTTCCTATGTAATTCTTACACGTGTGGACGATCGCGCTCCCCGTTCTTTTCTGGATCTACATAGGTCACATTTATTGGCATATTTGGTGCAGTTCTCATGTAAACAACGGCAACATATAGTACGTCGTATCCAGACTTCACTGCTAGTAGTTGCATTGTAGTTCTCATTACACCCTGCACATTCATTTTCATTCCAATCGTCTAGGTCATTATCGCTAGGCCTATCATCGTATACAACACCACTATTCGAGCATCCGTCCAAAACTAATGAGTTGTTGCTGTCTCTTAGTTTGGCTGTCGGTATCTTAGGTTTAGGCAAATTAATCTTTCGACTTGGCCCACTCAGTTTTGCCTTCTTGACTTTTTGGTTATTTATATTCTCTTCCGAATTCAGCATTTCTGAAATACTTGCTGCCTTATCCAGCAAAGTAGCTTTCTTTTTCAAAGTCTGAATTGAAGACGTAGTGTTCAGTAGATTAGTTTGTGTTGCTTCATCACCTTTATTGCCTGAGCTAATTTTTTTCGGTACAGATGTAGTATAGGTCCACTTTTTGCTGTTCCTGGCAACCTCCTTTCCTACAGTTGGGGTATCTAGAATGTTCTGTTCTAGCGCCCTAGAGTCAGCGTCCTTGTTTTCTGCTTTTATTCTGTTCATTTCATTATCCCGACTTTTCATTTTCAAGACGTGCCTTGGATCTCGGTTACATTGCCTTTTGGATTTTCTTTGGGGATTTTAAAATACTTTGCAGCTTCATTGATCCCCATGATATTTGTTATTGCGTCAACAGCCTTCCGCAAATCGTCTCCATTCCTAATTTCTTTAGTAGACTCCACTTTCCTTTTATATGTTGTTAGCATTTCTCTGGAAAAAAATATAGGTTATATGATCTATTTTGTGCGACAGTCCGTTTTCTCAATATCAAATATACAGAAGGTCCTATTATAAACACACCTATCAAATTATTATTATAAATATAAAATTATTAATCATTTGTCGAAAAAAATAAAATTTTAACTATATAAAACCTGGTCCATCTCTACCGATTACCAGTGAGAGATAGACTAGGCAGCCATTGCGTCCATTTTGGCCACGTTAACATTACGGTTCATTAAAACTATTGATTATCATGACTTGCACTTCATGTGAGACGCTGGTTCAAGAATATTATTAGATAACTTATATACGCCTTACGGTCCAAATAATACAAAAACATTTGACTCACCTGATTTTTACTATGCAGCTTTTTCGCTCAACTATTTGAGCAAAGACGATAAAAACAACGCACCGTAAGATTCACACCCGCCCTTACAAAATGGCACTGCCACCAGTACCATCTAGCCGCCGGTTCCAAAAAATAAATGAGTGGTCCATCTCACCCGTTTGTCCATCTCTCCCGGAATTACCCTGCATTAAATAATTAAAGCGCGGATATTTGCAACAAGTCATTATTTACGGCATTGAGACTTGAGCAGAAAAATAACTGATTTTATTATGTTTAGGACGAATAACACGAAGAGTTAAAAATAAAACATAGATTTCATAAAATAAAGACAAGCATATAAAAGGAAAACAAACTAAACAGCGGATAAAAAGAAACGCGAAAATAAATAAAATTTACTAGAAAATTTGAAAGGATTTCTTCTTTTATACTTGTTTTGTCTAGATTTTCCATCGAAATCATTACACGAAATAAAACAGCAAACAAAAATTGCTTTGAACACGAAATCAACGTCTGCAATTGACATGCGACAAACTTCGTGTGAAGATCTCTTCCTTTCTTGTTAAGAAGTGTGTTTACTATTACGCTCTTTTTTAAAATCTCTTTCTATATAAAATAATAAATCAATTTGTGATTATTCTCTCTTTCTCTTTTGTGAACGATTAATAATTAATACTTACAAAACATCTTAATTAAATTATAAAATTCCAGATATGTTTAGAAATAAAATATAAATATTGCTCTCAAAATTGGCATTTGTTGTTCATCTTGCTAAAGAATATAGTCAATAAACTGGAAGAGAGCTAATTCTACTTTGTCCAAGAATATTCAATACAAATGCAGAAGATTTACAAAAACTTCGAATTTTTTATGGGACAAGGGATTGTCCCTTCCACCCCGTTTATATATTTTTTATCTTATTGAAGAATATGTTTAGTAAATTTCATTTATATATATATATATATATATAAAATATGGTGAGATATCTCTCTTAATTGCTACTTTGTCCAAGAAATGAAAGCACAGATTCAGAAGATGTAAGAAAATATTCAAAGTTATTTTTAACAGGAGTGTTCTCCCTTACATTCATGGGAGTTTTAGAATATTTTATTTTTCCTTTCTGACAATTTATTTCGATAGGTCAGAGTTTTCACGTTTTAAAGTTTCTTTTAAATTTCTTTTTTTTTTTCATAAGGCACAAATGACAATTTCCAAAACAGATCAGCATTACAATATTACATTTTAATATTTCTTTAAAGCTCGAAACCACTTATTTTAGGTTATTCATTCTTGAAAGCTATTGAAGTTCATTAAAAGCTATTGAAATTCATTAAAAGCTATTGAAGTTCATTAAAAGCTATTGAAATTCATTAAAAGCTATTTATATTTACCTTTTATATTTGATCTAGCCTTCTATAGGTGAAGTTAATGAGGAACAAATTAATTAGCATATTCAAAAATGAAGAAGAATGAATATAAAATTTATATTTTAAAACAGCCTTAGAAATTTAGTTAATATTAAAATTTTAAAATTTTTCTGCAAATATCAATAACTACGAAGGGTAATGAATAGTTAAATACAGTATATCAAGAAGAAACTTTTGAATTTATGGTAGTATTCGAATCATCTTCCATCCATACAAACTGGACCCTGATGAATTCTACCACTGATGAAGAAAAATAAATACTCTAATCATACTTCTAATCATCCATTGAAGATAATTCTCCAATTTAGAAAGAAAAAATAAAAATACAGAAAGAACCATTTTTTTCTCTTCTAAATTACAAGAAACAAATTACAGGAAAATTACAGCGCAATACGGAAGCCTTGAGAATCGGAAAGGGCTCTCATCTCTTCTTACAAAGAGAGTACACGAGGTGAGAATCGAAAAGGTGTTCAATTTTTAGTTTAATAATAAAGTATAGACGTTTCAATAAGAAACTAAAAAAAAAAATTCACCTAAATCCCCCATGGAGAGTGGGAGAGTTATATCTCCATCAAATTTCGTAACAAAAGATTATTTTCCCCAAATTTGACTTGATGCGCTTTTTATTAACCGCAGGAATGGCAAGATGGTTTTGAAGCGATGTTGCCAAAAGAGAATTAATAAAGAATTATTCATTCGCAATAAAAATATTATCGATTTTGATTCGTAAGAATTTATGCATGTATTTGAAAAAAATATTTATTATTAGTGGATAGATGTCACGTTTTAGTTATATAAAACCATTTATTTCGCTTTAAAAAAATAATATACATACTTGGCTTTATTACAGATATGCCTACTTGACTTTATTAAAAACATACCTACTTGGCTTTATTAAAAGTTAAAAATGTGTATGAAAATGAACAAGAAAATACAAAAAACAAATTGGGTTTGAACAATGACTGCAACTAATAAACGAGGGATTTTCACAATTTAATGTGTAACATGAATTTTTGGAAAAAGTGAAATACACTTGTTTGACATTACGAAATGTGTTTGGTTTGAGAAAGGGGTACTTGCTATCATGCCAATCATATTTATTCATGTCACTGAACGTTAGAGCTGATAATTGGCTGTGTAATAATGAATGTAATTTTTTTTATGATATTTCTTTCGTGTAAATTAATGTCATAAAAATGATGAAGTACAATATATCGTGTGACAGTTTTGTGAAATATTTCCACTGCCTGAAAAAATACACATCGCAAGGTTGAATTAATGCAGCGGTGCTTGCAGGTATATATAATAATTCAAGAGATGATTTATCTCCAAATTACATTTTTCCCCTTCCCCTTACTCATTTTTCTGTCCTGTCCAGCAATTTAATAAAATTACGCCATTTTGATCTATTAATTGGGGTTTTATTATTTCTTTTAGAAATAATTCATAAATATCTGTGGAAGATTTCCCACTTTTTGTGCATGTAAGTACTACGTTTGGTGGTTGGCTGAATAATTTCTGTACACTGAAGACAAAAGTACCTGTTTTTTCTTGATATATGAGTAAAAATTTTGGTAAGACTGTACCATTTATTACTGGTTGTACTGTATACGAATGTGAAACTGCATTACTATCCTGAATAACACCGTAAATGTGTTGAACGCCTTTTGAAGAAAGGGTACATAATGGTGTCAATTCTTTAGCAAAGCATGTTTAATCCCTATTAAAAATACAATTGCACGAATAATTTTGCATTTTTTCATAGGCTTGAAGTGGAAATGCAATGGCTGCATTTTCTATTTGTTCGTCATTTTGTAATTCTACTTTCATAACGAGTTTAGTAATTTTTAGTCCAACTATACCAAATTTCTTTTTTAAAAGACGCCAATAAACCATAAGATAATATAAAATTTGGAAAAATTATTTTTTTTCGAAACATCAAGAACCCAAATTTGCAGATTAAGGTCATGCACTGGAACTCCATTGAACTTGGCATTTAAAAATTAATCGTGCACTTGTGTTTTAATAGTATTTAGCTATTGAATTCTGTTCCCCATATTAGCAAGGTATATTTTCATTCTATAAATTTGTGATAGTGTTAAATTGTCATTTCCAAAACGATCTTGAATTGAGTATAGACCGTCGACGTCCTGAAGCCGTCCAGGAGTAAGCTACAACTTTTTTTTATATATTCTAATGAATATAACGATAAACCACATGCAACATTTCCAGGTGTTGATTTGTCATATGAGAAATCGAACCATCGACAATCTTCATTGTTATTAACAGGTTTTTCACAATAAAGATCAAAATTAAAATCGTTAATAACTTCGAAATTGTTAGATTCGGCAATGGTTTCAGCAAAAGCAATAATTTTATTTGCTATATTAATTTCCATTTCAGATAAAATTATATTTATTAATACACAACCAATTATCAGCTCCAACGTTCAGTGACGTGATTAAATATGCTTGGTATAAGAGCACATAACCAGTTCTCAAACCAAATACATTTCGCAATGTCAAACAATGGTGTTTCACTTTTTCCAAAAATTCATGTTACGCACTAAATTATGAAAATCCCTCATTTATCAATTAGTTGCAGTCATTGTTCAAGCCCAATTTCTTTTTTTTTTCTTTTTTTTTTCATTTTCATATACATTTTTAATTTTTAATAAAGCCAAGTATGTATATTTTTAATAAAGCCAAGTAGGCATATTTTTAATAAAGCCAAGTATGTATATTATTTTTTAAAGCAAAATAAAAGCTTTTTATAACTAAAACGAGACATCTATCGACTAATATTACAGTTCTAAATATTTTTGCAAATACATGCATAAATTCTTATGAAATCAATAATATTTTTATCTCGAATGAAGGATTGTTTATTAATTCTTCCTTTTTTGGCCACATCAATTCAAAAATATCTCGCCATTCCTACTGTTAATAAAAAACACATCAAGCCAAATTTGCTGAAAATAACCTTTTCTCGCCAAATTTGATGCTCCCCCTTTTGGGGGATTTAGGTAATATTTTTCTTTTGGTTTTTTCTTGAAACGTTTATACTTTATTATAAAACTAAAATGAAGCACATTTTCGATTCCCGATTCATGTACTCCCCTTGTTATAAAATTTCACTTTTGTGTCGTATTTTTGAGCTTGCCTCGACCTCCTGTTTATTTAACCCTTTGCACTCCAGGCTATTTAGCCAAAGGAATTCAAAGCCATATACTGAATGTCGCTCCAGCGGAGCCTGTGGAGTGCAAAGGTTTAAAATACGTTAGGACGTCGCGTCACGCCTTGCCGAAGGGGAATTGCATAAACTAAAATACAAGGTTAGTGTTGAGTGTCATTGCATAATGAGAATCATTCACACACGTGTTCACACATTCCTTTTCAAACGTGCCCTGCGGTGGCGCAGTGTGGTAACGCGTTCTCCTATTGCGCGGCTAATCCGGGTTCGACTCCCAGCAGTGCAAAAAGAACGCTTACTCAGAGATCTCATAAAGATCGCACTGCTCACTGTAGTCCGGGGTTTGGTTCCCTAGGCCTTAAGAGGTTCGGATTCCTCGGAAAACAGTAGGTCCCGGCGCAGCATGACCACTGTAGTCTTTGAGCCGTAAAACCAAAAACCAAAAAATAGACTTTTTAAACGCTTGTATCCATTAAGAAATAGATGAGCCATTCTTTTTTCGGCCAAGATTATTTAAAACGTTGACAGTGGGAACTTTTTCTCAGTACACAAGAATTGTATTGGAGCAAGTAAATTTCGATATAAAATGACATTTCCATCATTATTAATTTTTAATAATACATTTATTCTTATACTGTGACAAAATATGAAGGTACATAATATGATTGAATGTGTATAGCAATTTGGCCTGTCAGTCTACTACCCGCAGTTTAAAACAAACCCAAAACGAAACGACTTTACAAATTAATTTCGCTGAAAACATATAGATTAAAATGAATTTGAAATTTGATGCTAGAAAATTAAAAAAAATATTCTTGTTATTTATGGAAGACTTAATTATGATTTCAAATCAGGAAATAAATTTAATTTAATTCGTTATCCGCTATATTTGTTTATAGAAGACGATTTCACATTTTCTTAATTTACGTTTACTTCATTTAATTAACTTTATATTCCAATGTTCATCTTAATTTTGATGAAAGTAATTAGGTTGATGTAAATCGCGAAATTTACATAAAAATTAAATCGCATGATCCGTATTTTTCCAAGTTTCATCTTGCAAACAAAATAATTATTATTTTGTATGACAATCAAATGTTTTCGAATAAATTATTAAAACCAAGCTTTCCCCTCACACCTTTCGCTTAATTTAAAACTTACCTAATTTTTAACGAATATCTGTTTAAAAATATTATATGATTAAAAAGCATTCGAAATTAATATTTTCGTGATGTCAAGTAAAATATATATGTACTGTGGTAAGGCTCTGTGGGTTTGCTTGGCTTTTATATTAGGCAGTTAAAGACTTCGAATAGCGGCTTGCCAGTATGTCGCCAATGGAAATTATTCGTATAGAAATAATTACTTCTCATCTTATTTAATATATTTATTTAAAGCACTTTGCTTCAATATTAGCGTACTGCTAACTTGATACGAATCTTGGTTACAATGGTAACGTAATAATAAGAGGAATATTAATTTAGAGGTTGGCCATTTTGACGTCTGGCCTCCCTGAAAGCTCCGACGCTTCTTTTCACTTTTTCCCACGAGAACCCTCGTTACGTCACATCCAATGGCTACATACCAATTTGGCGGGAACTGCTGGCCAATTAGAGATTTTCGTAATTAACGTACATTTTTTTCCCGCGCGTGTGTGTGTGTGTTCTTGACGTGAGGAATAAGAGCAATCCGTAATGGCGATATTTGAAATACTAAAAATTGAGAAACGCGGCCGGACAATACATTAGTTTATTTTCCTTTGTGATTTTTAATTAAACTTGTATTTTAAATATATATTGCGTATTAAAATTAATGAGAAATTATAAAAATTTCTTTTAATAAGCTAAATCAATTATTAAATAAAAATTGTTACGAAACACAAAGTATTACCGTAACCTGAAAACAACCCAATGCTTATCTGCTTCCGGAGCAAATCAGTAAATAGTATTTTTAATAATTTTTTAGTAAAAATATCAAAATTATTAGAAATAATAGTTATAAGGCTGTTGTCAAGCGAATGTAATTATTATATGTGGCTATAAAATGCCATGATACCATTACCGAATAGCAAATTTCTCACCCATCATTGATTTTAAAGAACGCAATATAATTTTATAAACCTTCGTTAGTACATACAAAAGGTTTTAGCGCTGGTAATATAGAAAATAGATCACACAAGCTTTCGAACGCGTAAGCAGTAATATTTCATCAGGAGTTCTGCTGGTCATCCGGAAGCTTTGATGATCCATTTTCTACTTTACATGTCAAGTGAAGGCATTCTGCCTTCACTTGACAAAGGGAGCAGTTGGCTCCCGAAACGTCGTGTTTTTAAACCTTACGCCAGTGTCGAAATAACTGTTTGCTTATACAATATACAGAGGTTGAGTCCTTATTTTATAATAAGATAAGGAAATTATGAGATACTTAAAATCTATATATTTTAATCCATAATTTACGTTAAGAAAATTTTTATTAACGTTGAATATATTAACCTGCTTATATATTTAGATATTAAATATATTAATGAAATATATCAAAACATTTACGAATTTTAAGCCCCTTCTGTAGTTTTCAGCCACCCTGTAACTTTTAGAGCCCCCTCCCCGAAACAAACCTCTAGCTACGTGCCTTCTGACACCACTTGTTGTCTATTGACTTTGATTCGTGAATTTTTTTTTCGCATCGATTTTTATTTATGAACTATTATTCGACGTCGATTTTAATTTGTCACAAAATCGCAGAAGTTTGCCGTTTGCGATCTCTGGGCTTCGGATGTAGCCTTGGTAACTTGGAGAATACACCGCTGCTGTATATGCATCGCACCTCCAGAAAAGGGATCCTTCTATTTAAGGGACAAAATATCCGGTCCCATGGGTGTCCCCTATTAGTGGGGGACAGTTTACTTTAAATAATACTCTAACACGTTTTTCGTCATATTCTATTGACGAAGTTAGACAAAATTAAGTCACGTTCCAAGAGCTATATTTTACTAACATAATTGCGTAATTTTTCAGTCAAAAACAATAAATTACTTTATTTCATTCACAGTAATTAAAGAATGTTATGATGTAATTATCCTTGGTGATATTTATGTATAAATAAGAGTATAATTTTTATGTACTTTTTATAAAATTTTATCAAAACAACTCATTTTGCACTTTTCAAGATATCGGTTTTAATCACGGTTCAATGAAGCAATAGACATGTCGTGAAAGACGTGAGTTTCAATATCATTTAAAAATTATGAAGCCCAATTCTGATGCAAAAACCGTAGCGATTTAATTGAAAAAAAAAGAAGTATTTGAGAACATGGTACACCCACTTAAATCTATCTTGTTGGTTACTTCGTCATTTGCAGTTTTTCCTCTTTTCATAATATACAGTCGTCTGCTCAATTTAAATGGCCTTTAATAGGTTACGGAGAGAATAATTTACAAAGAAAAACAAGGCGAAAAATCAGTTGGAATGTGTTTTAAATGTCATAGTTAAATTTTAATCTCCGCTGGAGAAAAGTATTACCACACACAGTGTGTGCATACACATCCAGAAAAACCTAGGATTTATCAAATTATTATAGAATCTCCGCTCAAAATTTGAAAAGAAATGTGCTTCGGAAACTGAAGTCCTTAAATTTCTTGATTTTACTTTTTAGTAATTCGTTAAAGCATAGCTTACTTTTCGTTATTTATGGTTCGGAATGGATCTTTAAAAACACCATTAATTTTATTCGAAATATTCGCATGCAATAGAGAAGAGTTGGAATATTTTGGAAAATTAAAGGGAGTGGGGGGGGGGACGCAACCACACGAGAACAGCGAGAAAAGATTTAACTCCTTATGAAAGAGACGAGAAACCGCAGATTGCCTATTTCTTTCAAATCCATTTAAAACGAGGAGCTCTTGGATAAACTGTTATTTCTTCGAACTTAATTAGAATGTTTTCTAAAAATGTAAAATTCTTTTGCTTAAACAAATATTAAATACATGTAAAACCCTTTAGCATATACAGTTTAGTTGTGGATACTGAACCATTTTTCAATATTTTACGTTTTGAAAACAATTTCAAAATGGCAATAGTTAATTTTTAACTGATTTTAAAGTTAAAACCGACTTCAGGCAATTTATCGTTTCGGGTTTGATAAACGTTTTCTCCCTTCATTTTCCAAAAATACCATATATGTCGCGAGTCATCGAACCCACGTCTTCAAATAGTTTTCAAGTTCGCCAGTTTCACACGATCGTTGTAAATTTCGTTCACATGTCGTCGACCATTATAATATAGCTTATTTATCATCTCTCAGAATAGGGAGCCTACAGATCTATTTCATAAGAGACAAATACGGCGTGAGATTTAACTATAATTTAATTTAAAAGATCATATAAATGCAGGTAAAATTAGAACAACAATTTCATGTAAAGCACACATCATTTACTTTACAAATGAATCAATCAGAATAAATAAATAAATGAATGAATGCCCAGGTAAACACCGCGGAGTAGTAAGTACCCTTGAAATGGATATTACGGTGTTACCTCCCGTAAGGGGCATTTCCGAATAAGGGATACCTCTGTTTAAGGGGCATTTTGAAATAAGGGATACATCTAAGAGGCACTTACAAATAAGGGATACATCTACTTAAGAGGTACTTCCAAATAAGGGTACCTCTATTTAGCAGGTACTTCCAATTAAGGGTACCTCTATTTAAGAGGCACTTTCAAATAAGGGTACCTCTATTTAACAGGTACTACCAAATAAGGGTACCTCTATTTAAGAGGCACTTCCAAATATGGGATACCTCTATTTAAGGAACAGTTCCAAATAAGGGATACCTTTATTTAAGGCGTACTTCGAAGTAAGGGATACCTTTATTTAAGGGATAAACCCCTCTGGCCCCAAGTATATGTTAACGCACGTACTTGCAAGGATAGGATACCTCTAGTTAAGGGACAAAACGTCCGTTACCCTAGGTGTCCCCTATTGGAAAGTAATACTGTATATTGCGAAGCATGAAAGGAAAGGTACATTATTATTCCTCTCAGAAAATTGTAGTTTAATTTATATTATCTCTCTAACAACTTAGAAAAAATACGAAATAAATTTGTTATGCACGTAGAAAAGCAAAGTAGAGTAATATGTGTAATAAAGCTTTCGACAATAAAGCGATATGATTTCCTAATCGTCTATGTTTTCATCTACAGAAGAGGGTCTCGCAATCTATGCTTTCCGCTCTCTTCTGTTTTAAACTTATTTAATAGACGCTGAAAATACTTTTATTGATTGAATATAGTTTATTCGGCTACTGTTCACAATATATATATATATACATATATATATATACCTGTGGCGTATGTATCACACATTAAATAAATAAAATAGCATTTCTATTATTAACAAACTATTTGGATTATCTTTCCAAGAATATTAATTTTAAAGTGTTCGCAAAATTGGACGTTAATATTTGAAATAATATTCAGTTTGCATAACTAAACACCATAACATTAAGATGTCTCCCAAAACAGTTTCGTGTTTTATTGACAGGACATTCGTTAATCTTGAAATTGAAGCGAAATCAAGGATGTTAATTTCCACTCCGTGCTTTAATAAACTTTACAAAAACATTTAATCTTTAGCTACTAAAGCCATTTTATTTCCGGTAAGAAAAACCATCTAACGTCGTTCATCGATCCTTACTTTTATTAAGCAAACTCTTAAAAGCCAATTAAAGGAGTGAAAGGGATCTCATTTAAAAAATATAGGGAAAACCCGGGTTATATGCAGCATGCGGTATAGATTGCGCATCCCCCACCCCTCTGTTCTGAAATGGGCTGTGGGATGACATCGTAAAAAAAAAAAAGTGAGCCATTTAGTATTTGAAGCGTGTTTGGTAAAAACATCGTGTTCCTGTGCCTTTTTGTTTTTAAATTAACAAATATATACGGTGAGTTATGAAATATTTTCGTGTGCTATCCTATTTTGTATGTTACAGCTAAGACTTTAACGATGTCAGTGGATTCCCTGTTTGAGCGAAGCATAGTCTTAGTGTAGAGAGGTTTCATTGTTATTTCGCCATGTTTGAATTCAAGATCAGGAAGGCGTGGGGTGAGGCATCTATACCTTACAAATTGGTATACATGCCGCAGTTAAAATCAGGGACATATGCCGCGCGTATTCTTTCGGATGTTAATTTGAATTTTTTGAATTTTTTGTTATTTTGCGCCAAATGCCGTTAAATATAATCGCAAATCCTAGTCAAATGTCTCCAATTTAATTATAATTTTCTTTTCTTACAAATACATAAAAATATCATCAAAGTTTTCAAAAAATCCGCCAAATTCATAAAAAAGCTCTCCAAATTTCTTTCTTTCCACCGCTATTGTGACAGAAAGCATCGAATAAACATGCACTTGAGCCGAAAGCACAAGACCTTGCAGATCCACAATCATACACCAGTCAAGGTTTAATTTTACAGTATTAAATATGATTACAGAAAACAGTATCCAATATTTTGGTATCGTAATTTTGGTGATGGCAATATCAAGTTTCAAAGAAGTCACTTGGATAACTAAAACTTAGTTTCTGATTAATGTGCATCTAGCAGAAAAACACGTCATTAATTTTAATGAGTATTATTAGTTTTTTGTTCCCTTAATTACCAAATTAGTAAAATTTGAAACGATGAAGCGTGACTGATTCCCCTTAATGAGTACGAAACAAACACCTTAGTTATTAAAATTCCTCGTGAACAGCTCACGTTTATGAAAGTAAAACGCGTGAAATTTAATCTTTTTTACTAATAAATGAAATTGTTCTACATTGTAATATAAACAATATAACCAAAATATAGAACAAAATAATATAAGCATAATCAGCATATGAAAACAAACGTAATATTAACAATATAATCAACATGGGAAAAACAACGTAATAAAACAATATAACATATTAAACAACGTGATATTGTATAAACAACATAACCAACATAAAACAACATAACGTAAATAACAAAATATATAAAACGACGTAATGTAAACGAAATAAATAATAATATAAAACAACAACAAATATCAACTAGAGATGTATTATGTTCACTAAAGGGCGGGAAATTTCAAATAGTCCACACAGTACAGCAAAGCGAGATTCAAATAATACTTCAAATAATAATAATAAAAAAATAAAATAAAAATGAATAGTAAAAAAATAATAATTCAAATAATAATTCAAATAATGTTGCTCAAAGTGAGATTTAAATAATAATTCAAAAATAATAATGCAAATAATAATAATTCAAATAATAATAATAAATAATAATAATTCATTGAATAATAATAATAATTCATTGAATAATAATAATAATAATAATAATAATAATAATTCATTGAATAATAATAATAATTCATTGAATAATAATAATAATTCATTGAATAATAATAATTCAAGTAATAATAATTCAAATAATAATAATTCAAATAATAATAATTCAAATAATTCAGATAAACAGAAACAATAAATAGAAAGGCATTAGCTATTTTTTTGTAACCCCCCTCCCCCCCACACTGCGAGGGAAGTTTGTGAAGATGGTGGACCTGAACTCTGTGGACAAACAAAAAGGTGTAGTAAATGACGTCACTGTGATATCTAAACCGTTTGGAATTTTCCAAAGTACGGCTTTATTACATAGATATTACGGATCAAAATTCGTTGACTCCACATCCCGAATTTCGTTTTCGTTGTAAAAACATGGAAAAAATCATGTGTCAGGAAAACGTAATGACAGTTTCTCTGTCCTCAGATCATTTTAAGGTGTGTTTGAAAGAATGGTACATGTTCGGATACATTCAGGATACCAAACACAGGGTGGCATAAGAGTGTACAAACACTCATGCAAATAAAATATCGTTAGGTAAATGGTAACTCTATGGCCGTATACATGATATAGGTGAAGGGGCCAACTTGTTAAGATAGGTCTACATGGCCGACATTCTAAAGGCGACTGTCTTAAGGACGCCCGTTTTGTATTGACCCCTACGTGCTACTTCCCCTGTATACAGATATGTATAGCGAAGGACTGTCATATAGGAGCAAGAATTTATGTTTTTCGTGTTTACTGAAATACGGGTGGTCCTTAACCCTACCGATGAAATAAGAGGGGTGATAGTATGTACACGTCAAGACAAGAAATTTTCGTGTTTACTATTTAGTCAGTCAGAAAAAATAGTAAATTCGAAAAACGCACAGCATGTTGCAAGTTCTCCCCTTCGCCCATATCATGCATACAAACGTACAATTATCATTTACCAACAGGTATTTTATTTACGTAAGTGTTTGCACACACTTAGGCCCAGTATTTGGTAATCTTAATGTAACTGTACGTGTTCCGTTCTCTCAAACACGCCTTAAAATGTTCTGACGACAAATTAGCTGCCATTACGTGTTGCTGATGTACGATTTCTTTCATGTTTTTGCAAGGAAAACGAAATGCCGGAAGTGACGTCAGCAAATGTTGACTCTTAATATCTCTGTAACGGAACCCTCCTTTGGAAAGGTTCAAATGATTTGAGTATCACGATGACGTCATTCGGAGTTTAGGTCTACCTTGTATATATCAATATATGGAGTCGTAGGTCTGTAACTCGCCATTATAAATCTTTAATCCCCCTTATGAACATTCTGCATACGTCTATGATGTAACTCATTGATATTTTGCAGTTGGTTAAGCAGAACGGATATCTAGGTATAATTAATTTTTCACATATGTGCCACAAGTGATTTTATAAATCTGTAAACGGTTCAAGTGTCAAACGAGGCATATCTTTAACTCCCCTCTGATAGCACGCAGCGAAATGCAGGTCCAAAAAAAAAGTTTTAAAAGCAAGAGATTATTTCTATATCTTTGTGGATGACTACGAACTGTTGGCTCTAGAATATGAAGAAGAATATTTAAGGTGATATCGCGTTTATATTCCGTCAGTTTCCGAGAAAAGAAAATGGATTTTGAAGGTTTCTCCCACTGGTGGAAAAGAAAGTCTTATGAACTATCTTCAATCATTTTATCTTAATTGGCCGTCAATTAAGGCGAAAAAGAAGAAAAGTACTGGAGAAGAAAAATACGAAGAACCATTTTTTCCGTTACGTATTAGAAGAAATCGAAGCAAAGACGGAAAATTTTTGTTCGTTTATAAAGGATTAGGGCATCTTTGGGCATCGGATTTTTAGTCTCGTTAATCTGTATTTTTTTCAGTGTGAACACGTTTAGACGTTAGTCAAAAGAAAGACCTCTGGTGAAAAGGAAACACTTCTGGTCAAACGGAAACACTTCTGGTCAAAAAAAATTTCCGTAAACGTTCAAAACAAAGTGTTATTAATAATGGTAAAAATTTTTGCTCAAACATTCTTTTGGAATGAATTCAACACTTAGAAGATGAAGAGAGGAAAACTCATAGATCTTTTAAAATGCTGGTACCTCTTAAGAAAAGAATAAAATCGTTGAATGATGTGTGGTTTAGAACATTCGTGATAAAGGGAAAAGAAAAGCACCAAATAAGTTTCAATAGCGAACAGAGTTGCAAACATAATTATTTTTATTTTATTTTTCTGAAGAAATTATATGGTCTGATATTTTGAATTTAAAACAAAAGTAAATTGCATAGTTATGTCTCATTAAATATGAAATATGAGACTGGAAACAATGATTGTGAATCCCTTGAAGTAACACCAACTCTAGAGTTTCTCAAAATTAAATCTGGATCTGTGTTGTCTTAGGTACATGCAAAAATGAAACAATACAAGAATTTCAAATTAATGAATAATATAGATATATTGCAAACAATAGCAAAAACATATATAAAATGAAAAATGCAAAAAAAAGAAAGAAAAAGTGTTTGTGAGAGTTAAATAAAAAAAGTTTGATAGAATTAAAGTAAGAAAGAAAATCATTATAAAAAATAACAATTATGGTTAGTGCTATAAGGGTTGTATTTTCTTGATTTGCATTTTGTCTAATATATTCCCTAGTGGTTGTGTATTATAGTGGATGTTTGCTTTGTTGAATTTGATGATGCATGCCCTACACTATCTTGTTGAATATGAATTATGATAGGTGTTTGTTTTTCATATTTTGTTGTGCATATGC
Source organism: Dysdera silvatica (assembly GCA_006491805.2). Lineage (NCBI taxonomy): Eukaryota > Metazoa > Arthropoda > Arachnida > Araneae > Dysderidae > Dysdera > Dysdera silvatica. The sequence goes on along the minus strand of QLNU02015270.1, from coordinate 111,018,416 downwards.
TATAATAAGAATTGTTTTTTGTATATTTAATATTGTTGGATGCTCTATAGTTGATAAGTCCTGGTTTCTCTTTTATATTTGCCGTTAGTTATAGCTTTTCATGTTCTGTCTTTTGGCGCCTTTGGGCCTTGGGTATCTCGCTTTATACATGTAACAAATATGCTTTGCTTGCATTTTGCGACATATCTCCAGAAAAGGCGCCAAGCATGTAGTCTTGGAAAAGGCCCTGACGATGGTTCTAAGGCTGTATGCTTACGTTACATTATATATTTTTGAGTATATATATATATATATATTATTTTAGTGAATTGTTATTTTTTATATTTTTCCTCTTACTTTAATTCTATCAAACCTCTTTTATTTAACTCTTTCAAACGCTTTTGCTTTTTTTTTGGCATTTTTCATTTTATATATGCTTTTGCTAATTTTTGCATTATGTCTTGTCTATTACATAACAGTATCTCAAAGCGCGCTATACTTAGATAGTTTTACATAATTTTAAATTTATTTCTTCTATATTTTCCATTATTATATTTTTGTAAATTTAATTATCTATATATAACTTGTCTTTATATATTTATTTATTTATTTATTTATTTAGATATTCTCTAGTTATTCCAAGCATGGAGAGGTGCATTCTTGGAATAACTAGGAGAGATCGAAAAAGAAACGCTTGGGTGAGAGAGAAAACTATAGTACAGGACGTAATTGTTAAAGTGAAAAGGTATTTTGACGACTGAATTGGCGATGGACTGGGCATATCGCAAAAAGAACTGATCAACAATAGACAACTGAATTTCTTACCTCGATTCCAAGAGACCACCGAAGACCTAGAAAACGTCCTCAAACTAGATGGGTGGATGAAATAAGAAAACAGGTTGGGGTGACTTGGAAGAGAATTGCTCAGGATAGACTTGTGTGGAAAGCATTTGGAGAGACCTTCATCCAGCAGTGGATAAATAATGGTTGAATATGATGATGATAATACATATCTATAAAGTTTTTTCTAGTAAAATAAGATAACGAATAGTAAATAATGCAACTCAGTAAAATGAATGTAGAATTATTTTAATTTAAATAATATCTGAAATTTTTGAGAAAATGATCACTTTCACTGAAATGGAATAAAGCACCAGACCTAGCGATATATAAAATAGGTCAATAAACCAGTCTATTCTTTTATCATACATGGGCCAAATCATTCATTAATCCGTTCAACGCACGATCCAGAACAACTGTATTTTGCTCGTGTCAGTGGCGTGCGCAGAATATTCATAATTTTATAGTGCAAGTAATAGATTACGTTTATATAATTTCACAACGACAAGCCCCTGATTTTTACAAAGAATCATTGTTTTCATAATAGGTTGAAGAATAATTTTATTCGGTAAAATTTACTTTTGCTAGTCTTTATCGATCACTTAATACACAGAAGCCTTTTTTTCGATGACCAATAAAAATTCATCGGCTTTAAGAACCAAATACATATAAAGGAGAAAAGTTTCATGTTAGACGAACTTCCAAGCCTTCTTCGAATTGGTGAATCCTTCTGAAATAAATTGGCCAGTGGCTCTTGTCGATATTAACCCAAATTCACGGAGTGAAATGAAAACACAAAATCGTAATAGACATTGTTTTCTATCCTTAAGTAAGCTGGCCAGTTATGCTTACTCAGCCAAGATGAATAGAACTTCTGACTAATTATGATGAGGTTTTCCTTAATACAGCACTGGGGACTAGGCCTGAGCGATGTTACATTTTTGACGTCATGATATACATCGTCAGTCTAACATCGCGATACATCACGATGTTAACTATGGACGCGGTAAGCAGAAGGAAACGTACCTCCCTAACAAAAATAACATAGATTCGTACAGAAAAATGAGAACAAATTAGTGTTCAGAAAAATATTAATTATTCATGTTATTTTAACATACATAAAATATTGTTAATGCAGAAAAACATTCAGCCACAATCAAATATCCATTTCTTTGCCCTGCACTTCCATGTAACAATATTTTTTTTTTAAACATATAAAATATTTTATTACTTGGAATTTTTAATAATCTTTGGTTAGATCCAGTATTACGGTACCACCACCAGCAGTTTGGGTGATAACATACTGGGATTGGCTTCCCTTCTGTCTGGGTTACTAGTAACCCTTGCAATGGCTTCTTTCCAGATACTGTAGGTTGTTGTTGCAAATACACAGTAGACATTTACATAGGCATAGGGCTATATGGGCCTGTGGAACCCCAGCCCTTCAATGATTTGAAATAAATTACAATTTTATATATATATTGCAATGTATAAATGTTCATAATATGTGCTTAGCATCCCCTTCCCCAATAATTTTGAAAACTCCATGTTGATGGATACTTACATCTACGAAATTATAATCAGGAAGATGGGGGCTCCGGGCCCAACTCTACACGGCCCTGACATGGGGCATTTCAAGTGCCCTCATGTACACTCTCTGAATACGGATATCTCAGTCGTGGCTCCAATAGTACCTAGAAAAAGGATGGGGGCTCCTGCCCCACTCTACACGGCCCTGAAATGCGACATTACAAGTGCCCTCACGTTCAATCTCTAATTACATAATATCGTAATTATAGCCTCAATAGCAGTCTAGAAATAGTATGAGGCTCCGGCCCCCACCCGAAACGGCCTTGACATGCGGCATTGCAAGTGCCCTCACGTACAATCTCTGACTACGTAATATCGTAATCGTAGCCTCAATAGCAACCTAGAAACTGATGGGAACTCTTCGAGCATTTCGAGTTTCTAATTTGTCGAAATACAACGTTTCCTCAATTCTTATATCATCTCCTAAGGAAACGTACAGAAGTCTCAAAAGTGAGGTTCGTGAGCGTGCGCAGTGCACCATTTTGGAAGGCGCAATGCGAGTTACTAAGCGTCTACGGTTTGACGATGTCACGCCGCCGGTTCCGATGTTTCTTTGTGCGCATGCGCGGTTTTTTACAGTGTGAATCGTCGTAGGAAGACTTTAATTTGCATATAATTCTCAAAGGTTTTTTAACACCGTTATCCAAACTCCCCCAGTGAGGTTAGATTTCTTGACATAATTACAAATATCTGCAGTCAGAATTTGCATATCAACTATGTTTGATACTGAGTTTTGGTCTATTTTTACCTCTTGGAAAGCGTTTGGGGACAGCTCCCTACCACTGCTGTTGCTTACCTCAACAGCAGTCTCATTAGTGTTACCTAAGTTCTGGGAAATGTCGTTGGGAACGCCACTATTTCCAATTTTATTTTTAAAAAAAAAAAAATAATTTATCAGTGTCTGTTGACCTACAATTTTTTGTTTTCTATTCATCGTCGTTTAGTCACAATGCACTTCCTCGGTCCAACACTACTGACTAACTTTAATCACACTTAAAGAAGTCTATAACATATTTACGACGCATTTATTCATTTTTACGCTTTTTTACTGGATAAATTTAGCGTTGTTAATAAAAAGCTTAATAACAGTAAGCCTAAACTGTTTACCAATTTTTTGTTCAAAATCATGTGGCAATTATTTTTCGACTTGTTAGCCACGGGTCACTGTTCCCTCAGCCTCTTACGTGGGTGCACCACTGGCTCATGTGTCAATTAAAATTAACGTTAAATAATAGATACTTAAGTACATATCATCAATTATTGAACAAGATCAGGTTTCTTCATTCTTACGAAGACTACCTTTGACATTCTTTCATGGCTACACAATTTCAACAAGGACATGGTTCCTTCTGGAGAGATAATAACCCACCGCTGCCACCAAACAGTTACATGTTGCTTGATAAAAATCCAAATCATTCTGGATCCATCCAATCGATTATGGTAGAGCAGTCACAAAAATCCATTTGGGAAATTGTGGAATAAAATGTGAAGTGATCAATTTGGGAGGTATTAGAGAAATTCTACATTGTTAAATTTGATTGACAATTAACGAAGTTCCTGTGTTTTTGTGTTCAATAGGTGAAAGACGGTTATCATGCTGCATCAAGATTCACAGTTTTGGAGAAAAAGCCGAACCTCTGTCATTCAGGGAATTAAATCCCAGACCACGGGTCAGTAAAGCAACGGCAGATATTTGTTAACACTTGGATTTAAATTTACATTTTCTAGATGGTATACAAATGTTTTATTACTAAAAAGGAAACGCCCCGGAGCTGACACCCCGAATCTAACGAATTTAATTCAGCTTGATGTATACACAACAAAAACATTAATGTGTCATCTCCCCCTAGAAATCGAGAAATTAAATGCTAAGAAATAGTTAAAATAGCGGCAATTGCAACCTTTTTGGAAATATCTGGCGAGATAGCTGGTTGATCTAAAGAGGTGAAAAGCGAACTCGAGGATGTATTTTAAAAGTTTAAAATACTTCCCGTAGTGCAGTGATTGCGTTAACTTATTGGATTTAAATGTATTAGATTTTAAAGTAGCTGTAATTTTCCCTTTTTATTTATTTAATTGAAGTTATATATTCGTTTTATTGTATTTCTAAAAACGGTAGTATAAACTAATTTAATTTTTACAATCACATTGCAAGTTGCAATTCAGTTTGTGCATAAGAGAAGCATTTATTTTTATTTTAAAAATTCTGTCACAAAGTATCGCTTGCATTCTATTTACTCGTGTGAGGATAACATGGAACAGACTATAAATATATTTAATGTTGTTCAATTACTCTTAAAGAAAAGAAAAATTTTTCGGCCCCTTATGGGATCCGAACCCACGATCTCCCGATTTCCGGTCAGATGCTCTACCTACTAAGCTACAGGTGCACCTATTCCCTTCCTTACGAGTATATATGGCTTTCCATGGACATGTTCGCTGCTGGCGTGTCAGTGGTGTGACTACCGTTACTAAAGCGACAAGTCAAAGAAGCAAAAATATCAGATATGACCATCTAGATTTTGATATTATTAAAGCAACATTTTTTTTCATATTAGCTGATGATGTGGCAACAAAAGATGTTAAATTATTGCAAAGGAAAGAATGGTTTTCTGGCGCCCCGCCTTCATTGACTTGTCGCATTGGTAACGGTACGCAAAGCACTACCACACCAATAGCGAACTTGTCCATGGAAAGCCATATATATATACTCGTAAGGGAGAGAGTGGTTGCGCCTGTAGCTTAGTAGGTAGAGCACCTGACCGGCAATCAGGAGGTCGTGAGTTCGGGTCCCACCAGGCGCCGGAGAAATCATTCTTTTCTTTACGAGTTATTTAACATCTTTTGTTGCCACATCATCGGCTAATATGAAAAAATTGTTGCTTTAATATTTAATGTTGGGTTGATGCTTTTTAAGGAGTTTATGAAAGAAATTAGAAGGCTCCAAATGGCGATAAAATCTCTCTTCTCTCAATTCAAACTCAATTTTTATCAAATATTTTAGCGTTAATCTGAGAAGATAGCAACTGTTAGGTTTCTTATGATGTGTTCTTGTAACTGAATTAAATTCGTTAGATTCGGAATGTGAGCTCTGGGGGGATTTTCTTGTAAATATTACTTTAAAGCACAGAAATTCTGTGTGTGTGTGTTGAAGTACAGTCCCAAAGTTTTCAACGTTTTTTTACACTCCATGTTGTTACTGGTTGAACAGAATAAGAATGAAAAAGACGGCTAAAAATTTAACTTTGTATTCCCAAGAGAAGGTTTTAATGAATGCAGTAGATAGGAGTGAGTAGTCGATCAAATATTCAATTGAAAAGAATGATTACGGCCATGTAGTGATTTGTGAGCAAAAAGTGATGGCCAATTTGTCGTAATGTGTGTATAATAACTTACCTTTCAGTGAATATCATATTAGAGGATGTATAAAATAACTTGTCTATCAGTGAATATCATATTATAGGATGTATATAATAACTTGTCTTTCAGTGAATATAATATTATAGGATGTATATAATAACTTGTCTTTCAGTGAAAATCATATTATAGGGTGGATATAATAACTTGTCTTTCAGTGAATATCATATTATAGGATGGATATAATAACTTGTCTTTCAGTGAAAATCATATTATAGGGTGTATATAATAATTTGTCTTTCAGTGAATATCATATTATAGGGTGGATATAATAACTTGTCTTTCAGTGAATATCATATTATAGGGTGGATATAATAACTTGTCTTTCAGTGAATATCATATTATAGGGTGGATATAATAATTTGTCTTTCAGTGAATATCATATTATAGGGTGGATATAATAACTTGTCTTTCAGTGAATATCATATTATAGGGTGGATATAATAACTTGTCTTTCAGTGAATACCATATTATAGGATGCATATAGTAACTTGTCTTTCTAATGTATAGCCATCAGTTGAAAGTAAATCAAGCTCATAATTTGACTATTTTAAAATTCGTTCTCAATTATATGTTAATTTAAATAGAAAGGGAATATTGGAAACGAACGCATTTAATTGAACTCAAGAAATTAATTAGAAATATTTCATTTCAAAATTTTAAGATTTAAAGCTAATAAATAAATCGTCTTTAATTAATTTTTGTCCTTTTATTTCAAGGAAAAAGTTTCATGAACTTTCCTTACGTTTAAAATTTAAAAATCAATCATATTTTACAGTTAACCTTTAATTTTACATAAAATATACCAGTCGCAATTTTACAAATAAGCATTATAAATAACCGGTTAATCTAAATTCTTTTGTGAAAATTCTACTAAAGGAAAATATATTTTTTGAATTTTATACTTGGTATCCTTCACACTTAGGCTTATTACGAGTGCAGCCCTCATATGTCCGTCCAATTTGAAATTTTACGCGGACTTTAAGAAGGGATATTAAAAAATTCCATATAATTAAACATGCATTCAGATGTAAGCTACCTACACAAAGCCAATTAAGATTTACATTATATTTATGCTTGAACAATTTTAATTAACGTTAAGTTTAAACTCATGCTTTAGAATACAGAAATATGGTAATTTTTTAAATTAGCTACTTCTACATAATTCGAGGGAAAATAGTTTTCAGGAACGCATTGTTAGGTAGGATCTAATTTGTTGTTGTAAGTTTGCAAAGGAATTTAGTAAACATATAAACAAATACTTTGAATTAACAAGAACTTTGAGATGAACAATTCATTATTAAATTTAGTTGGGTCCAAATTTGCTACTATCAGTTTACAAAGCAAATTAGTAAACAACACGTGTGAATTAGCAAGAGCTTTTTGAAGTAAGCAATTTATTATTAAATTAATTTGGGACCTAATTTGTATCTAATAGTTTCTAAAGGAAATTAATAAACAAAGACTTTGAATTAACAAATGCTTCGATAAAACATTTATTACTGAAGTTGAGTGGTACCTAATTTACTGTGTATCAGTTTCTAAGATGGCTTATTAAACAAACGTTTCGAATTAACAAATGCTTTTATAAACAGATTATTATTAAAGTTTATTAGTACTAATCTGATGTTATAAATTTCTAAAGATTGACAAAATCAACGAATATTGTACACCAAAACTTATGCATGAAAGGACAATAGAAGGAAAACATTTGGATAATATTGATATCCAATATCACGAAAACAATAGAAATTTAAGAAGAAGCAACCAAATTAAGCTACGAGAGATTAGAACAAAATTTAGAGAAAGGAAATTGAATAAACAGCAATAGTGCTTCGAAACGAATTGCCAAATGATCTTAATATATATATATAATATAAAATTGTTTAAAAAGAAATTAATTGTATACTTATTAAACGGAGTTTGTGCGCCAGCGGATTAATAGGGTCCTCAGCCGGTTAAATTTTATAATTTTTACTGGGGACCCGTCACGTGGAAATAAAAATCGTCTTTTTTCCATACCTTGTGAAATTTGTTATTATTACAGTAAAACCTCTCTTAATGACCACCTCTATTCAGCGGCCATCCTACTTTAAAGACCGCCTTTTCTCCAAACGGATTTCTTACCATAGACCCAATGCTAAATTTACCTCCATTCAGAGATCAGCTCTTTGAGCGACCGCTTTTTCACTGAAACGACGGTGGTCACCTTAGGGAGGTTTTGCTGTATATTTAAATTGAAATTCAAGACTTGATGTAATTGTAACCCTTGTGACAAATAAACATTATTATTATGAAAGTAGTATATAATAAAAGCAAACAAAATACAAATTTTTATGGTGCAGTTATTTTAAAATCGTTATAAAAATGACGTCACTAATAGCTATTTCGATAGCATTAAACAGCTATCATCGTCAGAGCGGCTTCTGTTTACAGAAACCGCTCTGACGATGATAGCTGTTTAATGCTATCGAAATTCAGAGCGGCTTCTGTTTACAGAAACAGAAACAGCTCTGACGATGATAGTTGTTTAATGCTATCGAAATATCATTTAGCGACATTATTTTATAACGATTTTAAAATAACTGCACAACAAAAATTTGTACTTTGTTTGCTTTTACTGTTTAGTACAGTGTGTCGCCATTATACCTTTTATTAAAGGAGTATTTGAAAATGTGGTTTCATGCATTTTTTAACAGTTGTTGATCCACTGTATTTTAATGCTAGCGTTTTTTGGTATTTTTATGGTGCAAGAACAGTACAGGTCATAGTGTTCTCAGGTCTTACAATTTTCCAAGGAATCCACGCTTTTGTTTCCATGGAGATCAAACCCCGGATTTCGGTGGGCGGATAAACAACGGGCATTCGACTATAGAAATGGAAGTCGAATACAGGTTAATATTGGCGCAGTATAGCCCAGATGCTCTTGCGCCATAAAAAATCCAAACAAACAAACAGGATAATATCATGATAGCTGAATGCATTAAATTTGTACCATGCAGTAAAGTAGTAGACCGAAAAATTTCAGAGCAATTCGCACACTTCTTGAGGCATATGGAACCAATAACCGGACTACAGTGAATGTTAGTCAACAAGTGTTCGTGTTTTGGCTCAGTTGGGAGTCGAATCCGCATTAACAGCGCCCTATGTAAATGCGTTACCATTACGTAACTATAGAGACCAAATCCCTGGACTACAGTGAAGAGTTTGTCGGTGAATGTTCTTGTTTTGGAACAGTTGGGAGTCGAATCCAGATTAACAGCGCCGCAGGTAAACGCGTTACGGTTACGCAACTATAGGAAAATAATCCCCAGACTAGAGTTAACAGTTAGTCGGTAAGTGCTCTTGTTTTGGAACAGTTGGGAGTCGAATCCCGATTAACAGCACACTATGTAAACGCGTTACCGTTGCGCAACTATAGGAAAATAATCTCCTCACTACAGTTAACAGTTAGTCTGTGAGTGTTGTTGTTTCGGCGCATTTGGGAGTCGAATCCGGATTAACAGTGCCCCATATAACATCGTTACAATTGCGCAATCATAGGAAACTAATCTATGGAGTACAGTAGACACTCAGTCGACAAGTGTCCTTTTGGCGCAGTTGGTAGTCGAATCCAGATTAACAGCACCCTATGTAAACGTGTTACCATTGCAAAACCGTAGGATCTGTAATATTAACCAAAGCACCTACAACAACGTTTTTCAAACTTTGGTCGCTCACGGAGCATTCTAAATATTCCTTTATTTATCGCGGACCAGGGGGTATTTCTCCTCCCCCATTAAATAAATATATTACTTGAAATTAAGGTTTCCAACTATGGTTAATAATATTAAGCCCTACTTAGCCACCGTCATACTGATCTCCGATCAACTGAATACTCAATAATAAATTAGACAGAGTTAATTGCAATAGAAGTGTAACCTGCAGAATTCGCCAAGAAAGCTCGCTAAATTCTTAAATGCAATTTTCAAAAAAAAAAAAAAAAAAAAGTTTGGCTGACATTATTTCGCGGAAACATTCACGCGCGGGATTCAAAATAAAATGAATGCTTCTCTTATGCACAAACTGAATTGCAACTTGCAATGTGATTATAAAAATTAAAGTAATTTGTTTTCTGCTATGACTTTCAGAAATAAAATGAATATAGAACTTCAATTTAACGAATAGAGAAAAAAATAACTTTACAGCTACTTCAAAATCTAATACGTTTAAATTTAACAAGTTAAAGCCAGCTCTGTATTACTGAACGTATTCTAAACTTTTAGAATACATCCCGCGTTCGCTTTTTCACATTTTTCGACCAGCTTGTTATCCCGCCACGTGTTGCCAAAAGGGTTGCAATTGGCGCTATTTTAACTACCTTTTAATATTTAATTTATCGATTTCCATGGGAATATAGCTGCTAATTTTCATACATTAAGGATTTTAATGTGTCTACATTAAGCTCAATTAAATTCGTTAGATTCGGCATGTGAGCTCCGAGGAAGTGGGGGAGGGGTTACTTGTGAGTTTTCCTGATTTTCTCAGTCTGTAATGTAAATACGAGCCAATCTCCTAAAAATTCCTCCAATGAGGCAATCCTCTCTATCTCTCCAAGGGGGGCCGGTGCTTACACGCTTCCCCCCATCTTTCCAAATCCTGTAATAACTTGAGAAAAGCAACAAAAATTGAATATTATATTCAAATTTAGCCTTCTTATAAAGACCGAAGTATAGGAGGGGGCAACATAGGGTGAAGTCCAGGCCCCCACCACAAATAATTAATAGGCTACGTATTTTTGTACGAGAAAAAGAGGAATCTTGACTTTGTGCCAGTGGAACTCGTAACGTGTCTTATGTTCAGTGTATCTATTGGATAAAGTGAAAGAAAATACAATGTTTCAGTAACGTACGCAAACATTTTATAAGGGGTTATGGGTGTACTAAGAGGTGGGGAGAGTTTCGACAATCAAAATTTAATTGTATACAGGAAAATGGAAAGTCAATGGGGTTATGACTAACCCCTGCTCCCGGTGCTATTACAAATAGTTTTTATGTTACAACTACCAAATGTTCAGGGCCGGACATTAGCTGAAGCCATTCCTCTCTCCCCCAAAACCGAGCAGTTTTTAAACACAAAAAGATATACTACTACTGATAGGTTGTACGAAAAGTGCTCACGAACTTACTTTACAACTTTGTAATAATTTTATGAAAGACGCTGATTGGAGCGGAGCTTGCCTACCCTCTACCCACAAAAAAAATAAAATTAATTGATGAGCTTCGGAACCATTGATTAGTTGTAATATCATCAATCAGATAATAACAATTATTAACGCTGTATTAGGGTAAAAGGTCACTAAATTAAAAATTTACAGGACGGTGCATAAGCATTCCCAGAAAGTGGAAGGGGGTGAGGTTTATTTCAACCCTCAATCCAGAAAATTAACCATGTTAAAAAAAATGCACGTTAAAATCTAGGCGATGGAGGTCAAATCCTCGCGACCCCCCACCCTCTCACCGTTAGGATAGGCAAATGGGACGATGTCTAAATGTTCTCTAGTGCATAATATTTAAAAACTGAGGTTTTTTATATTTATTAATTAGGAAGAGATTTAAGAAATAGCTATAAACCGCCAATTCTAATAAACTGATCATTCTCGCGCGTAAGAATATTGTAAATTTTATTTTCGTTGTTCGTAACACGGTGAAGACAGCATGCAAAGTCGCCAAATTGGGCTTACCCTTTTTCTGATAGTATAGAACCAATGAAAAGGTTATCTCGGAAAAATAAACAACACAGTTGTTACTCGTTAGCGCCTATTGGTGAAACTAGTCCAATCAGTGAACAGATGGCTATTTCAAAAATGTTTCGTGGGTGCGGTGGATTGAACTCACCCTGTATAGCATTAATATATTATATTCTAATCGTCGGCTCACGGAAATGCTGTTTAAATCAGTTAATGAATTATACAATGTTTTTATATTTCAGATATTTAAGAAAATAACAAACCTCAACGGAATTGTAAAACCTTTTCGGAAGAGAATCCCGTAACAAGCTTCGGCTTCCTATTCTTTTCCAATTCTAACCCAAATTTTAAACATAAAATCGAAAAGATTTATTCTGTGTTCACCCAAATCGATTATGATATGTACCTCACGAAAAATGTATACAAATTGGGTTTAATAAACAAACATTATTATTATTATTATTATTATTATTATTATTATTATTATTATTATTATTATTTCGTATACCCAGATTATGTTGTGAATCACTGAATTTCGTTGACATTTAATGAAATTGGATGATAACTTGCTCATTAAAAGAATGATGATTTATCGGCGCCTGGAGCGCTACTGTATCATATGTTCTTACCACATAGGAGCAATTGCCTGATTATCAAGGGGTTATGGGTTCGATTTCCACTAGGCACCTAGAAATCATCTTTTCCTTTGAAAGTAATTCATCGTATAATTTCACCACATCATCGGTTATGAAGAAAATTGTTGACTTTACTAAAAATGTAATGTAATATATTGAATGCTTGTAACTAACTCAGAGTTCAACACGTTCGTTTAGCTGAGCAACAGATTATCAAGAAGTTTATAAGTTGAGCCTATCTCGTAGTATTTATTAGAAGCATTATTATTTAAAAGTGTGGCTATGTACTTGTCCTTTATGGCGAAAGGGCAATTCAGATCATGACACGCCAAGACGTTTTATTTACAATGAGATGCTAACCTCCCTTGACTAGGGAATCAACCTTCAGAAAGAATATACAGGTCGATAAGAAAACCCCCAAGTCGTCAATGCAAGCGTGATTTAAACCAATATTTTATACGATATACAAACGTGTGCCACCGCGCTCTTTAGAACACACAGTGGTGACCAACCTCATTTTGGCATGTGCCACTTTTACGTTTTTGTACTGTCAGCAGCCTATCTAAGTCATATTTTTGCCTAGTCAATGAGGCACCACATAATACATGTGGTTTATAAGAAAAATTAGTTTTATGTGCCGCAAAACATATTCTCGAATGTGCCGTGGGCATTGGTCACCATTTCTTTTGAAAAATGTTGAATTTCTCGAATAATTGGACTTCACTATCAGAGTTTTGAAATGCAAATGTTTGTCATATTGAATTTTTTTTTAATTTATGCTGGTTTTAGAATTTATGCCACGGGCGTTCCAAATCGGTCAATGGCCGAAGCAGTGAACGGGTCTTTTCATTCGCGATCGATGGACGAAATCTTCTTTAATCTGTTTAATGAACGATGTAGCACATCTGTCATTTATACTAATTGTAAGAATCTAAGGCACTTCAAGAGCTTCATTAGTTCCCGGTGTAGATGTTTATAGCGTCAAGAAAGTATCCTAGTGTTTAGATGGGCACGGCGCTACGGGCTAGAATTCGAATTCTATTTAGCTTAGTTAGCTGTAAACGTACAGTGTGGTTCTGAAGTCGTATTTATCTCTCAGTCCTACCCATGATAATCATTGGGCCGTCTTTGAACGTAGTTCATCATATACGGAACTTCTCATTTAGTTTTTCCAGTAGAATTTATCGAAAAAGCAGGAATTTTTCTGAAATCGAAATTAACGTAGTAAATATACGTAGATATGTAAATTGGCAAGTTATTTACTTCGGCTTGGATACTGCCTTCGTCACAACAAACTTCTATACTCGCGGCAAAGCTAACCTGGAACACTGTTAAGGCTACGGTGACCTATTCACGTGTGTGCAATAAATATTCATTCCCAAATTGGCGAAAAATGAGGTAACCCTCAACATTATTAGGCTATTTATCGCCTAATTTGGAATGCAGAAAAACGCAGTCGCCAAAATTCCAGGCGCCAAACTTCCTGCCAAGCAAACGAAGTCCTCTGAGTGGTCAGTTACTTGAATGACGTCAGCGTTTCCTATAATGATTCTTTTTCCTAAATTTAATGAATACAAGATTTTATTTGCACCAATATGCCTATGTTTTATGTATTTGAGCAGTATGTTAATGTTTTATGTACAAAATGTATCTTCTATTAACTCTGTTAACGTAATGGATTGCGAACTATATTGCATTGGCGGGATCATATTTCCTTGCGCCTTGTCAGTATATCAGATTAGCTTTGCGCGAGTATAGACCGATACGCTACCACCCAATCGGTTGGCTCAACATGACCATTGTGTTCTTGCGACATTAAAATCCAACTAAAGCACTCATTCAGCTTTATCACTGTGCCAACATCAGCCACTCGTTTAATTAAAGGCAATAATATTTCTTGCAGAGTAGAAACGGTTTAGTCTAGAAGTTTTCTGACGAAGACAGTACTTACCTCTGTCGAAACAATTGTAAACGTGGTGTACCAGCTTACATAACTGAGTTTGTGCTAATTTTCGATTTAAATACATTATACAGCGTATAGCTAATTCATTTGTTATACCAATTCTCATGTTTGGATAATATTTTATTACAAAAAATAAATAAATATAAAAAATAAAAACTTGAAAAAACTACAAAACCATTACAAGAAAAACAAAATAATTACAAGGAAAAACAAAACAATTACAAGAAAAAACAAAACAATTACAAGAAAGGAAAAAACAAAACAATTACAAGAAAGGAAAAAACAAAACAATTACAAGAAAGGAAAAAACAATTACAAGAAAAACAAAGCAATTACAAGAAAAAACAAAACAATCACAAATCAAAACAAAACAATTACAATTGGCAATTGTGTTAACCCTGAGAAGGGTAATAATATCTCTTTCCAAAAATTCCTTTTATTTAATCTTCGCGTTACTCTGGAATAAAAGGCATATCATTTTGCATTATTAGTGACACTAGAAATAACTCTTAAAATAAAATTAATTTCTTATCCGAATTATTAAAATGCATCGAATGCAGAGAAACTGCGACGTTTTGGGAATTTAATTCGGAAATAATATAAAGCTTCAATAGACGAGGGGGGGGGAAAGGAACGAGTGGAAAAGATTACTTCCTCTTGAAAGTAGCAAGAAAACCACAGACTGTCGTTTTCCTTTAAATCTTCTTGGGCGAGATCCTGTTTTCTCGAACTTAATTAGAAGGTCTTCGAAAAACGTCAAGTCGTATTCGTAAGCCGCTGTTTGAACGTATGTACTAATTTTAAAACTCTTTGTAATTGTTCAGCAGTTGACATCGATCTATTTCTCAATGTTTAACATTTTCAGAGGTTATTCAAAACAGTGAGTTTTAAAGTATTTTAATAGAATAAATGTTTCCCATTCACATTTCTCGAAAGCAAGTTACGTTCCTCGAATAATTAAAGCCGCATTTTGAGTTTGTGTTTTCCTGTTGTTTCATTTTCTCCCCATTGTTTAAAATTTGTTAATATAACGAAAACTAGCGTCTAATAGAATATTTGTTAACATTGTATTTCTAAAACGCCAATTAACAATTTTAAAAAGAAGAAAACTTTTGTGTGAATTCCAAAATTGTAAATTCGTTCAGAATAATTTGAACAAGCAACGTGTTTAACACAATTCTGGTTCCCTAACGTTATTAAAAAAAAAAAGAAAAGAAAGAAAGAAAGAAAGAAATTACTATGTATCTGCTCAGTATAATCCGGAAGTTGATTCCCTGGTCTTTAAGAGGTTCGAAGTCCTCATGAAAATATGGGTGCATTGTACACTAGGGCCATTGTAGTAACGTAATCATCTTTCAAATCAGTAACCCGGATGTCGATCCAATTTGTGTCGTATAAAGTGTGGCGTTTTCTTGTTTACAGTAGCCTGGAGTATGGTTAACTTGATAACAGAGGTTCAGATTTCATTAACCCTGGTGTCGCCCCAATTGGTGTCGTAGAAAGCGTGGAGTTTTTTGTTTACTGTAGTCTGGGGTATGGTTACTTTGATAACAGGAGTTCGGATTCCCGTAACCTGGGTGTCGCCCAATCGGTGTCGTAGAAAACATGGCGATTTTTTTCGTTTACACTAGTCTGGGGTATGGTTACCTTGTTAACGAGGTTCGAATTCCCGTAACCCGTGTGTCGCCAAAATTGGTGTTGTAGAAAGCGTAGCGTTTTTTGTTTACAGTAGTCTGGGTTATGGTTATCTTTGTAACAAAGGTTCGGATTCCAGTAACTGTGGCCCCAATTGGTGTTGTAGAAGGCGTGGCCTTTTTTTGTTCACAGTGGTCTGGGTTATGGTTTGGTAACAGAGGTTCGGATTCCAGCAACCTCGGTGTCGCCCCAATTGGTGTCGTAGAAAGCGTGGCATTTGTTCGTTTACAGTAGTCTGGGGTATGGTTACTTTGGTAACAGAGGTTCGGATTCCAGCAACCCGGCTGTCGCTCCAATTGGTGTCGTAGAAAATCTGCCTGTTTTTGGTTACAGTAGTCTGGGGTATGGTTACCTGGATAATGGAGGTTGGGATTCCAGTAACTCGGGTGTCTCATCAACTGGTGTCGTAGAAAGTGTGGCGTTGTTTTTGTTTACAGTAGTCTGGGGTATGGTTACCTTGGTAACAGGAGTTCGGATTCCTTAGGGAAATTCTAGGTCTTATGGCAGAATGAACGTTGATGGTCTTGCTCCGAGTAAATATAAGCAAACATAATAAATGTTTCGCAACAGGGACCATACTTTACTTCAGTGCCGTACTTATAAATGGGCATGAGGCGCACTTACCCAGGGAGTGAAATTTCTTGGGTCGCAAAAGGCAGCGTTTTTTTAATTGCAATTTATTTACCGTAGAATTCTGTCGATCAGCTCTTCGAGAGAAGGCGCCCTCCACCTTTTTTTCTAAATCTGAAATTCTGAAAAATTGTGTGAAACAATCACTGCTCCCAAAGACGGATCAAGGCTGGGGGTGTGTGTCATTCAGAATAATTATTTTCAGGTAAAAATATTTAAAATTAAACTTACAAGTAAAATTTTCAAGCTTTGCGCCCTCACTGAAATTTTGTTCTGCATCGTCCCTTGACCCCTCCCGCAATATCATAAAAATCGTCGTCAAACAAACTATATTTGTAAAGATATCGTTATTATATTTTATAATAATGCACATAATGTAGGCTAATCATAAATGTCGTCTCTTCCTGATATTCCGCGATTTTTCGTCGCATTTAAGGGGGGAGGGGACGACAGAATTTGTTTCTTCTAGTACGGTGGGAGGATGCATGGGCGTAACTAACTTCGAAATTTAGGGGGCTAGCATTTTTCAAGGGCGGCTGACCTATTTTCTAGATAGGACTAAACCATATAACCTTTAGCAGAAATTTTAATGAGAAATTAGCCCCCCTAGTTACGACAATGGATGGGGAGCCTTGTACCAAATCCGACCCAGCTTTACTTGTTTTGACCCTGAAACTGTGGCTCAAAAATTTGTATATCTCTATCCAGCTATAGTTAACGAACATGACGAATGAGATATTTTTAATTTAATACTTTTGTATTTGAATATAATATTAGACCTATATTGGCGTCCAAAAATTAAAGAAGACTAATGTTGTTCAATGAGAGGTATTATTTTACCTGTAACTTCCGATTTGCTTTCTTCATAAAAATAATGTTACAGAATGTTAAATAGCTATAACACGAATAATTATAAAAATCGAACTTTTTAGGATCTTAAGGAGGAGAACCACGATTGAAATTGATGCAACGTTTGTTGTCGGAACGAAATTTGTAAGAAACTGATTCAGAATGATAATTTTTTCTGACATAAACATATAAAATTATTAGGACATGATTGATGATGTTGTAAGCAAATTTTTAATCCTAAATCTGTTCTTTACGAATTTTTGTTTTCCACATTCAGTTTTTGTACCATTTGATCGTCGATTCTCCTTTCAAGAAAGCTGAAAAATGTGGATTATTTTATAATTATGCTGCGTGTTTATAGCTCTTTAATTTTCTGTAAAATGATTTTTTATAAATAAAGCACGTCGGAAGTTACAGAGCAAAATATACCTTCGCATTGAAATAACTTTAAGCGTAAACTTAATTTTTGGATACCTGTTTATATAGATCCACTCGTTTAAGTATACAGTGAAAATTTTTATAACGATAGTAGTGGGGAAAGGGCTGTTTTACGTCACTGGTCGCCTGGTCCTTCCAGGCTGGGCCGCAGGGGTCCGACTGGTTCCCAGATTTGGCGTGCTTTTTTCAACTTTACAATTTTTTTAAATCGAAAAAATTTAAAATTTTTAATCAAAGTTTTTTTTATCTAAAGTTTTTAATTTTTTATTTTTCAATCGCGAGTTTTTATCGAAAGTTTTAAATTTTTTAATTTTTCAATTGAGTTTTTAAATGAGTTACTAATTTTACCTTTTTAAACATTTTATAGTTTTTTAAATTTTTATAATTTCTTTTCTAAACTTTATTCAATTTTTTTATCTTTTAAACCCTTTTTTAATCTTTTATTTTTTTTCTTACCAAACAAATTGTTATTCACTTTTTAAAACGTCTTATTTCTATTTTGAGATGAAGAAGAATGATTTCGTTTTAAATTAAGTATTATACAAATGTTTAATATTTAAATTGTTCCTTAAGGTTAGTGAAAAGCTAAAATTTATGTCTAAATTGTTTTAAATAATTGTAATTAGATAATTTTAATCCCCTAGTTTGAATTGTATGCGGTCTTTTAAAATAAGTTTTATACAGAAGTTTATTCTTTAATTTCCCTTAAGTTTGCAAAATCACACATTTATTGCAATTTTGTAATAAGCTTGTAATTAGTAGCCTAATGAGATAATTTCAATCATATTCAAATCCGTATTTCAATTTATACTCCGTTTATTATCATCGATTTCAATTCTGGACGGTTCCGAACGTGTTATAAACATGTTCTTCCCACCAGACGGTGCGGCGCGGCGCATCCCTCTCCCACCCGGGTAGACCCCGTTCATGCTTCCGGTTCCCGCGCTGTGTCACAATTACCTAATTAGCTCTTTTCTAGCTAAAATATCACGTGACGGATGACTCTGCTTTTATTCTCATACCGGAAAAATTGCTATCTAGCTATTTTCCTCGTAGCTGAATCCACGTTTTTCGCTAACTAATTAACATTTTCTCTCGAATGGATTATTCCGACATTTGTTATTCAAAACGTTTCCGTGAAGTTTTAGTGCGCTATTAAGACATGGAAGGAAAATAGTGATTATTAGTTTTAAACATTTTACGTAAAGGTTTATGCTTTATTTTCCAAGTCCAGCGAGTAATCATCGATTTATTATATTTATCAGTTTATTTATACTAATCATTAATTTATTATGTTTTCATAAGTTTGTAATTATCCCTAATTAAATAATTTCCGTCCTATTCAAATCGCTATTTTCAATCTCTATCACAGATGAGTCATATAGCTTCGTCAAAAGTCGTTCCAGACAGGATTTTAACCTGACGCCAAGACATTTGGCGTCACAGCTCTTCATTAATTACAAAGTTTCATTTTTTTTTCTTTAAATTTAATATTTTTTAATTAAACGCGAAATTTCCTTCTTTTAATTTTTATTATTTTCTGAACTTTTTCCTTTTTCTAAATTTTTTTAACACTTTTATTTAAACCTTACGATTCTACAGCACTGGGAGACACGAGGTGACACCGTTTCTGGGCTAGGAGACACGGAGAGGGTGAGACCCACGAGCATGGAAGGGATGAGTCACCCATCCGTTCTTAACGATCTCAGCTGCCCTTGCGGTGAGTTTTGGAACTTTTGTAATTTTTTTTCGTTTCAAGAGATATTTCTCTTGATCGTTGTATATATGTATCTCATTGTCACGTGCCCCCTTTTTTTAGCGATCCCAGCTCCACTTCGCGGAGGATTTTGGTACTTCTTGTAAATATCTTGTTTTCAGTGACATTTCTCTTGCTCGTTGTATATATCTATCTGATGGTCACGTGTTTCTTATCCGAACGATCCTAACTCTCTCTAGCGACGGAGTTTGGAATTTTTTTTCCGATTTTTGCTGTTTCGAGGGGTATTTCTATTGGTTGTTATAGGAGGCGCTATATTCCTATCTGATGGTAATCCATCTCTCCCAGGGGGCGCTGCATATTTTTCGTCTAATTAATCTCGTTGAGCCAAATATTTTCTACGGGGCTATACTATCATAGGATTGCCAACGTGTTTTGCTTGTGTTTTGCTTGTAGACGCGTCAATATCTGGTCGGTATCTCCGTTATTCCCCCGTCTGAACATGAAATGGATGCGGGTTACCTTATTTATCCCTCCTCTCCGTCTAACAGTCCCCTACCCCTTATTTCCCGACCACTTTTCTGCAGTTCCTCGAGGCAGACAGTACATGTTAACCCTATTGGTATCATGTTCTTATCCCAATCTCCTCGCTTCAAGCCTCAGTAAGTACCCTATTTCCTTGAAAGTGTTTTCCCTTAAGAAATATTTTAATAGCTGATTCTTCTAATTTATTTATTTTTTTTAAGGTGCGGGAAGAATCGGTTCAAGACGCTATAATAGAATGTAGACAATCGAGTGTTTTCGCTGGATGCAAACGAATGAGTGATTCATCGGCTCCTTCTCCCAAGCGTCTATGCGAGCCTCATCTTAACCCCGCTCCTAAACGTCTCTGCGAGCTTTCTCCAAACACAGCGGTAAGTGTAGATTTTTCTCGATTCATCCACTCATTTTTCCCCTAAGTTGCATCATACATCATCAATGTTTTCTCCCTAGTTGCAGTTTTCTTTATTTATTTGTTTATTTTGCTCTAGAATTGAAAAGGGATCCTTCACCTCGGTAGTCTCCCACCAGTAGCGTTTCCCATAAGAGATGGTGTTTTTGTGACGGTATCAATTTCTCTTCGAGAGATTTACATCCACATTCGACAATACGACATTATGGTGCTACCCAAATCATCAAGGCGTTGTTCTGAAACCTGACCAATTCTTTCAGATTCTCTACAATGAAAAGCAGTGGTTAAACATCGAGGATACATTTCCCTCTTCGTCCTATCATTTCAAAGGCAACCTCACAATTCAAAGTTCTACGGATCATATAAAGTTTTATCGCATGAAAATCCTAAACGACGGTGAAATAAATGAGAAGTCAATACACCCGAATCCCTCCCGATGGAAGAAACTGTTAAAGCTGAAAGATGAGATTGCCCGTTGTATTGTAGAATCTAAATTGCTACTATTGCCTTTATATCTGTTTAAAATAAGATTGAAAAATCTATGAATCAGTCAAAACAGGAGAATTTGTACGACTCCGGAATGGATAAACAGGTTAATTCTGCTTTCGACAAGGTATTTTCTTCCCAAATGGAAGAGGTTGTTTATTCCAAGTTCAGTTTATATGAAGAAGAGGGCGGTTATGATAAAATTCCTGAAATTTTGTTTTATTGGGAATTGCTAAATTTTAATGTCTCTGACTGATCTTGTAATTTTTTCTAGTGTTATTAATAACCGTGGTATCTGGAAGAGATATGCACCTGAATTGTTTTGTATCCGAAAGTACGTTACGTGATATTGATATCTTGGAAAGAGTTCTAATGGAGGAAGAATCTATGTGTGAATCCCCATCCTCTCCCGAAAATTGTTGATATATATAATTCTAAGACTTTGGGAGATGAATTTTAGCGAGAAAGTTACATTACTGTTATTTCTATAATTTCAAATCTGTTTTTGAAGTCTATAAGATATATTTTCGGTGTGGGAAAACGACCACGGGTTAACGGTAGGACACATAAATACGTTAACTTTACGCTGTAGGAGTAACGCATAGGAAACTGTAACCAATCAAATGACACATTGAGTATTTTAAATAAATAATTTCGAAGTACAAATCATGGAACTGTATTTGTCAGAATAATTTATTTTTAAAATAATATCATTCCTTGCTTGTTTGGTGTATACCTATTATAGAAGCATGCGTCATTAATTAGTATAACTAGTGCCGGACTTTTCTGAATCGAAGCAGCTTTTATTATCCGAAATTTTTTATTTATGGACGTAGGCATAGGCCTACCTAATTTGGATGATCAAGCTTTTTTCTGCTGTATATGAAGCTTGTACTTTACCTCAGGAATAAGGTAAGTACACATACCTGTTACATGACTCTTCTACGTTGCCTCATGAATACGGTACTACATGTACCTGTAACATGAATCTCGAATGCACATGTACCTATTACACGAATCGTGTAAAAATATGTAGGCCTACTTGTTACATGAATCTTGTACGCACATGTAGACCTATCTGTTACATGAATCTTATACTAATGCAAATAATTTTATTGTCATTTTTGAATAATACTTTCTGACGCTCCTATTCCAATTGGATAACCTATTTTTATAAATTGTTATTTTGATAAGAGGTTACTCATAGGAAGTAGGGAACCCTCGCTAGTATAACTTGATGATAACCGATTTCAACTGACAATCGGTAATAGTGCATCATCTAGCTCTATAAAAATAATAAATCCTTTGGAACAAAAAATGCACCTATAGAATACAAAACAAATTATAATTATAAATACAAAAGAATATATATGAGACTTTAGGATACTAAATTTTAAAAATAATTATAAACTAAAGAACGTGTTCTTTTAATAAATAAAGTTGATTCAACGTAACGAAATATAGCAAAAAAGCGTTGATATCGCAATAAATTAATTGGTAAAGCATATCGAAAGGTAACAGTATCGAACTAATTAAAGAGGATAATTACCTAAAATGCATATAGTCAGGTAAAATAGTTATCACTATGTATTTGCTCAGGACCATTTTACTTTGTAAGGATTAGTAAAACTCTTTTCTCATTGCCCTAATATCCAGTTCCCTTCTTGAATAACGAGAACAAATTTCGTATCTGTTATTTTCAGTAACAGGGTTTTCAGAGTAACATTTGTTTTCTGCAACGGTTATTATTCGGTAAAATGTTATTTTTAACTGTTACGTTAAATAACGCCCGTTTCTATTTCCAACCCGTAAAAGATTAAACAAGATGAGCTCGTGCTTAGGGCATTAACAGAAAGGAGATACCGCAGGCATTTTCTATTGCCGGAGTGACTATTGAAGTATGCAAAAATAGACAGTATTTCTACCTTAATATAAGCTTTTGGGTCATTTAGGAAAATAAGATTATATTTTATGATTTATTAGTGTATACATTTTGAATTAGATATATGGGGACAACTAAAATCTTTTAACGGCCTAGAGCATCTAAATACCTTAATCTGGCCCTATTTACGACATTTTTTTGAGGAAAAGCTTGCGACTTACGATTTTACTAAACTGTTTACGATTACTTAATGCTTTTTATGGAAATTCGCCATGTGAATGGAAATTTCTTGGAGATGTTCTCAACGATGGTTTATTTAGGTAAGCTGATTTAAGATTTATTGTTTTATAACGACTTCTTCATGGAAATACCTTAATTTGTATGTGCAGATATTTATATGAAGCCGCCGGCGTACAATCTGCATAAGGAGATCATCAGTAAGTGGATTATAGTTTTGACTTTATATTTCTTGTTCCAAAAAAAAAAAGAGCTTTCCCGAAACGAAAATAATCATTAAGTCTGAAGCCAATTTTAAACATAGACTGTTTGATTTATTAGCTTACCGCTAGCGAAAAATTTAACAGTAATAACTAGCATACTAGTAGCAAGCGAATATGCTAGCCCGTGCCAAGAAATTTTCGTAGGCAAGAAAAAAATATAAAATGCCAACCCCTCCCATTAAACAATTAATTTGTAACATTTTATATTTTAAATTATAAACTACATGCTTCAATTCCCATAAGCACTCGCCCAGAGCCCAAACACACGCCCATACTACTATATTTTTCTCTCCTTTATTTTTATCCCGAAGCAACTTCGTTTGAAGCACATTAGCACGGCCCCGGTTTTTCAGATATTATATGTTCTGCATTCTTTCTATGATATTTTAAATTATAAACTACACGTTTTAATTCCACAAACGTTCTCCTGGAACCAAAATGTAAACCCATACTACAATATTTTGCGTCCCATTATTTTTATCTTGAGACAACTGCTTCGTTTAAAGCATCATGGGCCTCGTCTTGACTTTTCAGATATAATACGTTCTGCTTTCTTTCTATGACACACTGATTTACTTTCCATTGCAAAATTAAAATTTTAATTAAA
Organism: Dysdera silvatica; assembly: GCA_006491805.2. Taxonomy (NCBI): domain Eukaryota; kingdom Metazoa; phylum Arthropoda; class Arachnida; order Araneae; family Dysderidae; genus Dysdera; species Dysdera silvatica. Next base: position 110,994,508 of record QLNU02015270.1, on the reverse strand, counting down.
AAACTAAAGGAAACATGTGACCATTCCTGGAGGTGAACTTAAAACCAGATCTTTTGAAGAAATCCGACGTTCCGGTTAACAACTTCTCACTGGTATACACTCTTTACACTCCTCCAATGATGTATTGTTTCGATTCCATGGAAAAATTAAATTTAAAAAAAAAAAAAAAAATGGAACACACACGCATTACCTGGACTGAACTCTAGGTAAATATATTGTGAGAAGAGTTAAATACCAGGGATAAGCGATAAATCCTCAGTTGTTTTTCAGTTATCGCACGGTTGCCTTTCTACTTCAGGCAAATTCTTTCATTTTATTATAAAGTTGTTATTATTATTTGTCATTATTATTATTTTACAGGGCAAATTGGATGTTTAATGAAAAAAAAAGGAGCGAAAGCCCATTGCCGGGACCGAGCTCAGGACCACACTTTGAGGAAATTCCACTTCCGGACATAATTGATAATTCCTCGGTCTTTCCCCAAATATTTGCACGTTTTATTTTATACGTATGGTATATAATTTTTCATTTATGGGGTATTATTCTTGTTCTCTTTACACCGTAGAAGGCATAAATAAAATTTACCAGGACAGGATTAAAGTTTTCAATAGAAAAAAAATGAAATCGCACTCAACACCAGGATCGATGGTAGGTCTATGTATATATTAGAACAAATTTCAGTATCCTAGAGATATATCCTTCGTAGCTGAGTAGGTAGAGCCTCCGTCCGGCAACTGAAAGGTCGTGGGTTCAGGTCCCATCGAAAGAAGAAATATTTATTTTCTTTCGAACGTTTCACCACCTAATCACCCCATAACATCGGCGTTGGTATCACTGCATCCATAAACGTTGATTGATATTGTTGTTTTATCCTAGAGATAGTTTATAATTCTATAACTGTTTTACACAGGGACTCTTGAGGAAGTTTGTTTTCGTACCTAAGCAAATATACAAATTGCTCCGACATAAAATTTTAGTTTGTAATATTTACTATTTTAAATTATGGACTATGATTTCTTAAATCTAACAGGTAAACTTCCACCTTGAAGAGCAATATACACTCAGGTTACCGTATTCGGAGCCCTTCCAACTTTTAGGTTGGAGGAATTGCTTCGGTTGTCACCACGGCGGATCCCCTCGATCCGTGATCATATCATGGAATATGAAATGCAAAGTACTGGACATTTGGTTACAAATAGGAATCGGAAACAAAACGCCCCCCCGCACCACGAAAAATTGCAGGATTCGCCCTTGGTTGCCGCACCCTCGACGTAACCCTGCGACTTATACGCACGTAGCAACTGGTACATTACATTTAAAAGTTTCTTAAAAGACTCATGAGAGATTAACAGAAAGACTTTCATTAAGATTCACATCTAAATGAGTAGCTTGAAACCAAAAAAAAAAAAAAATGTTCGCTATATCCGGTTGGCGCCAAATCTGTTTGGAAATTTAAAATTCCAAACTTAGGATATAAAGCCTGTGTAGGTAATATATGTGCTTGTAATATATGTAAAATGACATTAGGTTTTGAATTGACTTAAAATTTAATGAAGAACGTAGTTTTATTTACAGGCGACGATTATTATTTTCATTCTTCCTTGCAGTTCTCCAGCGTAAATTGGCTAATGACATTTCGTGTTTAGGCAAGATCAATTGTTTATGCATCGAAAAAGTTGTTCTACGCCTAGAGGCGTCTTTCTGCAAAGAAATTGCTATCAAATTTTTGCAGAACAATATCTTCTTTCAGTGATTGTCCATTTTATTTCGTTAAATCAAGGTAGGAGGAAGGGATCAAAAGTCATGGTCGTTCAAAGCGATTATACTGTGCAGCACAATAATATTATACCAAACCAAATTTACATTTACCTCGTGAAATCCGGAAACTCGTTACATTCGACTTCATTCGAAGGGGGTCCTAATATATTCAGTTTCTTAATGAGGACTTATTCTCCTGCTATAAGCACACACACGTCTCTCTCTCTCTTTCTTCGTATATAATTGGATTCATAGTGAATTTAAATTTATTTGCCTTTTGAAAAACGGAGAACGTATCGCAATTAACCACTTTTACAACCAATTAAATTTCTGCGTCTAGGGAAAAAGAAATTAGACCAATCAGGGAGCAATATGGAAGAAGCTTTCCCATTGGACAATGGGCACCAAAATAAAAAGATCGGCGATGACAAAATGGCTGACGAACAATCAGACGGTGAATCCTCAACTAGACAAATAAAACCTTATATATAACTGATTAATAAAAATTATAAAAAAAACTCCTTACCTTTCCTACCCTATATATTCATATACTTATTTTTTTTCCTTCCCACACAAACACTAACTACAATTAAAAACTCACCATAAAACAGAAGCCCAGAAATAAGGTATACACTTCAGTATATACCCCCCATAATATCCTCAACAGTAATACATTGAGTTGAAATAAAAAGATTAATTAGTCACAGAGAAAATTGAGAAAATTTAATAATTGAAATTAATAGATACGTAAAAATGTATCATATCCATTTACCCCAAGACAGAGGTTAAAGAATGAATTTTTTTACCCGGACAAATTATGACTTGTAAAAATAGTCTCTTCGCATTTTCTCTTATGAGCAATATATTTGTAAAATTAATTTTCTTAAATATATTTTATACATCTGTTTTAGATAGATTACTGATTCTTCTTATTGAAATAAATTAATTCTCCTTAGCGCACATTCTATATTTTCTAGACTTTTTATCTCTATCAATTTCTGTCCATCATTCAGTTTATCTCTGATTTTACGTAAATCGGGGCTCTGTAGTACTCAGCTTGTCACTACTTTCTTCAATCTACTCAGCTGTTTGTCGCTATTCGTTAGATAAAAATTAATAATTTTAACCATGAACAATCACTAAGACAAAAATATAATGACTTTCAGATGTTACTAATGCATAAATAAACGGAAATGAGCAATGAAAGTTAAAGGAATCTTTAATATCACAATTATGACGAAGAGATAAATGTAATCATCAGGAAGAATACAAAATAATTAAGAAGATATCCTAGTAATCTTACCGGGAATGATTATCTTAGCGCCCAAACCTTTACAATTTCTTATAAAACAAAAGAAAGGAACGTTGATGATTAATTTTCCAACTGATAAAAAAGAAAAGCTTTAAGAAAATCTTCAATCATATCCATTCCTAATCAACTTGCATGAAAAAAGATATAAAAGCGTTTGAAAAATCGTCTTTTTTCTAGCAAATTAGAAGAAACCTCTCTTATACTCTTCAGCAGAGTATGAGAATTGACGTATAGGAGATACAAAGTAAGAAACCTCATTTGTTTGCAAAAAATTTCTTTTTTTTTCTGCATTGCGCGCCCCCAAGCATCCCACCCTGCTCTTTTTTTCACATACACTGCACTTAAATATTGAAGTACTTCTGATAAAAGAATTTTTTTAGGTACTAAATAAAAGATTCAGGACAGGGAAAGTGTGGTCCGTAAAGGAAAAACCTTGGTTCAAACGCTTGTTTTTAAAATCACGACCTTTAGAGGACGGAGAACTGAGGTATCGGGAAGTTTAAAAACCTTGGGTCTCTCACTCTCAGAATTATCTGAAATTTGTTCACAAGATGTGATTTGAAGCGTCAGAAATATAAGCATTTTCTAAAAGACACAATTAAAACAACAGGTCAAATGTTCAATATCAAAAATTTTCTGTTACGAAGCTTTTGTCTTTTCTCATGTTTTAAGGGAAATATAATTTACGTTAGTTAATAACTAACATAATTAATTAGTTAATTTATGTTAGTTATTAAATTAACAGTAGTTAGTTATTATAATATTTAAAATTAAATACAAATTGAAGTTACATAAAATTAATTACAAAAATTTTATTTTTTACACAATTGTGTAACAAATTTCAAATTTGTTGTTGTTGAATATAAGCATTACTATCTCTTAAATTGGGGTCGCTGGATAAAATTACTATCTCTTAAATTGGTCGCCGGATAAAATTTCCCTGAATGCATGTGAATCCTTAACAGTATACATTAATATCGGACGTTTTCAGTAAAGTTGTAAATCTCCTTTGAAAGGCAGCTTAAACAAAAATAAGCAACCAATATACGTCAGCGGTCCTCTTTCGAAACAACTTGTTTCTTTTGCATATTTTAAAGTGATTATATCAAATTTACGTGTATTTAAAAAAATATTTCTTTCGTATCTTAAAAGATAAATTTTGCACTTCCACTTTTGTTTTGAGTAATCCAAGAATCTACCTGCTTCCCCATTTTTAAATGAAATCAAATATTCCTCAATTTTGCAACAAAGGACCTTTTAAGTTTAAATGGGTTAAGTTATCAAATAACTAACATTAATTATAAAATATAACTACTACTAATGTAAATTTATTCAATTGTAATTTATTTTGAATTAATTAATTATTTTTAACTTACTAGCAAGTTATTAAAACGGCATAACGCATTTTGTGACACACTGTATTTAAATATATGAAATTTGTTTGCTTGTGTTTCTTAAACAATTTTTACTCTGCTTGTGTTTGAAGGGCAAAGACTGGTAAGTTTATGCTTGCCGAAACTTAATAAACATATTTCCTAGGAAATTGAATTTCCATTGATAAGTAAAAGAATGTTGAAACTTTGATAGGAAAAACGACATCTTTTTTTTTTTAAAGAACATGCCTTTTTTAAACGTTTCTGTTTCAAATTTTCAGTTTCTAAAATGAAATAGAATCCGGATAAAGGCGTAATTGATAAATGGGTTGTCTCTACACCACCAAAGGGCCTACCCTAATACCAAGGGCTCGACAAATTGCGTCACGCGTGACACGCGGGATAATATTTAATGGCACTCGCCGAGTGCCACTAAATGTTATCCCGCATGTCATGCGTGATATAAAAAATCCGAGTATAATAGTTAAAATTTAAAATTGTATTTTTTCAGATAAAATCTATTTGTTTTCACACCTTTTAAAGAAGAATGTTATCCGATATCGGTGGAAAAGGTGTACAGAACGCAAATTTGCACTCAGACTGCTCAGATAGAAAAAGTCGTCCTGGGGATTCCAGAACGTCCGTATATGGTCATAGGACCTAGTGGATGATTTTTAGACATCCCTAGGACGCCATTTTAGGACGTGCGGGAACACCGTTATAGGACGTCCTCATTAGGTTCTCACCGGCTATTCAGATCCTAAAATCATCCAAACCATATGCGAAATACGTCTTTTTCGACAGGCGCAGGACGTTCCGAGGACATCCCGACCTCGGGCATTTGAACGTTCAGAGGACGTCCTAGTGACGTTATCGGCACTATTTTCGTCCAAAATTTCATTTTTTTCCCGTCTCAACCTCCCTACTGTCATTCCTGTTTGCTTGTCATAACGTTAGTGCTACGGGTATTTAATACGTTAAAACCTCCCAACGACGATATCTGATATAGCGATAAATCCCTCTACAACGATAATTTTTCTCAGTCCGTATAATAGTGTTGTAGAGAGGTTTTACTGTATAATGAACCATCCCTATAACTCTCTCTATAAGGATAATTTTTCTCGGTCCGTATAATATTGTTATAGAGAGGTGTTACTGTATTGCCAAACGGCCTATTATAAAAAAAAAGCAAAAAGATCAATATACATAGGCCTACGTTGACTTCAAGCCCTTGGAAAGGAAAATATACTTTCATGCAAACAGCGAAAAGATCGCGAGTTTTTGCTTTGTATTGTTAACAATAACCTTCGTGAATTGCACGCCGAATATGCAAGGGTTATTCCAAGAACACACCTTGTTTGGAGCAGAAAGACACTTTATGCCCTTATATACGAGGGTCGCTATTTATATTTCTGGCCTAACAAAGGAAGCAGTGCAATATTTTAATCATTTGTTATTTGTTGCTTTTCGAAGTATTCGCCATAACATTCTATGCACTTTTTCATTCGATAAAACCAGTCGTCAAAACACTGGGCCAAACTTTTTGCAGGCACCTCAGAAACAAGCTGTTTGTAAGCCTCGACCGCTGCTTCAGCTGAAGAAAAAATAAACCACGCATTTTATCCTTAATTATTATGAAAAGGAAGAAGTCACACGGTTCTAAGTCTGGACTGTATGGTGGGTGGGTCATTGTTTTTGCTCCTGAATCGGTTAAAATCTTGATTGTCTTAGCGGCGGTGTGTGTGAAGATGCGTTGTCATGGTGGACGATGATGCGGCTTCTGGGTCCTCTTGCAGGAGTTTTTTCTAAGACTTCCGACAGGCAAATATTTGTGTACCACTCAGTATTGACCGTACGACGATCTTCTAATGGAACTGTGACGATATGGCCAGTTTTACTGGAAAAGGTAGCGACCATTTTCTTGCCAGTGCTTCTATTTCGTTTCACTTTCGTTGGTTTTTCCTCGTCGGTAAACATCCATTGCGATGATTGGCGTTTGTTTTCCGGGTCATTACAGTATATACACGTTTCGTGACCTGTGACGATGTCGAACACTGCTTAAGAAATTCCCCGGTGCAAATCTTTGAGTATTACCTTACTCCAATCTTCATGATCCTTTTTTTCAGTCTCTGACAAATTATGGGGATCCACCTAGCATATAACCGTTTGACACCTAAATTTTCATGCAAAATCTTATGAATTGAAGTCATTGATATGCCTAAGGATGCTTTAATATCACGGTAAGTTATTCGGCTGTCCCCTTCAATTAACCGGGTCACTGCATCGATGTTAATCACGGTGACAGCTGTAACAGGAGCACCCTCACGAGGCTCATCGCATAGCGAAAGACGTTTACGTTTAAATTCGTTATACCACGTTTTCACAATGCTTAAGGGTGGTGCTTCATCACTAAAATACCGATGAAGCTTTTCTGCACATTCTTTACAGGACACAGAGTCTAAAACAGAACAAAATCATTGCACGGTAATTTTCTCGGATAATTTCCATTTTTTAATGAGAGCGTTCAACATCAACAACTGCCATAAACAAAGAACAAAAGCTTTTGGCTCTCTGCCAAAGCAAGGCATTGTTAAAAATATCAAAGATTACGAAAAACTCAATTCAACTAACGACATCTGTTGAGAAGTAGGTGAGGCCAGAAATATAAATAGCGACCTACGTATAAAATCCAACTAACCAATTAAACAAAATTAAACGAATTAGAAACCTATCAAAATACATGTCTACGTAAATTGCATTAATAAATAGATGGTAACATAAAGAGCGATAAATTTGTGAGTGGCACACGGCACATTTTGATGAGTGACACGCGGGACACTTTGATGAGTGGCACGCGGAAAACTTTGATGAGTGTCTCCGCTGATACGCGTAATGGCTCCATAGTATTAGTTTGACACAGTATTTCAAAAAGTTTGCCGATCCATGCATGAGTCTATTAATTGCTATTATATTAGCCTATTATATATATCTTATATATGTCTATTATATATGTCTTATATATGTCTATTATATATGTCTTATCTATGTCTATTATATATGTCTTATATATGTCTATTATATATGCCTTATATATGTCTATTATATATGTCTTATATATGTCTATTATATATGTCTTATATATGTCTATTATATGCATTAGTCTATTGCTACAGTACATTCTGCGCTACAACTTTGATTAGGAATACAGCATTCCATATCCGGGGGCAGATTTTAGGAACTGGCCACAAGAGACTAAATTTTTAACAGGCCTTGTAAAAATACGTATGTATGTTTACTTACCAAACCTGCAAAAAACGGAGAGAAAAAAACCACTCAAACCTCGAATAATCATTAAAATTCAGACCACAAGATCTCGTTTCGTAGACCACTAATTTGAGAATATTTTAAGAAAAAATATAGAAAAGACATTCTTAAAAGGGGACTTTAAAAAAAAGGGGATTATAAAAAATTAAATTTTGATGGCAAAACTACAAGCAAAAAATTACAATTATGTCTGAAGACAAAATTGGTATTTTTTTCATTTATTATTTTATGATGTACAGTAAAACCTCTCTACAACAATATTATACGGACCGAGAAATATTATCTTTGTAGAGGGAGTTATTGTTATAGGGAGGGTTCATTATACAGTAAAACCTCTCTGCAACACTATTATACGGACCGAGAAAAATTATCGTTGTAGAGGGATTTATCGTTATATCGGATATCGTTGTAGGGAGGTTTTACTGTACTTCTATTTTTTCTTTACGATAAATTTTACACATATGTATTCAGTGTTATTTGTAGAAACTTTTAGACCCCTCGAAATAAAATCCTAGCTACGACCTTGGAATACAGTGTTGCCTTCCAATAAGGGACATCCACAAAACCGGATATTCTGTCCCTTAAATAGAGGTGTCCCTTATGGCAAGTAACGTTGCGTATATATATATATATATTAGCCATTGCTTGTTTACATGGAATATACTTCCCAAAATTGAATTTTACTTATATTTTGATAATACTTACGTACTTTAAAAAATAAACATTCCCGCTATTAATAAAAAGAACACCCAGTATATCTTTTAAATCACCATTGAATTTATTTGTAGCGTTCACACATTTTAAACAGAAAGGAATTTTAAAATTTTAAGAATCTGAAATGGGAAAAAAGTAATGATTCGCCGAACGTTCCAAAACGAACATTCAAAAAAGATTTGGCTACTTTTGAAAGAGACGAGAAAAGCACAGGTTGTTTTGTTTCGGTTCACATTTTTTTCGTAGACAGACAGAGAATTTCAGTGAGTTGTTTTATTCCTGCGAACATAATTAGAATGCTTTAGACAAACGTAAACTCTTCAAACATCCATTTAAATGCGCGTAATAATTTAAAACCCCTCAGAATTGTTCAGTTGTCTACAGTAAGCCATTTTTCAATGTTTAATGCCTTCATAACTATTTAAAAACATCCGTAGAATTTTAAAACAATTCCAATTTTAAAGCGAGCACTGGATAATTTATGGTTTTGGATTTAATGAATGTGGTTTTTTCATTTCCTTTGAAAAACACTTTATGTTATGCGCGCAATTAAATCTATATCTGTAGTTTATTTTAGGTTTTCATTTTCTTTACAGTATTTAAAATTTCGTTGGTAGAATATGGTGAATATCGTTAAGTAAATTATTTATTCATAATGAAATGAAACGGACATTAAATCGCTTTCAGAGGGAGACAAATATGACATGATGTATTTTCATTTGTCGATGTAAACTGACGAAAGGGAGAGTGTATTTGGAAAATGTACCATGAAAAACCAGAGATGGACGCCTAATAACATTATTCTAGTAGACATGGGAGGGCAGAAGGTTAAATTTGACCGTAAATTGCGTGATAAGAATCTAGTAACCATATATTTTAAGAAGGACATGCAACCTTAAAATGCAAACAAATATTTTCCAATACCCACATATACCTTAACTTAGGTGGTAAATTTCTTGCAAAGAAAACACTAATTTGTCGGCGCCTGATGGGAGAGCGAACCCACAACTTTTTGATAACCGGTCAAGTGCATTTCAATTAAGCTAAAGGCGTCAGTCAAACTCTCTTCTGCGAGAGGATACAAAGCTTCACCATAGATAGATTCGCAATTACGGAGCAGTTCTTGAGATGCTGTTTAAACCAAAGCAGTAAGCTAAAAACAGGAAACATCATATAGACAAGACTAGCATTGATATATTCATTACATTTTATATAAATCGAACACTACGCAGATTAAATCAAACAACAATGTCAATCAATCAACGTTTATTGGCGTAGTGATACCAACGCCGATGGTATGGCGTGATTAGATGGTGAAACGTTCGAAAGAAAATAAATATTTCTGCCTTCGGTGGGACCTGAACCCACGACCTTCCACTTGCCGGGCGGAGGCTCTCCCTACTGAGCTACGAAGGACAATACATATTCTCTTTACGAACGTATATATATTGTTGCCAGTTATTTCGCAGAATGGTGTAGTACATCGACTACTATTTAAACCAAATTGCAAA
>QLNU02015270.1:110967875-110984416 GCA_006491805.2 Dysdera silvatica | reverse complement strand
CAGTCTCTTTGCAATTTGGTTTAAATAGTAGTCCATGTACTACACCATTCTGCGAAATAACTGGCAACAATATATATACGTTCGTAAAGAGATTATATATTGTCCTTCGTAGCTCAGTGGGTAGAGCCTCCGCCCGGCAAGTGGAAGGTCGTGGGTTCAGGTCCCACCGAAGGCAGAAATATTTATTTTCTTTCGAACGTTTCACCATCTAATCACGCCATACCATCGGCGTTGGTATCACTACGCCAATAAACGTTGATTGTTTGACATTGTTGTTTGATATACTTATTAAAGTCACGCAATTTTCATTAACCAAATAATTTGCCATTAAATTGTTTGAATACACGGATACGCTCTAAGTTAGCCGGCCTATTTCATTTGGGAATGTGGTTAGAAGCAGATCCGTGCACATTCTATCGATAAGAGAGGGATTTTTGTTGAAAGTGAGAGAGAGTTGATAATTTTTTTTTTTATAACGGATTTGTAGTATTATTTTTCAAATAGGGTAATCAACTCCTCAACTTTTCTTGTTTACGGTCTTAATTAGAGCTTGCCAAATATTTGTAAATTTTAATACAATACAAGAACTTTATTCAGGTAGAAACATGATAAATCTATTTACAAAGCTTATTACAAAATATCTATTTGGACAACAATGGGAAAAGACCAAGGGCTTTGACGGAGCCCACACTGCCCAAACTAAACAGACGATAAAAATATGTTACCTGAAAGATAAATAACAGAAAATTGAATATTAAACAATAATTAATAATGAAAAATAAACATAGGCCAAGAAGTCAGGATTCTATTAAATATTTACGAAGAGAGCATTAAAAAAAGGGCAGTGAATTTGGGATTTTAGAGTGTAACGGGAATTGTTGGCGTTATATAAATAGATTAAAATTAATAAATTATGAAATAATTAACTAAGGTAATTTTTAAGGCCATGCTTAAAACTAGCTCAAAATTTTAATTAAAATTCTTTGAGAATAATGTGAGTGTTACATTTTTATAAAAATTATTCCCTTGAAATTAAAAGTCTAATTTAAGGATGCAAAACAACATTATGGATGGGGAATAAAATCGTCCAGTTTTTACCAATGGACAATCATATACTTAATTTTAATTAATATGTCATCAACATATTCATTACATTGAAATAAGTGAATTTATGCGAAAGATTGATTTTTGATATGATCAAAAATGTTTAAACTCTAAAATTTTTTATACGAATACCTCTTTCTATCGTTTAAATGGATATTTACTTTATAAAACTATGTGCTACATATCACGCATTTTGTCATTTAGAAAACATCTGAATATATTTTACATAATCCTATCTTTGTCTTGTTTTTCAAGCCAGAATTCCCTTGTGTTTAAAAATAATTTTGTCTAAGCTTTCTGGAGTTGACTTAAGGAGGATGAACAAAAGCTTAAGCAGAAGGGCTTAAAAATGTGTTATTAAAGCGGAATTAAATACAAGAAGGGAGTTGGATATAAAGCAACTCTAAATGAATCACCAACGGCACTAATACATACATCAGCATGAAAGCCTTCTCACTAGAATAGACTTAAAGCTCTTCCTTTAAAATTAAGACTGCAGATGCTGCAAAATTCTTCTTGCGTTAAATGTGGAATTCTTGCAAAAGTCAACTACATAGCCTCAAGCACAATTTCCTAGCCACATTTGCTTTTCTTCCTTTATTCGAATCCGTGAGTCTGCACTTCCTCGTCTTATTTCTCTCTACTCTCCATTCCTCTGGACATCTTGTTTTCTTGATGCTTGTTCATTTTATTGAATGAGGCCATCCCTCTCTGATGTCAGCTTCATCCACTGCAGGTTTAGTGAGATGAAAAACTAAATGAAGTCTAATTTGAAGTTTTTCATTTCGCGAAAAATTCCGGATTCGCGGGCATCGGATATTTCCATGGTCAAAGTGAAATTTTGAGCTCTTGTTCTTGAATAGTTGAAAACAAATAGTGCAGATTCGCGAGAGCTGTTGACAGTTAGCTTTGACCGGAGACTCAAATCCTGATATTTTAGTCTTTTCTGTTTCTTCTTCTTTGCAATAAGTGATGGCATTTCATTATAATCTGTCTGCATGGAAACTTCTCCAAGAGACGTTCAAATATTACGTAAACGCATTTCTGGCCATTTTATACCCCGTCCCCTTTATAAGAAAAAACAAGCAAATACCTAAAATTAGAGAACCAAAATCCTACGTAAGCATGAGGATTTTGGTTCTCTAATTTTTGGTTTTTATTAAGAATGCAATGTGTATGGCAAATTATAATACTCATTTACGTGATGTTGTTATTGTAATATTGAGCTCTTATTTATATGTTTGTTATAATTTTAAACCCTTATTTATAAATAAAGGGTAATCATAAAATATTACCACATTTGGAAAAGTTTTACAATACGCTAATAAGTTAGTCAATACGCTGTTTGTTGACAGCGTTTTGGCCCTGCGGTGGCGCAGTGTGGTAACGCGTTCTCCTATTGCGCGGCTAATCCGGGTTCGACTCCCAGCAGTGCAAAAAGAACGCTTACTCAGAGATCTCATAAAAGATCGCACTGCTCACTGTAGTCCGGGGTTTGGTTCCCCAGGCCTTAAGAGGTTCGGATTCCTCGGAAAACAGTAGGTCCCGGCGCAGCATGACCACTGTAGTCTTTGAGCCGTAAAACCAAAAAGAAAGCGACAACGTTTTGTTGACATTATTCATTTTGTAACATTTTTATTATTAATATTTTTTACATTATAAGTAAATAGTGGATAAATAAGAAGTGGATTTGATAAAATGCATTTATAAAAATTAATACATCGATTTTAATTTTAAAACATGGGGGAGGGGGCTAAAAGGAGCCTAGAAGTAGGCTTCTAAGGGAAAAAAGTCGTAAAATACGGTTTTTTAATTAACTATAAGTCACCTAAAAAAGAGAACTGTCGTATACCCGCCATTTTGTTACTGTTGTGTCACATGATCGTGGTTGCAAATTGTATTTATTGGCGACATTTTAAAAGTTGCGCCAATGTTTACAATAGTCGGATAATCGCGGATTGTTCATTCATTATTTTTATGCCAAAATAGCGATCATTGCGCCAATGCGGAAAACCTTTATCGCCAAGGTAATTAAAATCGGAATTGTACAAAAAAATAGCGGCTTATATGTCGGCTTCACTGCGTAGCATGGGATTGCACGCTGCAGGCGCACATTTTAATATTGGACAGGTGGAAGGGAGGGCTAATATATTTTAGCGAGCGCAATACTAAGCTTGCTCCGGACGATGGCAATACATGCTACGTTGCTGGTCGGCATAGAAGCCTAGGGGCTTTAATTAACTAATCGTTTATCTGTGACTACGTGTATTTTATGTTTTTAAGTGTCTTTTCACATTATGTCGTACATATGAGTATTGCAGATCTGTCAGTATGGCTGTTACTCTGGGCTGTTACTCCCTAGTTTTATTAGTTTCTGTGTCTTGTGTAAGCATGGTTCAGTCAACCCTATTCCCGTTGTAGGAGAAATAAGCAAATCTCAACGCAACTGTTCCAAAGATGATTATGTAATACTTTAGTGGCCCCCTACCGCTAAGTCTTCACCTATCTATTGACGCGAAAATAGGCTTTAGCCAACTTTTTGTTAGAGAATGCTGAAATATAAATGCATTTTTCAAAAAGCTATTTGTTAAAATTATGCATGCATAATTTTTTATAAGTTATATATGTACATTCCAGATACCTTGCAATACGTAGCTTGTAATAAAGTTATCACACAACATCTGTATTTCTCTGATTGCATTTGGCTTACTTAAGATAAAATTTATATTTGACTAATGTGGCTTGATTTTAATGTTTTTTTCAAAATTTATGTTGGTGATGTGATATGCTATTGCTCGTTATCCATTCTTCAAGATGAGGCACTCTACGTTCAAATTTACTTTTTTTAGCATCTCGAGAAATCTGCGATCACTGTTAGGAAGCCTTACCATGGGCGCACATATAGGGGGTGGAGGGCGCTCAAACCCCTAGCCGTTTAAAAATTTGATTTGTTCGAACCTGCTATGCATTTACTTTCAAAAGTTTTACATTCACATTTTAAAATAAGGTACTTTTTAGCTCATTACTAATTGTCAAGTAGTATCAATTATTTTTGTAGCGTTTTGGTATCTTGTACATTCACTAAAATTCTCGACAGCTTTGAGAAGGAGGTAATAATTTTTCTCAGCTCCCATAGTATTAGTTAATATTTCTCAGCCCTCCTTAGAACTACTCGGATGGCTACCCATGAGCCATACTGGTCAGACTTTTTTTTATATATTGTATACATTACTCTTTTTATATACCGGGTGATCCAAATTAAACAGGAGGTGTTTAGACCTCTCTGTAGAGAAAACTACTCTGTCAATTTCACCCAAATTTCATACACATGCTCCCCTGAGTATGCGGTTTCGATTTCTGAAAGAAAAAATTGAGTTCATATTTCGGCCGCTAGGGGAGGAAATGGCGCTGCGGAGCAGGCAATTTACATATTACTTAACATGCGCAACATCCTCTGCCTATATAAGGAGTCGTGAAGCATTTTTCCACCATACGAGGACTCCGTCATGAAACTTACTTTACCAGATCGCGCGTTACTTGTTAAGCTCTTTTATCAACGAAATAGCAATGCTTCTGCTGCATTTAAAGCATTTCGGCAGGTAAAAGGTTTACGCAGACGCACTCTCACAATTACAAATCTTCGAAAAATGGTCTTGTATTTTGAGGAGACTGGAACATTCGCCATTAAATCAGGACGAGGCCGCAAACCAACTCGAGTGCAGCAAATTGAAGAAGTTGCAACTGCAGTAGTGGAGTAGGGAGCAGCAAGTGCACATGGTAGCAGTAGTGCACGTGCGATATCATGGGAATTGGACATGCCATATACGACAGTGTGGAGAGTTATGAGAAATGTCCTGAAGTTTTATCCATATAAGATAGCCCACACTCAGCAATTGCTTTCTGGTGATAATGACGTGCGGAAAACATTTGCTTTGATGTTCATTGCTCGGATGACAGTGGATGATGAATGGCCTTGGCAGATACTGTGGAGTGATGAGGCCCATTTCCACTTGAATGGCGCTGTAAACACATGTAACTGCCGTATTTGGTCTGACACAAATCCCCACGTTCATCAACAAATTCCGCTACATGCTCCAAAAGTGACAGTGTGGTGTGGCTTCACCTCATCTTTCGTCATTGGTCCTTACTTCTTTGAAGAAAATACGGCCTCGGGGCCAATGACATGTTCTGTTACTGGCTCTAGGTATGCATTTATGCTCCGGAACTTTGTCATTCCTTTGCTTCAACAGAGAAATTGTCTTGACGCTACAATTTTCATGCAAGATGGTGCACCCCCGCACATCGCGTTGCCTGTTCAAACATTATTACGGCAAAACTTTTCGGATGACAGAGTGATTAGCAGGTCATTTTCAACATCTTGGCCGCCTCGGTCACCCGATCTTAACCCTTGTGACTTTTGGCTGTGGGGATATTTAAAGAGCTGCGTTTATAAAGGCAATGTTCCGAACTTAGCAGTCTTAAAAGACAGAATTTCGCAACATGTATCCCACCTCCAAGCGAATGAGTTACGTTCTGCCGTGGAATGTGTTGTGCATCGAATGCAATTTCTAGAGCAAAGAGACGGGGGACATATCGAGCCGTATCTGTGATGATAGTGTGGTTCCACATATGATAGCAATAAAGTTATTGCACAAATCTTTTTTTTAGTCATACCTACTATCCTACGGTATACTGTAATTTGTAGTTAATTTCATGTGATTGCAATAAAGGTTATTGCATGTTAAAACACTTTTTCGTTGTTAATATTAATAAATTGCCTGCTCCGCAGCACCATTTCCTTCCCTAGCAACCGAAATATGAACTCATTTTTTTTCTTTCAGAAATCAAAACCGCATACCCAGGAGAGCATGTGTACGAAATTTGGGTGAAATTGGCCAAGTAGTTTTCCCAACAGAGAGGTATGAACACCTGTTTAATTTGGATCACCCTGTATATTAATATGTTTTTTTTTTCTACATTCTAAAATAATATGACCATATGCTTTATGAAGACGTTTCCCGAAAGAAATTTTGGATAAGACTCTGTGACAATTCTGAAATTCCAGTTACACATTACTTAATTAGTATATATTCTGTATTCTCAGCTTTTTATAATTCTTCGCAAAATAAGCGATTATTCATAACTACCATTCATCGATTACCATAATTAATACGTTTATTTTCCATTTATTAGTAATACAGAAACAAACCCGAGTAAATGGTGAAAACCACATAAATCTTGCTATATCTCGACAATCACGATGTGCTAAATATAGTGCATCAAGAAGAATGCGTAACATTTAGGATGGTATCCCGGCAATCTTCCATCCATTTCTGGGAAGGGAAAAATGGGCTTTGATCAATAATCCCATTGATGAAGAAGAAGAAGAAAATTCCTGAGCAGGTCTTCAATCATCCCATCCTGATTGGTCGTCAATTTGGAAGGGAAAGGGAGAAAAAATGTGGAAAGGATCATTTTTTCCCCACAAATTAGAAGAAATCGCAGCGTGGTAATTTTCGGGGCGGCACGGAAGGTTAAGACTTGGAGATGTAGGGAAGGAAAACTAGTGTTTTCCTGAGAAAAATTCCTTTTTTTGCATCGTGTTTTTGAGCTAGCTGGGCCCTTTTTCTTCCCTCTGAGGATACATTTAGAGATTGAAACACGCATGGAAAAAACTAAGTTCTATGGACTAATAAAACATTTAGGACAGAGTGTCACGAATAATGGGGAACATTCCTTCAAACACTCGTTTAGAAAACATTTAAAATTCTGGAGAATTTATAAAATAGATTTTCACAAAAGAGGTAATATAAAATGCAATAAGATTTCAATACCAAATAAAATCACAATTGTGGTTATTTTATATATTTTTCTGGAAGTAAAATATGTATTACGGTTGTTTTATATTTGGCGGATTATAAAAAATTATCCCCATGTCGCCACTTGGCTGCAAAAATGGCGTACCAGTCCCTAGGAGGCGCTATAAATGAAGCCTTTCACCCTTTCCAAATTTCTTTCATATATTCGGCAGAAATACTAGTTGCAAGAAGTTGTATATAAACCGGATATGAAATGGGTATAAAGTACGATATGAGGCGTATATTAAGCGAAAATGTAGTGGTTTTTGAGTTTCGTCATCTGAGCTATAAATATTGTAAGACCACCTTTCAAATACATAAAGAATATTTACGTAGAAAAAGAAATTGCAAACTCTAATTTGATTATTAAATAATACAGAGAAAGTGTGAAGATAGGTATTATCGAAGACAAAAGGAAAATGAAGAAACAGCACTATTAGAGTAAAAGTAAACTATGTAGTAGGAATTTTCATTGTCTAGCCAGAAACTAGAAGGTTTAAAACGTAAAAAAATACAAAGAATACAAAACAAAAAAGGTAACTTTGAAAGCAAGATAGGGGTGTTGCGGTTCAAGGTAGAAATTTCACTTTCAGCCCACTAAGGAAGTGATGACATCTGAAGAATTAAACGATTTTTTTATCATACCACTATACAAACACCACCGCGGTATAGTTAAGCAATTTTTATTTTTAAGAAATACGTTATTCCAAATAACTTTTGATGCATGGCCCATTGAAGCCGTTGCGAAAGGTGAACAATCCGATCAGACGAATACAAATCAACGTGAAATAAACAGAAAATTCATTCAACGAAGAATTTTCATGCAGTTAAGATGAAATTCAAAATTCCAGAATTCAAATAAAAGTAACCACAGGGGTTAATAATAAACGAAAATATTAACATTTGAAGAAATTTTTCTGCTAAAACGAGAAAAAGGCGTTTCTCTACGGTTCGCTACAACGAAAGTTAAACCAAATGATCTTCTGGGCGAAAACAAACTACAGAACTTGAGCTCCAATGAAGGCAGACTTCAGAATAACCGGAACATTGAAGTTAAAAAAAAGGGAAAACAAACTACAGAACTTGAGCTCCAATGAAGGCAGACTTCAGAATAACCGGAACATTGAAGTTAAAAAAAAGGGAAAACGAACTACAGAATTTGAGCTCCAATGAAGACAGACTTCAGAACAACCGGAACATTGAAGTTAAAAAAAAAGAGTTTGGAATATATTATAGCAATCATTCTCTCTCTCTCTTCATATGATCTTTGTAATTAACGGCTAATTTCGTTTAATGGTTGTGTTTTGCGGTCCAAGATAACGGGTTATAGAATTAAACGTATTCCAGTTAACGTTCTCTTCTATTTAACGGCCCTTAAAAGCCGTTAATTGGAGAAATTATTGTACGTACCAGATTAGACCCTAAATTAACAAAAGATGATTGAATAGCTAGCAACGACAAGTTTTGAAAAAAATAAATAAATTAAGAATACATTCAAAAATAGAGGCACAAATGTGTAGAAATTCCAATGTGTAATGGAGAAATAAATTTTTCGTTAAACGTACTTCGTAGACAACATGCACTATTCACCCGATTATATGGTAAAGTATGCAACTGGTTAATTGTATCCGGTTTTATTAATGTAAAATTATGCACAGAACATAGCGAAGAACTAATTAGCAGCAAATGGTTCTATTTTGTCATTTCAGAAGAAGGGAAGCTGAACAGCTTGTGTTTTTTATAGTCATTTAAAAGGTTTTATAGTAAATAAAATAGCCGTATAGAATAAGGGAAACGTTCAGAAAATGCAAAACATATACGTACTTAATATTTACGCCCTCTCTAATATTCCTCGATGCGGTTATATCATTGTATTTAAAAATAAAATCGTTCGCCCACTTCATCGGTTTGCCACAAATTAAATTTTACTTTCTTAACTGAACGTTTCCTCTTCTCTGATCTGGGAATTGAATTATGATTTTATTTTTAGGCAACTTCTATCTTGCTTGTCTGATTTCATTCTAAATGACAAAAATTGTCCATTTCCACTATTCTTAAAAACTGAAATTTTACTAAAATTGTTTAACAGGCATTCGGATACCTGGGCAAATATCAGTGGAAATCCTTTCGAATTTTTGTTTTGAATAGCTAAATCTACCATGAACGTAAAAGAATTTTTCTAGCAAATAAAATTCAGTCAAAATTTTTTGTGGTTTTTGATGGAGTTTCGCCAAAAAATTCAGGGAAAACTTAGAAATTTCTTTTGTCAAATGTGAGTAAGAATCTTTATTAAATGTTTTAAAGCTGAATGAAAAAAGATGGTTGATTTAATTACAGATTGATGGCATCGAAATTTGCTAAAATTTAACTATAAATATCTCTTGCTCTGATTTAATAAAGTAAGTAAATAACAGATATTCGATGCGATATTACATTTTTACTTTTGGGAAGTTGGGAAAAATAAATAAATGTATTTCACATTTTTAAATTACTTTACAGAAAAAAACATGGCATTTTACGAAAGTTTCTTATTCTAAACGGTAGAGTTATTATAACTTAATTAAATCAGATTAAATTACAGGTTATAAGTTTTCCATTCGGTGTCCTTCGCAATTAGAATTATAAAGACTCCAACTCGGGTTTACTCGATTTCGGCTTTTACCCAAATTTTAGAGTCTAACTGTTTAAAAAGTTCCACAAAATTCAAATTAAATTCAGAGGTAATAGCCTCGTGAATCCGCAATTAGTGTTCTGCTTGAGCAATTGTAATTAAGTTTTAAATCATGACTTAAAAATTAGAAATATCATTTTTTTAATCGGTAAAAAACGTAATTTCATAAAATGCTTTTAAGCAGTGCTTTTTACTAATTGAATTTTAATCTAAAATTTGTCAACCAGTAAATAAAGATTTTGAATTAAAGTTCTTTGATTCATAAATTATAATCGGCATCCAAAATTCCAATACAATAGAATCTGTCTAAAGTGACCACCTTTTGGACTGGACTACAATGGTCACCATAGACTGGGGGTCAGTAGACACGACAGACTTTGGTACAGGCATAACTGAGTCCATCCCAGTTCTCCCTTATATAATGTGGTCACTTTATTCAGATGGTCAGTTTGCCAAGGCGATCACTATACCAAGTTCCACTGTATTACCAAATGAACGTCTTTATGGAAACTCTAATTTGCTAATTGTCTTTTTAAACTAAGGTTTTCAGTATTTTACTTTTTATAATTCTAAACGATTTCTTCCGTCATTTGGTAATAGTATATGGGTCACTTGGGTATATGGATACCTAAGTACACCTTATACTACATTTGACCATGCCGTGCTCTGACGCACTGATAGCGCTTTTGTCAGCGTTCATCAGGGTCCGACCCCCAATTGTGAAAACAACTGTTCACCGACTTACTGCTCACTGTACGCCTGGGATTATCTCCTCAAACTTTGAAAGGTTCGGCTTCCTTGAGAAATTTTAGCGCCAGTATTTTACGGCAGCTTGCTTAATGGTAACGCATTGGTTTATCGTGCCACTGTCCCGGATTCCATTCCTAATCGTAACTCACAAATTTTTTTTTTCCTAACGCAGTCCTAGATTTGGTGTTCTGGGC
Organism: Dysdera silvatica; assembly: GCA_006491805.2. NCBI lineage: Eukaryota > Metazoa > Arthropoda > Arachnida > Araneae > Dysderidae > Dysdera > Dysdera silvatica. The sequence goes on along the minus strand of QLNU02015270.1, from coordinate 110,973,839 downwards.
AACAGAGGTTCGGATTTCTCGGGAACGACATCCCGTCACAGAAAGGCCTATTCTGTCCTTGCTTCCTGAAAACACGCACGGTTTTAAGCCATTCAAAGTTATGAAAATAAGATATTCAAAGTCGCTCAGAGTGAAACAGTGAACCATTTGACCCATTTGACCCATTTATTATACATGCAAAGCGTCTGGTTCCTTGACTCTAATCTGTATTTATGAATACGTGCGTCTTAAGGCATACGTAATTCGTAATAATTAAGCAATCCATACGTCACAGTAAGTCTGTAATTCATTCATCATAATTGATACGTAATCTATACGTTATAATAAATGCGTAATCAATACGCCATAATCATTATGAAATCAATACGTCATAATCATTATGAAATCAATACGTCATAATCATTATGAAATCAATACGTCATAATCATTATGAAATCAATGCGTCATAATGGATACGTAATTAATCATAACGTAAGTAAATCCTAATGACAACACTTAATTTTTATTAATAAATGTATCTGTAATTCAGCATTGTATTTTTTGCGAATAATCGCTTCATAGACGCAACTTTATATACAAGAAAACCTATCTATATTTTTTACGGTACTGATATATGTTGATTGTGTTTTTAGGTTTAACCTTGTCTATAAAGGTAAACTGTCTATAATAATATCTTTTCTCACTTCCTGGAACAACACTGTCATAGGGAAGTTTCACAAGATATACTCACTGATCATTTCTTAAACTGCATTTTATTGACATAAAACTTCTCGGTGTTTAATTGTCAGTTTATAGTTATTGGAATAAATTATTATTCTCTACGATACCAAATAATTAAATTCTAATATCTGATGATTAAGCTTTATGTCATTTAATGCATTATGCAAAGTATATAGCTACATATACAAACATATATCTAAACAGATAAGAAAGTTGAAGTCGTCATCAGATAATGAAATACGAACTAAGCCTGATTTATAAATTAAAGTTAGATTAAAATGGGGTTGAATTCCTGGCGGTAGTGCTTATTGAAGTGTGTTTCGCCACGTTCTTCAGCTGTTATTCATTTTATCTAAAATACTATAAAACTTAATAAGTATAATAAATACTATATAACTTAATAAATATAATGATAATTAGGAAAATTGGGTGAATTATATTACATTATAATAAGTAACATCATTTGAATAAGTCAAAAAAAGTAATGAAGTTGTTAAAATCAAACAATTTTAATAATTTCGATTAAATACGGAAAATGTGTATATCAAAGATTAACCAAAAAATTAAAAAAATGCATTTAAATTCAATTAAAAAGTAATTAAACCAGTTAATCTAAATATTCCTTATTGTCATGACTCGCTAAAGTTTTCGTACTACAAGGGGGAAAATGTGATTCTAAACCTTACCTTTGCATAAGTTCCAATTAGCAGTTTCAGAAACTAAGTTTCTGAAAGACACAGAGAGCCTTAAGCTACATACGTGAGAGAAAAAAGTATAAGCTATTTAAAAAAATTTTAAAAATCATTTAAAAGTTGTCATTTCCTTTTAAGGAATGCAGAGATATTTAAAATTTTGTAAAACCGTAGAAAAATGTTACATTCAAAATTATAAAAAGGATTTTGCAAAATCGTGAAGCGTTAATTAAGGAAGCAACGTGGAAATTGAAATGAAAAGTTTCATCTAAATTAGTCGTAAATTTTTAAAGTTTTAGTTCTGTACCGGTGGGTTTATTTATGAAGAAAATAATTTGCTTAAATCAGTAAAATATACTATTTGAGAAACGGAGAAAGTAGTTGAAGGTTCTGTTATAAAATAATATACAAAGGGAAGGCATTTATTTACTAAAGGTTTTCTATGACGAAGTGTTTACTAAGGTTTTTACATATATTCGTTTCCTAGTTAAAATGTTTATATATATATATATATACATACATACAGGGTGCCCATAAAATAACTCACGCTATTCTAAACGCTCTAGAGCAGCGGTCGCCAACCGGTGGTCCGCGAGAAAATTTTGGTGGTCTGCAGAAAAATTTGGACATTATGTGCATTTTTAATGTTTTATTAATAATAAAACAAAAATAATATTCTAAGGAATTCTCATATTCTGAATGACAATTTCCACCTTTATATTGTACTAAATTCACGAAATGTGCTTGACAAGATTTTAAACGTTTAAGCACTAATTTCTAACTTTCTGTTAAAATAATTAATTGTAAATTTTTATATCTATAATGTACTTGAGATAATTATCGGCAATTAGTGAAAAAACTCTCTCTTGCCGAAATGCGGTTATAATGGGGAGCCCTGCATTTATCTTTTTTTTTTAAATTATATTAATGATCGGTGGGATTTAAAATTATGAATTTAGTGGTCCGTGAGGTCCGAAAGGTTGGCGACCGAAGAGAGGTGATGAAAAGAGATATTGGAAGGGGTTTGGCGGTTAGCTTAATTAGACCATGGGGAAGCAGTTTTAATTTAGTTAAAAATTCCACTATCAGGGAGAAAGTTGGGCTTTAGGTATGCAAATCTCGTTCATTTGCATAAAACCACGTTCTTTATGCGAAATAAAACCTTTCTGTAAAATTTAAAATGTTTACACTGGCTGAAAAGGGCAGTTATGGCCTCGGAAACGCCACATTTTCCCCTGGTTGGGAATTTTGAAACTAAATTAAAATCGCTATCACATGGTCTAATTGAGATAGCCTCCAAATCCCTTGCCAATATCAGTTTTCATCATCGCCCTAGAGCGTCTAGAATAGGGTAAGTTATTTTATGGTCAACCTATATATAATATTTTTTAGGCATAAAAGAGATTTTGATATTCCATGGTACGGTCAATTGCATTTAATCGAGTCACATCGCAACCTGGACATTTGGGTCCAATTAAGTGGCTGTCCCAAATAGACGAATTTCACATAAAATCAAATATCGGATAATTTTTTAATACTACTTATATGATATAAAATACGTATAAGAAAATAATATAAACTTTAAAGAAAAAATAAATTCTAAGATATAAAATATGTACATACTACACAGAATTTAATTCTTCAAAAATTCATCCAGTGTGGTTTGTCTTTTGTTCTTTCTTGTTTGCACTTCCGCAAAATCAGCAAAAGTGTTCGATGCGGATGTGGAGCTCCCATTATTGCCATTTTATATAAAATAACGCTGTAACCCGGCAATAATTTTTGCTTCCTGGTGAGTCACAAGTATAGGTAGATCATCATCATCATAGTCTTCTCCTCCTCCGTATAATTTTATATGTTTCAATTTAATGGCTTCGAAATCGAATCGTGACGGCCTTCAGTGGATGCATAACATTATGAAAGAACTCAACAGACGTATTAAACTTGGCTGGAGTGCATTTGGAAGAAACAGTTTTATCCTGAAGGGGAAATTGCCTTTGTGTCTAAAAAGAAAGGTCTTCAACCAGTGTGTATTGCCAGTCCTCTCTTATGGATCAGAGACATGGAGTCTAACAGTTGGAGCAATACGAAAGTTACAGACAACGCAAAGGAGCATGGAGAGGTGCATGCTTGGAATAACTAGGAGAGATCGAAAAAGGAACACTTGGGTGAGAGAGCAAACTAGAGTAGAGGACATCATTGTTAAAGTAAAAGGGCTGAAATGGCGATGGGCTGGGCATATTGCAAGAAGAACTGATCAACGATGGACAACAGAAATTCTGAACTGGATTCCAAGAGACCACCGAAGACCTAGAAAACGTCCTCAAACTAGATGGGTGGATGAAATAAGAAAACAGGTTGGGGTGACGTGGAAGCGAATTGCTCAGGATAGACTTGTGTGGAAAGCATTTGGAGAGACCTTCATCCAGCAGTGGATAGATAATGGTTGAATATGATGATGATGATATATATATTAGATGTTAAAATAAATATATAATAGTAATAAATAAAATTATAAATTTTCTATGAATATTAGCGCATTTGCAGCATAATATAACAAGAAAATATATATACTCAATTTTTTTTTATATTGTTAAAAAAAGATAACATCTAAATATAGAACAATAAAAACTACAACAGAACAACCCCATAAAAAACACCAAACAACATAAAAAAGAAGCAAGACCAAATATGAAAAATTGAAAAGAAAAAATATTGAAAATAACCCGAGGTGCAGAACTTCGTCAGGGGAGAATCCACACGAGGGGTAATAAATAAATAGGAGCGTTTCTGTTAGCAATGCCAGCATTTGTTAAAATAGCATGCATTCTCCCAACGCCCCTAAAAATTAGAATTTTGGAAGAAATAAAAAATGTAGATATATTTAATTTAAAGAATAGAAAGAAAAAGGAAATAACAAAACCATCTTTTCCTCGGCATGAGCCTGTTCATGCCTAATAAATATCGGCCTAATAAAAAGAAAAAATACTTAGGTTAAAAACCAAAAGAAAAAATGTATGAACTGCCCAGCAAAACAGAAGGGAAAGAAGTGCTGCCATACCCAAGAATTACCTCAATTTAAACCTGCTGCTAAACCAGAAAATAAATGGAAGTCAAAGTAAACTATGCAACCTGTTTAAAACTTACCAGAAGAAAGCCTGAATTTGCCAAAACCCTTAAAAACCCCACGACTAAAATTAATTGGAACCTGATTATGAACAAAAGTATTTTCTAAAAATGTAATAGCCTTATAAAAATACTCATCTTTGTAGCAAATTCTATCAATCCTATTAATTTGTGTAAAAATAATATTCTGCTGGACTCCAACACTAATATTAAACAAAAAATTTGAAAGTGTTGAAACTTTAAATTCAAATTCTTTCCTCTTATTAAATAAATCAGTAACAATATTAGAGGTATCTTCCAAATTAATATATGTATATATATCCAAAAAATTAGCATCAGCATATAAATTCTCAATTTCTTTAATTTTAAGACATTCAGAATAAATATATTGATAAATATTTAAAAATTCTGAACAATTAAAAACGTTAAGATCGTATATGTATATCTAAACGCTTTAATTTCAAAGATTTTTTTTCCTTTTTCATAGTAATGTTAAAATATGTTTGCCAACGAACTTGAAAAATAGCATTCCATTGGAATGCCTTCAATTTGTGAATAATATTTTATACCATTAAAGAGCAAATTCTCAAAAACACAAAATTCAAATAATTGATTACAAATAGTTTTAGCAATTCCACAATGCTACTGTAACTTTCAAATAAATAATCCCTAATATCTCTAATATCATCCAAGGATATATTTGTAAATAAATTTTCAAAATCATGTGTTAATTTTTTCTATAGTATTTTGGTGTTCATTCAAATATTTCAACACCCTCAGATTAATAAAAATAATAAATGATTTTTCGTTATATATTTTCCGTGAAATTTTACTTAAAATATTTTAAAACTCCATAAATGCTTTTCCATTATATGCATTAGAACCGTATGTAATAAATCTAAATCCTACAAGAGATTCATGAAATTTAATTATAATAAACAAATATGGAAACCTAAATTCACCGATTGGAATTTTAAGTCTTTTATGTTATACAATAATTTTTTTCTTAAATACATTTATTTCATAGTTTTCTTCAAGACTTTTATATGTATAATTCGTATCATATTCTTTAATAAGCAAATCTCTATAATATTTTTACACATAATACTAAAATTATTATTTGTCTTATCAAATGTTGAAATGATAACTTTTTCTTACAGCTCTTTAATTTGTTTTGTCATTTAAAATCTATATCAGTCCTGTTACAAAACTTATTCTAAATTAGGATAATCTAACTTTAACTTCTTTGCTGTACATCCATTATACTGTATATAATACTGTATATACTGTGCTGTGGCCTGCAAAAGGGTTGCTGGTATCTAACTGGAAGGAGACCCACACGCTGAACGTATGTGACGATGTGTGGAACCGGCCAGGCCAGTAACCTAGTGTCCTACCCCGCCTTCAAGTGGTGCAGGCTGGGCTT
>QLNU02015270.1:110945755-110956253 GCA_006491805.2 Dysdera silvatica | reverse complement strand
TTATTCCTGAGAAGCTAAGATAGGCTAGTTGACTGAAATAAATAAAAATTTTACTAATTTCAGTTAATAAAACGCAATCATAATTCAAATAAAGACATGGTTTCTAGTGAATTTTGGATATTCAGTAATTAAAAGTAATTAAAAGCTTACCTTCATAGTTGATTCTCTATTATCATGACTAAAATAAATACTGTCCTTTTCATAGTGTCACGCTCATATAATTTGAAGTCATGTCACAAAACTTATTTGCATATAATGACATGGTTATTTTACTTAAAGTATTAGTTTCTAAAGAAGAGATTATTCGCCTGTACAAAAGGAGATTTATAGGAGGATTTGAAGGATATTTAAGTTCGCTTAGATATTAAATTCTTAATTTAAGGATGCCAAAATTCTGAAAATATATGCAAGGGAATTAAAAATACGATCAAAATAAAAAGTATTTTGTGGCTTTGCGTGATAAATGAATAAGTGAATAATACGGAAACTAAAATTAAAAATGTATGATCATGTTTCTATTTAAAATACATTTTTTTTGTAATTTGGAACAATGTTGGTATCCGTATTTGTAGGAAAAAAAATTGGGGATAAGTAAATAATGAAAATTTGATAAAATGAACCAGTGCTAGGGGATTCTTGTCAAACTCGCAATGATTTGAATATTAAAAGATGATGAGAGTTTTCAATGCTCAGGGAGAAAAAAAAATATTTGGACAGCTTAAATATACATACAGTTAAAACTATAAGTCATAGTCATGAACCATGCGCTTTACATTTAGAGCTGTCGGTTTAATTAGAAATTCAGTAAAAGTGAATATATATTATAATAAAATATTAATAGAGCGATTTTAAATCGCTAATTGAATGATTTCCTCTATTTCCTTAACTTGCATTTACTTATTTATAACTTTTAAACCACTTATTACAAAGAAAATTATGCAAAACAAGTTCTATGGAGACTCGACAAAATTAGGTTATTTTAAACATACGTTTTTCTTTATGTACTTAAAATATTTATACGGGCAAATATTATCCATTTCAATATTTTTGGAACATTGCCGTTGATAAATACAGTAACTGTTCCTTATATTTTTCTTGTTATATTTAGATTCTTAAAGAGGTGCATCAGATCCAAATAAACTCAAATTTTAGAAATCACGAATCAAACTGGAATGTGCTGTGAGAACAAACCCAGTGTCTGAGACTCAGACTACAGCTCGTGGCTCACCATAAAAAGGATTAGGTCGTAAGAACAGGAAACCGAATCTACTACTGGGAGTAAGCCTCGAACCAGACTGAGACAAACCTATGAGCTCCAATTTAAGGAAAGAAATGTAGTTCGTTATTTATATTTTTCACTACGAAAATTATACAAGAATTGTAAAATTCAGCTCTATAGACTTATGTGTCAACCATTTGGTAATCTAGTTATCCCTGAGAAAGATATAAGGTAATGATTTTATAGCAGATATAGAAGGTGGCATTGCAGGGCAGGCAGAGAAACGTACCTATATATTGAACGTTACAAATAATACTTTTATTAAATTTGTTTTACAAAATCCAGAAGTATAAAACACGAGTGCATGACTTCTTATTAGTTTTCCTTCTTGGAAAGAGTTAACAAATACAAAATTATGTTGGTACGTCGAGTAGGGGGACACTACAGGATCCCCTTCCACCCCACAAGAATCTAAGCCAACGGCGAAAGATGATATAACCTCTGTGCGAAATTTCACTCATCGACCATATCTAGTTTTATACTGATTTTTATTGTGGTTGTGACGCGTTGGAGCTGGGCGTACTCTTTTTAGTTGCTTCTGGTGTACCTTCAATTTTAAAAGCTGGTTTTAATCTGTCCAGAGTTAGGTTTGGCGGTTTTCCTTTTACATCTAATTTATAAAATTTATCGGTATTGTAAGGGCCCGGAAATGCTTATTTCCAACTGAAGTTAGTAGTTAAACCAACTGGGTTGTTTTGGTTTATGTTCATTGCAAGAAAACGCCGGAGGCTGGATGACGTCAGTCTCCGGTCTGTACTGTTAAGTGATTGAGCAGTGAAGGCTCCGCTATTTAAAGCTGATATTGTAGATGTTAATTCTCTTTTTAAGCAACTCTTTTTAAAAAGCTCTTTAAGTTTATAATTTGAAGTTCTTTTTTAGTTAGACTTGTCGAGATGTTGACACTCTCTCTTCGACTCTCTGAGAGCATTGTAATAGTTTTTACTTTTCGCTTAGTAAGCTAAAAGCAAAGCTTTCCTTTTTATTTAATTTATTCGTTAGCTTCCCTACAACCTGAGCCACTTTGAGATGAGGGATCAAGCACTTATGTCGCAAGGCCTTGAGTTCGAAGAGGTGTTGTTGTAACCGCCAAATCCTAGTTGATGAATAGTTACTGGAATAGTAAATGCTTATACGAAGCTTCGGAAGTAGCTCGATTCATGCAATCTTCTTACTGATTTGAGGAAGCGTGTTCTACATGTATTGCATTGCGTCGCAATCGATCGAGAATTGTTTTTGACTGAATTAAGAGTTACCGTTTCAACGGAACTGGTAAAAATGGTGATATAACTTTGTTTATATATTTAGTTTAAATTAACTGATATTGAGTTATATTAAGTTGTTGATATACGAGTAATTAATTAAGACAATAACCAATGTAATTAAGACAGTTCAGGACTGACTAACAAGGAACAAAAGAATAATTTATAATTGGATCAGTAACGAATGAGGAGATTACTTGCTTAATAGGACGTCGTTAACTAAACTTTGTGTTGATACCAAGTGGTTAGAAGGACCTGTTGTCGTGAAGTCCTGAGACGTCAGCTTCTGGATACAAAATCCAGGTTAAGAATATTTAATACCGTTGTAATTAACTTGAAATACAAGTTTAGTTGGTTGGTTGGTTGGTTGGTGTCGTTATTGCAGTATTTGTTTAGTTAATTTACTTAAATATTTGTAGCATAACTATCCCAGTGTGGCCAGCTCGCTAGTTGGATGGTTTTATTCCAAAGCAGTTCCAAACCGTTTACAGTGGATTTGATTTGGACATGTTGGTTAACAGTTCCAGTAGAGATATTCACCAGAAATGGACTGATAAAGTGTTACTTTAAACGTTAGTATTACTGTTGTAGCCTTCATAGTGTAATAAATACCTGTCTGCAATCTTGTATATTCTTCGCCAATGTTGACCAATACTAAATCTACTGATATTTCAGGTAGATATGAGATATGATAAGACTAGTATACTTTTATAGATTAATTTAAAAGTAAATCACCTTTAGGAACATTTAACTCTAAAGCTAGTTTGTTACAGCATGATGAAGTACTGGAAATGGACCTGCGTACTGTTGTGTTAAAAGCTTATGCACTATGTCTTGTCTACCAAAAACATGTGTCTCCATCTGTAAATCATCATAGAAGAAAGACTTTCGTGGTCGGCTTCTGGTCGTCGGTACAGGTTGTAAGTTCTGCATGTGATCACGTAATTTCACTACGAATGCTGGACGTGTCAAATTAGTTTACGAAGATTGAAAGAGTTCACCAAGTAAGCGCAAGATAGTACCGTATACCATTGAAGCATTCAGATCCTCAAGTACTGCTGTTTGTAGTCCAAGTAACACGGTGGCAAGTAGGTGAAACCACTTAACAGTATTATGACGCATCAGTGTATTCTTTAAGTATCTGTGCAACATTATGAGAACTGAAATGGAAATTAAAAAATAAATCATTTTCTTATTTTCTGTAAAGAAAAGTTTGAGAAATCGCAAATCAGCACCAATTTTTGGCACCGGTTCCAATTGCGTGGAGAACACGAGCATTTGGAAGATTTAAAAACACTCGGTTTTCCGCAACGCATGTGACAAAGTGGATCAGTTTCAATTTGTTACAATTCTATTCCCTTAAAATATTCCAGAAATCGTAAGAATAGCTCTGGAAGGTTTTGATGCAAAGCGTCCGATGTAATTTTTTTTCAAAAGCTCTCTAGGATTTTGAATGTATCTGGTTCAATTCTCTTTTTTTATTTTGATTGAAAAGATACGCCCTCAGATTTCCACGAAAAGTATCTATTTCTTATTCAATAAATCAAAGCTCTACAACTGGACATCTTTTTCAAGTTTAGAAATGGAAAGTGGCATTCTGTTGTAGAAAAAATTGTCCCTTATTTTGGAATAAGGAAAAAATGAATAAATTTGTCTGTAACAATTCTAGCATGTATATATTTTATATACTACCCACACAAAGTATATGAGAAAAAACTAAATATTATTACGTGTTCGTGATATTCCATAAATAAATCAGTCTACACTAGTATTCATTGGCGCTTAAAGTTAAAAAAATATTCAACGAAAGCGGACATAATGCAAGATGCAGCCAAAGAAACAAAATATTGATTTAAAACGGTTTACTATTTCATAATTTTTAGAGGGTTTCATTAAATATTGAATCCGCAACTGTTTTTGATTTTTCTCTCTGTCTGTACGCAACAAAAAGAGTAATGTAAATTTCTTCCGTAAATGCAATAACGATGGCTATTGTTAACGTTGAAAACCTACCGAGTTACTTGAGAATTAGAGAGTTACGGATTAGAGAGTTGCTTAGCGGGTTTCAATAGATATTGAACCCGCTATTGCTTTTGGTTTTTCTGTCTGCCTGTCTATACGCAATAAAAAGGGTAAGGTAAAGGTCTTCCGTAAATGCAATAATTATGGTTGTTGTTAATGCTGAAAACCTACCGAGTTACTTGAGAATTAGAGAGTTGCGAATTAGAGAGTGGAGGATTATCGAGTTGCGAATTAGAGAGTTGCGAATTAATGTTAATTGAAACTCGCTAAATTTAAATATCGACCTTAGGCAATTTTCTTTCACTTGATTGTATTTATGCAACACGGAATGAGACTCTTATTTCGAAACCTGTTGAAATATGTGGATAGGAGCAAGCAGGGAACAAAGCAAGTTATTATTTAAAGCTTCTCTGTGTTATTTGCATGATAAGTGATCAGCTATAGAGGCTGTGCAACCTTTTGATAAAATTTTTATCTTGTTCACGAGATTAGTAATCAATTCTGGAGGCGAGATAGATGGTAAGTACTGGAATCTCAATTGGATTTATTATAATTTCTTCCATTATTCTGATAATGTTGTAGTGAGCTCAGTTTTTGACACTGTATGGTTCTCCTGGTACTTTTGGAAACACGTGTTGATCTTCAAAATTAAAGTAATTTACATAAATAAATAAATTAAATATTTAAATAATTAAAATGCTGAAAGTAATTCGATAGTTTTCATGTAGGATATTGTCAAATATATTTGAACATGATCAGCAATATATGTAGAGGTATAACCTATTTTTTAGCCTTGAACAAAGTAAACAACGAAATGAAAACCGTTTTTATATTCATAAACTTTTTCTTAATAACCTTTCACCAAAATTCGTTTACAATGACCTAAGCTCATATTTTGTTTCTAGATAAACTAAGTTTTTGAAACAGGATGTTCCTAAAAACCAAAATTGGTTTAACCAAGGTAAAAGGATAGCGAAAAATAAAATCTTTCATTATATTTATGAACATTTGGAAGCAAATTTTGTAAAATAAAGTCGTTTTAGCAGAAATTTAAATGTAGAAAGGAATTGGAATTTATACCCACGCATATAATAATTCTGTGATGCCGAAATGGAATTTCACGGATTTTGAATCTGTTTATTTAAAAACTATTTTCGAACCGTTTTTTCTTTCCATAGAGCATAACAGAAGTTGAAATGTAGAATAAATCAATTTCAATTTTTCAAAATACGTTCTGTGGACCGTAAACCAATGAATAATGCATCCATATAGAGAGAGGTTGACAGAAATATTTTGAGTTTTAATAAATTTCGTCTCTTCTTTCAACTCATTCCATTTTCGTCTTGGGTAGCTATTTTTGGCAAGCTTTCTTCAGATTTTGCTGCTTCCAATCTGTTTCTCTCTTATCTTATTTTATTTTCCATTATATCTTCATTCATCAGTTCTTTCCCATTCCACTCCGGATTCCATTTCAGAGACTTCCTATCGGGATTCATGGTCGTCGCTAGTTTCTCAACATGTCTTCCCTCTCTGCCTCATTGCGTGTCTATTGCACGTGTGTCAACACGTGCAATAGACACGTGAGTCAACTCGTTTGTTAAACGAACTATTGAATGAATTCCCCATCTGCCAATAACGATTGGAATCTATCAGAGATTCTGTCATTCAACGATTTAGTACGCTGCTAATGTCAATACCACCTCAGTCTTGATTTTGGTGTTCTTCACGTATAATCTATTGTCCTAATTATTTCCACTTATTTCTTCATTTCTGATTTGGTCTTTATTTGTCCCTCCACATACGCCTCTCAATATTGCCATCTTTGTTACTTGCATCCTGTTGGCATTGGGTTTCTTGGTTGGAAATGTACATTTTGTTATAGGAGTGTCGCTTTGACCACAGCCATATATATACTATCTTATGTTCTCGTTCAATCTAACTGGAATCTTTTATCATACAGCGACGCGATTATTGCTTTCCAATTCCTCCAACTAGCTTGCAAACGACATTCGATTTTACTTTTTACATCTTCACTCGCTTCCACTACTGATCCAAGATACTTGTAGCATTTAAATTTCTTTATGTCATTGCCATGCACATTTGTATCATCCTCTTCACCAGATTCTTCGTTACATTACGTGTCTGATGTTTTCGTTTCCCTCACTCTCTCGTCCCCCTTTTCTCTATGATTTTGACCAATTTCTTTTATCTTTATTCTCGTGTTTTTGGTCGAGTCGGCTCCCAATATGATATCAGTTGCATACATCATATTTCATGGAAAACATTTTCTTATATGATCGGTGATCATATCCACTAGGATAATAAGAAAACGTGAAATAGGCGCTGATCCTTGATGTAGCCCAACTTTTAGCTCAAACTCGTTCCCCCACTCCCAGCTAGGTTCTCACTTCTGTTCATTTACACACCCCTCTATACTTTTCGAATCATTTTCACACATTTTTTGAGGCATCTTCACATTTTTTAATTTGGTACCCCGTCTCACACGTAGCTTTTCTATATTTATAAATGTCAAATGAATTTTAGGTTTGATAAATATTATTAGAAAATTATTTTAGCCGATGAACAGACAAAAAAGCGTTATTTGTCAAATAATAATTGTTTAAGCAATGTACTTTATTCAGTTCTTACTCATTAAATAGAATTTGTATTATTTTATTATAATTTATTTGCACTGCTTCGTAAAGTTTTGGTGGTGTGATTTCCAAGTACTATACTTAAGTTTTGAAATATTAAAATTTATATATTATTTATTTTAGAGGCAAAATATTTCAGAAAAAACATCATTTTTATTTGACATTAACAAGAATTCGTAACTATATATACATACATATATCTATACTATATAACTGTACTCATGTTTCGTTTATTTGATCTTCCAATAGACTCATTATCGTATTCTGAAATGTTTGATTTTGTGAAATTTTACTAAATTAGAAAAATCTTATTCTGAAAAAGCTTATAACTTTTGCATTAAATAAACTTTCTCAACATTTGAGTTTGAAAGTAGTCCATCTGAAGAAAAAAGGTTAAAAAACATATACTTTAAAAAGCTACAGCGCTGAATAAAAAACATGAACGACAAAATGGAAAGGTCAAACTTTCAAAGTCGGTGACACCTCGAGATCAATATTGACAAACTTCACCAATAAATGTAAAAAGGTTGACGTTATCTCAGAATTTTTTCCGGACTCTCAATGCTAGTATTTCCGTCAGCATGAACAGGAGGTTCAAAGACGGACTACATAGTCTGAAAAACTGATATACTCTGTCAGATGGAGAGAGAGAGAGAGAGAGAGAAACTAGGATACACCAATATAAAATTGAGTTGAGTTTAATTCTCTCCACTCTCTTTCTAGACGTATCATCTTGCAGTTAAGAAGTATTGCAGGAAGAAGAAAAATGGTGAGAGCCTTTACACAATTTTTGATTCTGCTTCAAGTGTCTACACGTTGTACGAAGTGAAATCGGTCTTTTTACTCCCTTGTTATACCCCTGAGGGAATCGTGAGGGGAAGACTTCTTATCAAAAGAGAAAGAAAAGTTATATCTTTTAAAATTTTAGAGGAGAAATTGATTTATAAATTGCGGAATTCTTTTTCAATTTTAAATATTTACATTTGAAGCGTTTATATATCTTTCAATATTTTGTGCATGTCCTCGATTTCGAAACGATTTGTCGCTCGTGGCTCCTAAATAAATGTTACAATTTACACAAAATAGAAATACGTTAAAAGTAGCTATTCTTTTATCTGTATATTCATTATTCTGAGATATTAAAATGTGGACATAAAATTTTTGATTTAACTATTTTAAAGAAACAAAACCTCAGAGGAGAGGAAAATCTGCTCTTTGTAAAATAGTGTTCATAGCGTGATATTCACGTGTTAAATGAGTGGTCACCTCAAGTTCAGTGAAACAGGTGGGATAGGAAAAAAGGAAAGATGGTCTCCTTTCTCTAATTGGTCAAATAAGCTGATCAATAAGATTTTATGGCGTGAAGGAAAAATGGTTGGCAGTTGTTTGGATGTTCAGCTTCTCGTGCGAGATGACAAGTGGCCAAAGTTTTGAAACCACCTTGAAGTTTTCGTTATGGTAGTATCGGAGAGTATAGAGTTGAAAATTAAAAGTTTTTGACTTTCAGTGAAATACAATCAAGCCCGGTACCAGCATGTAGAAGAACTAGGCGGCCGCTTATGGCGGCACCACAATTTATTTTTTTTAAAACAATTGAATACTATAGGACGAGTGAGATAAACTTGGAAATAAATAAAGGCAATTAAATAGATTATTTTCGAAAAGATGGAGAATTTCGGAGAAAGATGAGTGGAGTGCTCTGTGATAGGAAAGTAAGTAGTAGGATGAAAGGAAAATTGCAAAAAACGGTGGTGAGACCTGCAATGTTATGCGGGGCGGATACGTGGCCAATTACAAGAGCGCATGAAAGGAAGATGGAAGTGGCTGAGATGAGAATGTTGAGGTGGATGAATGGTGTTACAAGGAGGGATAAAATAAGGAATAACCTAATTAGAGGTACGGTCAAGGTTGGACTCATAGGAAGAAAAATACAAGAACATAGGTTAAGATGGCTTGGGCATATGGAGCGGAGAAATGAGGAATATGTGGGAAAGGTATTGGATAAGCTGGTGGTAATGGGTAAGAGGAAGAGGGGAAGACCACGGCTGAGATGGAAGGATAAAGTGACGGAAGATCTGGAAGAGTATGGATGGAGTAGAGAAGAGGCATTGGATAGAAGATTGTGGAAGAGAAGATTAAAGGACCATAACGCCGACCCCATATAACATGGGAAATGGCAAAGCGAAAGAAGAAGAAGAATAGATTATTTTCGAGTGGATGCCTTCATCAGAATATTTACACTTCCTTATATCTCTCTTTTATAATTTTTTTTCTATACCCTTAATTTTTTTCTTTCTTACATTAAAAAATTTTCCTCTCACCAATTTCCATAACACTGCATAGCATTGTAATACAGGTAGTAGATCGACTCACTGTGCTAAACACTCGATGGATAATATAATACACAATAGGCACAGTTTTATTTATTTTAATGAAGTTGAGACTTCATTAAACACATTGCCGTATTCCGAGGCTACAACCTGGCTTTTGTTGATCAGAAGGTCAAAAAATTCTCCTCCAAAAAACCGGACACCCATCTTTCTCCTAACAACATTCCTATTCTACAAACCATCTGCTTACCGTTCGTTCCCAATATCAGCATTAAAATTGCTACTATTCTTAACAACTTTAATTTTAAAGTCTCTTTCACGCCCATCAATAAACGTTGTATTTCAAAACTAAAAGACTCGGTTTCGGATCACAACTCATGGGGGGTATTTATGAAATCCCATGCTCGTGCTCAAAATCGTGCATCGGCCAAACTCGTCGTGCACTCCGTTTCAGGATTAAAGAACACCGGGCATACGTACAAAAACAAGAATTGACTAAATCACCCATAGCCGTTTATTGCTGGTCTTTGGACCACAAATTTAACTTCGATGAAGCGAAGTTAATCTACAAACCTCCATCTCCAGCTGATCTTAATTTTTTTTTTAAACTTTTTTAATCCATCAAAACATCGAGCACCTGGTGAACGATTTATCTATTACGGCCAATATCCATCCGGCGTGGTCACGTTTTCTCCTCTTAAAATTTCACCAATAATTTTTTGTCATATACATTACAATTTTTTAACATTTAATACAATCCTTCACGCAGCCAACTTTCCTCCTACAGTCCACATTCATCTGGCTCGACCGATAGAAGGCGCCAATCCACCAACAACCTTACCCTTTATACAATAAACAATCGTACACTCCCCCTTACGAGCGATGTACGCTTAGGGTTTTTACTTCTTCGATGAAAGCTCAAGGCTTTCGAAAAACGTTTAAAGCCGAATAAAT
>QLNU02015270.1:110917843-110928306 GCA_006491805.2 Dysdera silvatica | reverse complement strand
TCGTTACTTACATTTCTCTTTCCAAAGATTTCCTTTGCCATTTCCTCACTCTCATTTTCTGGAGTTTTTCGCCACCCCCCTGCCAACCATCTTTTCCTAAGACCTCCCAATTTTCTCTTTCTTTCCGGGTTGGTTAAAATAATCTAAGCGTATACTTGTGTAAACAAAATTATTCTTTTCAGCTTGATCATATTTTATCATTTATCGCCTAACTGCTTTTTTTTCGTCAATTGATTGATAATTACGGCCCTCGGAAGTTTTTAAAAATTATACACGAAAGAAGAAGTATTGAATTGTGGTTCATGCTGACCGTTAATGTCCGAATCGGAGAAACTTCTTGATGAAAGAGGTTATATTTTAGCCAATGTCGACCATTTGACAAAAAGCTTTCGGGCCACAGATTCACAGCCTAAAGAACAATTCCATTTACTTAGCTTCAAATTGCAAACTATTTTGTTATTAGGAAATTCTTTCAATTTCACTGAAAGTGGGCCCGCATGGCGCAGTGTGGTAACGCGTTCTCCTAGTGCGCCGCTAATCCGGGTTCGACTCCCAGCAGTGCAAAGAACGCTTACTCAGAGATCTCATAAAGATCGCACTGCTCACTGTAGTCCGGGGTTTGGTTCCCTAGGCCTTAAGAGGTTCGGATTCCTCGGAAAACAGTAGGTCCCGGCGCAGCATGACCACTGTAGTCTTTGAGCCGTAAAACCACAAAAGAAAAGAAAAAAGAAATCGCAGTTCCATTTTTTTTTTTCTTCTGAAAAAGTAAAATTATTAACAAAACTTGACGTTGTGGTAGAATGATTCGAGAGTAAGTGTTTTGGAATAGGCTTTTTCTCTAAAGACATCAAAGCTTAAATTGAACTTGTGATGTCGTAATCGGTGTACATTTTGGTGTGCGAATGGGGTGGGGGTGCTCTCGAAGGTTTATATGCAGCAGGGATGTCCCACATATGGCCCGTGGGTCACAATCCGGTCCGCAGACAACTGCTTGGGGGGGGGGGAATCCAGAAATCGGGAAAACCAGCGTGGGTGACTCCTTTCTATACCGCAAGTGATTTCGCTGAAACAGTTGGCCCGCGAGATCCGTGAAAATTCTTTAAGTGGCCCGCTACCCAAAAAGGTTGGACAACCCTGGTCCACAGTGTAAGGCATTGGCGGATTTACCATTTTGCCGCCCCTAGGCTATTTTTGCTGCCCCAAGGCTACCTTTTATCGCCCCTTCCTACCCCAAGCAGCGGTAAGAACATTAAAGTTGTTACATTTCATATACGTCATAAACTTTTATGTTGACAACAAATATGTTGAAAAATAAACACTTAAATAAAAACGTAAACATTAAACAATATTAACTTATATTGAAGTATTCTCTCTTCTTGGTATATAATAAATCAAATTCAATTTTATTGAAATAGGTTTTTATTTGCTAAAATTAAAATCTATCGAACACTGGTATATAAATGGCGTTGAGTTGAAATCCCAACATAGACGTTTGATAGAAAAATGGTATTAATTTTGTTATATCAGACTCAATGCACAAAATTTTGCCGTCCTAGTCTATAGCCTAGTAAAGCCTATTGGGAAATACGGCACTGGTGTAAGGGAAAATAAAACATCCCTTTAATAACAAACAGATAACCAACTATCATGTGTAACTAACCATTAATGAACTTCATAAACATCGCATTATATAAAAGTATCATAAACATCGCATTATATTATGTGAAATGGCAAGGAGCGTGTTTAACATTAGGGGAGGAGGTGCGATAACCTCCGGGTAGCACCTGCATACTGTCTAAGAGGCTTTCAAACTTCTTTGATTTACCGCTTCCTTCATCCCAATAAATGACCAATGTCCAAATATACTAAAATACACATAGGGGAGACCGGGGTACAGTGGGAAATTTTTTACATAGTTGGTAATATTTTTTACATTTTTAATCCTAGAAATTCAACAAGTATATAATACTATAGTACTACCTTTTAACTTACATTATTCATTTTTTCATATTTTTTTGTCAAGTTTTCTGTGTAAAAATATTATATTTCTTAAGGTATGTAATTTGTCCCACTGTACGACGGACCTGGGCATACTTGGACATTGAATGGGGTACAATGGGACACAAAAGTAAACACAGATATTTGTATGATAATACATTACTTTTATTCTCATAATTTATATGGGTTGTGGTGAACAGTTGAATAACGGAAAATAGTTTACAAATTATAACAATCGAAAGTGTTCCGATGACTGAAACAAGATGATTGAACACTAAACAACAAAAGTTCTTGCTGTTTCCCTTAATGGTTTTTTATCCTTAAGTATTACCTTTACAGCTTCCCACATCACGTCATCTTTTACTAATCCAATTTCATTTGTTTTCTCTCTTTCGCACCGTTCTTTGCACCCGCAATCTAAACGAACTTGTTAGGCCTAACAAATAATATAAAAACCGTGCAAAATGTGCTGGTATTTTTTCTGTATCAAGTGTAATAGAATTTGTATAACAGAGATAGCTCTATGAATTAGTTTTAAACATTGTTTGAGCAAAAACAGCTAGTGTAATCCCCCCCCCAATATAGGCTACCTATATAGCCAATTATTATTGCAATTCTAGCAATTTTAGGTTAACTCAAAGCGTTGTTACATGTTTACACAACATAATGGTAGTTCGAAAAAGTTACCCTTGGGTAATAATTAATTGAAAAGCATAAATTCTAATAGTTTTGTGTCAACGTTTGAGAATCTGAGATATTTGTATATTGGGTGATAGCGTTCCAGTGTACCCCATCAAAGGTGTCCCCACTGTGCCCCAAGAGACACACACATCCCAAAAGTTACAATTTTCTTACTACTAATAAATAAAATGAAAAACCATCACACATATGCAATAAAGAAGCTTTAATCTATGGATTAATGCAAAAATATTGATTATTGGATGACAATTTAGTGCACAAATACAGAAAAACAACACTTACCCAATTTTCCCAACAGGTCAGATGAGAACAAAAATGGCTATTGCCTCCCTCCAAAATAAGTGATGACTGTGATCTGTTTGCACAGTGTAGCCACGCAAGTTGGCAAAGTGTAGCATATTTTCCCCTTTCTTAAACATTTTTACCCTAGTAAATATATCAGTTGTCCTACTGTGCCCCGTAACCCACTTTACCCCGGTCTCCCCTACATGTTATAGATATCTTCATTATATAAATGTATTTTTATAGACAATTTTATGTTTGCTGTCACCAAAATGCATGGAAAGGTTATCTTTAAATATTAGCAACCTTAAAGGGAAAGGCATCCATAAAACTATTAAACGGAAAGATTTTTTTTTTTTTTGGTTGAAATCTGCCATAATTAACTTACGTTTTTATATTAATTCACACTCCATGGCAAGGGTGGGACGTTTTTATATTAAATCACACTCCATGGCAAGGGTGGGACGTTTTTATATTAAATCACACTCCATGGCAAGGGTGAGCTGTTTGTGCTTTTTTTACGGGGCAGATACATGCTGCAGCGGGACCTATAGGTTTTAGATGAATCCAAACTTCTTGCGGTTTAGAGTAGGGGTTTTCAAACTACGCCCCTTGGGGCGTCGCGACTTTAACGTTTTATACAGCGTGTCATATAAAAATATTTATAATGCATTTTTGTGTATATTTGGAAGCCATCAATAATTTATGAGAGGTGGAATGAGGTGTGGGTCAAAAGAGTTAGGAAACCCCAGCTGTATAGGACCAGGGGCGCTGAGAGCCAACGCGAACCTCCAGGCTCACTTCGTCCGCCCTCATGATTCTTTCCTTGGACCGGGCCTCCCACAGCATCGGTTCTTGCCAGCGCGGGCCCCTAGATTTCATCCGAGCCCCCCGGGCTGCAGCCTCTGATGCCCCACCCCCTTAAAAAATTAGTGTGACCCTGCAATGAAGCAACACAATGAAAGAAGGAAACGAAATGTTTAATAACAGGTTTAGTAGCAAACGCTTAATAGCAACATACAAGCTTGATTGCGCCCTTAACGAAGAAAGTAACTTTCGGTATAGCGCTTGGAATGGGTAGTGTTGGAACTGCCGCAAAAATCAGTTCCCAAACTTTACACCTCTGGTAGATGGCGCTCTCAACAGTCTATTTGCCGAGACTCTCCATTTAAAGTATGGGATCTTACATTTAATTTAAACATAGCAAGGGTGATTGCGACTCAAAGTGAAAAACCCGGAAATTTAATGATACAAAGTGATAAACACAAATGTTTAACGATGCAAAGTAAAAAAAATGAAAATTCCCAATTGAAAAACCCTACTTTTAACCTTTATTTTAATGGTTACATTGAATTGAAGGACATAGGGGGCCGCTACGAGTTTCGTGGTCAATCAATGAGGAAGGGTCCTTCGCCAGCTCTCGAGAACTCTGTGGTTATTTTTTTTTTAATAAAAACTATGAAATTAGAAAAAAAAAATAACGTTAAAAAAGTAGGAGAAAAAACAAAAACACGTAAACAAAGAATCGCCAAAACGGGTGCGGTTACCGTATTGTAAAAGAGCGCCCAAATGTTTACAGATTTCAAATTTAGATAATTTTAATCATAGTTGAATATAGCTATGTTTATTTTTTTAATGTGGTGTTTTCCAAAATGAAACAAAGAGCTATTAAAATGGAAAGGGATAGATAATTATTATATTACGTTTAAATTCTGAAAGGAATAATAGGGTTGAAAAGTATCTCTAAATCACACGCACACACATATACAGGGAGAGATGACAAGTAATTTTTATCAACGAAGTACTCATCTCATTACTCCGTGTATATTTTGGCAAGCTGCACAGACTTACTTTCTAGACATACATTATATTTGACTTTAATTAACAAAAAAATTAATTTGCCTTGCAATTAAAAATTCACACACAGCAGATGTAACATGGGAAAAGTAAGCAAATAGACTGCCCGCAGTGCCACCTTGCGGAAATGTAAGTTTCTTTTATATTTTTTACCATTGGCAACAATGAGGAGTCGGAACACTATTCCTTCTAGGCACTATACACTCAAACCTGTTTTTGTGCCGTGGATAGGGACCGCATAAAAAAAAAATTGCACAAAACTTCACGAGTAGCTATAAAAAATAGTTTTCGCAACAAAATTAAAAAGTTTTTTTTTTTTTGTGTGGTGAATAGGGACCGCATAAAAAGTCTCGTGTGGAAAATAACTCAAAACCTTACGAAATAACTAGGAATTGCTTTTTTAAACGAAATCAAGACACAAGGCTTGGCAGCTATTTGGAATCTCGCCAAACCTTTTAGAATCTGATTTAGAAAATACACACGCGAACATTTTTAAATATTTTATTTACATATGTACTTATTTTACACATACAAAACTTTTCAAAACGTATAGCCATTATCCTTCGTAGTCTGACAATACGCGAACTTTCTTGTGGTAAACTGGTTCAAAATCGCTTTCGTCACTTGAAGATACTACCTCGCACTCGTTTAGAGTTGACTTTTTTTCAGTTACCATGTAGTCGGTGATCAGTTTTTGTGACGACTGTTGTTTCACTAGACGCTTGTATATGTCTCGGTAGCCAGATATACAAGATTGAAGCTCCTTTTGGAATTTTGAAGTTCTTTCAGAATTGGCATCGATTGCAAGAAAATGACATTCTAATTTATGGCAAAGTTGGAGTCCTGCATAGATTTTATCTGCTGTCATATAATCGGGTTCTTCTTGCCCATCAGTAACATCTGTTACGTAATTTATAATGTCATCATCCCTCACGGTTTCATCCTGAATCATTTCGACAAGATCATTTTCACTGAAAGTATTAAACCCGTCTCCGCCGATGCCATGTGCTAGCGTAACGATTTCTGTTGTTAACATTGATGTGTTTTCGGTTGCACTTCTATTAATGACACATTCCGGCCAGGTTGCTTTCCAGCATGCATTTAATGTGTGTTGTTTTATTTCAGTAATTGCTGCAGCAGCGTGATTTATGCAGTCCAATATCGAAAACTTTTTCCAAACTTAAGTCAAGGTTATTGCATCGTTTTCAAGTTTTTCCAAAATGTATCTAAAGGTTAACCTCACGCAGTGTCTCTTAAAAGCTGCGATTATGCCCTGATCTAATGGTTGTATAAGGCTTGTCGTATTGGGTGGTAAAAATACTACTTTCACATTAGGGTGCTCTATACAAGGATGACCGGGTGCATTGTCAACAATTAGCAACACATTAAAAAGAATCCCCATATCAGTCATATATATTGTTTAACTTCTGGAACGAAGCAATCGTTGAACCATGTTATAGAAACAGCTGTTGTGACCCATGCTTTTTTATTGGCCATGAAATGGACTGGAAGCTCAGCTACATTTTTGCCCTTTAGCGCACGTGGGTGCAATGATCTATTTATCATAAGGGGTTTTAACATTATCGCTCCAGATGCATTACTACAAAGTAAGAACGTTACTCTATCTTTTGCAGCTTTAAAACATCGAAAAAACTAAATGGCCGATCAAACCTACTGATTTTTTTTTATTGATAACTTCGTCAATTATGTTTCAATTTGATTGAAATTTTCATATATCGCACAAAAAAAGACCGCACAAAAACAGGTTTGAGTGTACTTTTGGTTACGGATCTGTTGTCGATTCCGGAAGGGCGAGTGTGTTTTTTGCTCCCATAAAAAAAGTCGCGTAGAACTACCAAATGCAAGGATACACTGAAGGAAGGGGAAAAAGTCTTAATAGATGGCTGTTTGTGGGCAGTTAACGGTTAAATTGGCTTTTCGTCATTGCATGGTGCCCCTGAGTTCCATACCGGATTTGGGAACGATGTCCCCCCACACCCCTCCCGCCTCAGATGTAGTTTAGTGCTGCCAAATGAAGCAACATATTGAAAAAAGGGGGAGGGGTTAATATGTAGCACGCATTTTCCACGTCATTAATTATAGAACTGGTTTTTTACTACTCCATAGGGTCTTTGCTAATGCGACTTGGGGATGATATGCCCCCCTCCCCCCCCGTTCACATTTTTAATAGCATGCAGTTTTGGGGTCCTTAACAATGAGAAACTGGCTTTTCGTTAGTGTACAGCAGCGGTCCTTAACCTGTGCTCCGCGAAAATTTTCCAAGTGCTCTCCAATGCTTAAAAAAAAAAAAATCGATGGATTTTTTGGGCTTCATCATTCTTCTTCGATGTCAAGTGACAATTTTAGTTTTATAACTACTATTTTAGATATCATGTCCATACAAAAGTGGATCCAGGATGTTATTACGGAGAGGGCGGTTCCATGAAACCTCCTCCGGAAAATTTTTAGTTTTGGGTTATTGTATGTAGTTTAGGTAAATGTTGTTGCTTTTAAGTTGTATCACTAGCCTTCTTTTGTACGCGCCAAAATATTTAATTTATGACAATGAAGTAGAGTTGGGCTTTCCTTTAATTAAACTATATGGTTTAGGGTAGATTATAGTTACGTATTACAGAAAGATACGCTAGTAAAGGAGACCTATACAATAACCAAAACGATAATTTACAATGTAATTAATAGAACAAGTTTAAATTTAAACTACAAAAACATCGTAATTATTTTACTTTTTTTATAACAAGCAACTTTTTAAAAAATTTGAAGTTTATAGTGCGAAGTCGAGCCATCTTGGTTTCTTTGAAAATTTGTCAATCACTTTATTTACATCAATCTGTATGTCTCTGTGGGGGTATATTAAAAGTCTCTCTTCTGTCATCCGCTTTCGAAGCCAAGTTTAAATGCGCTTTAACGATGAAAAACTACGTTCTGCTGAAGCAACACCTACTGAAAACGTAGTTTGAAGGGCGAGAAGCTTGTAGATTCGTGGAAAAACGTCTTGATCGCATTTCTCCAAGGCTTAGATACTTTGGACGCCTGTGTAAGACTTTTATTTATTACAGTCGTAACAAACAATACATAAAATATTCTTCGTCGTCTTTATTTTTTTCCTATTTGACACATTAAACGACGAGGGGGGAGGATCGCTCCTTCCTCCCTCGCTGGATCCGCCCTTATGTCTATATGGGCAACACGATGTGGATTTAAAATATCTGCTTTAAATTTGATCTCAAATGTTTTGCTTTACTTTATGGTTTTCGTTACCGTTTTTCGTTTACGTTTTTGTAGTAAGTATCCCATTTCTCTGACATTTGTGAGAAATATAACATTTCGAAGAAAATGAGACTTGGCGTTTTACATGCCCAAATACCTAAAAATAACTTCCATCGCTAATACTACTGCAGCATTAAAGCATATAAGAAAGTATATGCATAATTGATGTTTTTGGGAAACGATATTCTATTTAGTTTAAATTTGTAATGACTTTAATTGGGAAAATTAAGTATAGATTAAAATTAAAGCAATTTAAAATTCGAAAACAAATTCGTGCTTTTACTCTTGTACAATAAAATGTCGACTAAGAACTTGAAAAATATGGTTTGGTACAAGAAGCCAAAAATGCAAATACATGTCTTTGGCATAAGGGTAACGACAGTGCTCCACGAATGTTTTTTTTCTCTTGAAAAGTGCTCCACGACGCAAAAACGTTGAGAACCGCTACTGTAAGGGTTTCCAAGTTATGCGTTTCCAAGCAGCTCCTGGGTGCGTCGCGACGTTGGCTAACATTTTATGTAGCATGTTATATAAAAATATTCATAACATGTGATTTGTGCGTTTTTTCTATATTGGGAACAGTGTGTCAAAAAAGTTTGAAATCTCTGGTCTAGAAATAACCCAGGCAGCAGTAGGCAGGCTTTTCCAAGCATTGGTTGTCAGATCTATCACCCAGGGCATTCAAGGTAGGGGGCGTTTGTTCGTTCCGAATTAACTGCTCAAATCTCGACAATGGTTTGGTTTATTTGTGGTTTTATGGCTCAAAGACTACAGTGGTCATGCTGCGCCGGGACCTACTGTTTTCCGAGGAATCCGAACCTCTTAAGGCCTAGGGAACCAAACCCCGGACTACAGTGAGCAGTGCGATCTTTATGAGATCTCTGAGTAAGCGTTCTTTTTGCACTGCTGGGAGTCGAACCCGGATTAGCCGCGCAATAGGAGAACGCGTTACCACACTGCGCCACCGCAGGGCCGGCAATGGTTTGGAAACGGCAATTTCCATCTCTTTCTCGATGTCCAATCTGGACCTATATGTGGTTTTTATGTAATTGCCACTGCAGAAAATCCCGTCTCGGGCCTTGCGGTGGCGCAGTGACACCCGTTCGTCTGGTGTGCGGTTATCCCGGGTGCGACTCCCATCTGTGCCATAAAAACGTTAACCGCGTAACTGTTCACCGTAGTCCGGGGTTTGGTTCCCTAGGCCTTAAGAGGTTCGGATTCCTCGGAAAACAGTAGGTCCCGGCGCAGCATGACGGTACTGCACGTACTGTTCTTGCGTCGTAAAATTTTAACAAAGAAGAGTAAATCCTATCTTACATAAATACGATGATTCTAATGGAATCTCTCAAAATTCGTAAAGTTCTCTTAGCTCCTGTTGGCAATCTCCCGCTGCTTTCGTCGTTGGAGTTTAAAAAATAATTACATTTCCAATTGTGGGTTAGAAGCTCTGCGTTCTAGGTATCACCTTCGGTTTTTCCCGTCAAAGCTGCCACGCCCTTGATAGGAACCCGCGACGCATAGTTCGAAAACCCTTGGTCTAGATTATTTTTTTTACTCGGGTCCATTCAGGTTCGTATCCGGGTAAAGTGTGGCTGTTCGCAAACGTGTTGTGGTTAGGTAGCCATGTGACGTCTCTAATCGCTTTCTAGACGACCGTTTAAAGCAGGGTTGTCCTTTTGAGCCTTTTTGGGCAATGGGCCACTTCCTTTCTTTATGCACTCGAATTCCCTTCGAGAGCGGATTTAATGGCGAATCTACGAAGTAAAGCTTTTTCGCCTAAAGCTCGAAGTTTATATCCCAATTTATAGAATTAAGCAAATCCAAATACGCACAAATGTAAAATATCTTCTCTTCATTAACACAAATTTTTATTATACTTCAAAAAACTCACTTTAAATGTTCATTAAACTAAAACCGTTCCTATACAACTCAAAAGTTCTTTCCTTATATTCCACAATACGATTACTTATTGTATATATTTCTATAATCTTTTTATCCAAATAAACCTTTATAGAAAACCTTCCTATATAACTCAAAAGTTCTATTATAACATTTCCTTAAACCGATTTCCTATCGCAATTCTGTGTCTTTTATTCGACGATCTTCATTGAACTAAAATTTGCTGTTGGCAATCAGGATGCTAATGCAGTTCACAAATCTCAAATAATCATCTAAATCACAAGTTTCTAGTCTCTACCACTTAAAATACATCCAGTACTTCGACCGAAATTCAAGTATTTTTGACAAAAATTATTTACTTTCTGTACGTTTAAGTCTCCAATTAATCAATAATTTTCTATTCTCTATATCACTCGTACTTTGCAATTCATGGAATTTTT